>CM045565.1:22210360-22369399 GCA_024721245.1 Mitragyna speciosa | reverse complement strand
TGGTACCTGTTTCTCTTGTGATTTATCAATCGGAATGTTCTTTACATCTTTTGTAAATTAAGCTATAAGAGTTGTGATAATCAAACTTTCAAGTTGAGATGTATTTACTTGAGATTTTTAATTTACCAAAAGGGAAAAAATACTTTAAAATATTTTTTCTTTTCTTGGTTCTTGTTGAATTTTTGTTCAAGTGCTCTTTTTTCATTTTTTTTTAAAAATGGTTTTATAATCAGTTGGTAAATCCAAGACTTCGGAGGCAGTGGCACTGTTCATAAGTAGAATCCTGCCGTCAATTGAAGATATAATACTAGGCATTGAGAGAGAGAGAGAGAGAGAGAGTAACTGAGGAACACACAAGAAGAAAATTGGCCATGTCCCATGTTGATAACCATCACCATTTCATGGGCCAAAAAGACCCACCATTTTCATTCGAATTATTAGAAATTCGCAATAAAGTTCGTCCCCAGCTTTACTTATTGAGATTACGATTACACTTTTGTACATGGACTCATGAGCTCATCTCATGGAATGAATACCTGGGCCAAGTTTGTCTAAATTATGGAAATAGTACAATTCTTTACAGTAGATTTGCCCCTTGCTAAAGATGGATAGATATTTTCCATTGACAGACAAAAACAAATAAGTTAGCTCTTGTATGAAAAACTAGAAGTAAAGAGACACCGTTAGATATTTTGAGGTCTTTCTACAATCATTTGAGTATCTTCTCAGCGACCCTTTTCACAAAACGGCCCTGCAACAACAAACACGTTCTTCAAATTTGATTGAACAAACTGCACCTCCAACTGCCTAATTACACAATACAATTAACGTAATACATACATATGGATGGATAGAAGATCATTAACCTTGAGTCTTGGTCTTTTATCTGCATTGAGTTTCCGAACTTGATATCTTATCTTCTTGGAGAACAACCTGGTTTGCCGCTTTTCTTTGTATCTTAGCACACTTGCTTCCCTTCTTTTTCTCTCTCCTTCTACCACTGGCACCTCTCCCATCTACGCTTCAAAAGAAATTAATCAAGAAACATGTCGGAGATGACAAAAATGTGAAAAAAAAAAGAGAGAAGAAGAAGAAGAAGAATCGAGCAGTCTTCTATCAATATTAACAGGCAACTTGGAGGCAAGTTCCTAATCTATAATGATACATAGTAATACACAAAGTTAAAATAATGAAAAAGAAGCAAAAGGATGGGAAGGGATACTAACATATGCATTGTTTACTGTAAGAAATGAAGAATCATCAGCCCAGAGTGTTCTATCGGACCATGCATCCAAAACTTCTTGATAATTTAAGCTCAAATTCAAAGACGGCTTCTTGTCGTCATCTTCCAAGACTGCAAATTCGGCCTCCTTTTTTATGCTAAGCTGCCTATTATCTTCAACCATGGATGTTGGCTTCTCATTCTCAAAGTAGTTGCCCTGATACCCGTCTCCAGCTTCCTGATCATTTATACAAAAGCCATCCCAAGGCATCATGCAATCCCAGTAGTTAAGTTGATGATTGATATCACCCTCTTGAAGGCTTTCAGGACCATCATCATCATCACCAATATTATTGAGATTAATGGCATCAGATTCATCCATAACATCTGTCTCTTTCTTCGGAGGGACATGATTAATGATGCTCTCCCTCTGGAGGCACTCTTCTGGTACCTGAAGTTCTGCTTTTTTCAAGATTGTTGACAAACTTTTTATCCTCATCCTGAAATATCTCCTTTCTTAGTATTTCTATCTTTCTTGCTGTGATCAATGGCACAGGAAAGTAGCAGATATATGACTTTTGAGGAAATTGGGAAGATATTTTCTCTTTGATGATAAATATCGGGGTAGAGTAGTAGTTGCTTTTTTTCCTACGTGACACCTTATCTTTTAATTATTGGTCGGTATATAACCTAAAACTTGTTTGAAAATCCAGCTTGGAATTTATTTGTTCCAAGGTGCTAAAGAAAAGTGAGTTTCAATAATACAGTATCAGAAGTAACGGGCAGTCTTTTGTAGCCTCATCTAGAAGGAATCAATTAGTTTTTACCAAAAAATAGTTGAAAAGGCAGTTCAAAGATATGGCTACAAGTAAAGATATGGCTACAACAACTTGGTAGAATTTTAGGTTAAAACAATTCGTGGTAAAGTTTTTACCTTTTGAGACCATACAATTGCATAACTCAATGGACTTTTACCAAGAAACGCATGATTTATGACTTACGAGTGCCAGTATCATTTTCTTTGCAACCTAGCAACTGAGCCCAAATGGTAGAAGTTTTCAAAACAACTAAAAAAATCATTTTAGTCCCCATTTCAAAAAAAGAAATGTCACTATTAGGTTTTTCTGGTTAGAACATCAAATTGTAAGAGTTTTAATTACACCTTTTTCAAATTTTTAGAAGACTTAGGTTTCCATATGACAAGTAAATTTTTGTAATAATTTACTATAATTCAAGTATTATTTTCAGGATTTAAATAAGTAAATATAGTTCATTCTGAAACTTCATTCAATTGGAAGATGGAATGTAGTTTTAAACTTAAAAAAGAACAATTATCTCTTGCTTTTTTTTTATGAGAAACTAACTTGTTTGTGTTCTTTTATTACATATTATGGTATTACACTCATGTTAAACTATTTAAATTAAGTGTTAACTATGTCTCCTAAGAGAGGGAATCTATTACTCAAGTAGTGTAACGTGAATATAACACACAAGGTGTAATAGAGGAACCAAAGCCAGTTAACGTTCTCTCAATAACCTAGTAACTAGGGGTGTGCACAGGTCGGATATCTGACCCTCATGGGGTATTTTATGACCCGACCCGACCCGACCCGCAAAGTTATAACCCGTATCCGTATCCGCATATGGAGATATCCAATAGGTCAGAAATTCGTATTTTTCGGGTCGGATATCCGCATTTTTCGGGTCTTACCCGCATATTGTTAAATTTGATTCAAATCCTAGATATTCTAATAATAATTAAAGCGTCATTTATAACAAATATAAACTTAAATAACATATATTAAATCAAGTGTTACAAACCATGAATTTATCGCAAGCACTAAAGAAAATTTCAATTTTTTGAGACAGAGAAACACCATACACACAAATCTTATAACATAAACACCAACCATGTTTTTGAGTCAAAGAATGAAAAAAACACAAAAGACAACTATTATAACTAGAGTTTATAGTACCGCATCTTCAATTCTTCACATTTTAATGTTGATAATACGGTACTCTTTACTGCCTATGATTACAAAATAAGAATACAAGATATTGATATTAATATTAATAAAAAATAACAAATACTACATAGTAATTTCACATAATAATATCTAATAGCATATTACATAATAATAATAATATCACATAGTAATATTATATAATAATATCACATATTAATATTAGGAAACTTTATAAGAATAATAGATATTGATATTAATATTAATAAAAATAACAAATACTACATAGTAATTTCACATAATAATATCTAATAACATATTACATAATAATAATAATATCACATAGTAATATTACATAATAATATCACATATTAATATTAAGAAACCTTATAAAATTACATCATTACCACCGTATGCGGGTCAGGTCGGATACCCGCCAGGTTTTAAAAAATCATAATTCGTATCCGACTCGCTTAATAGAGTAACCCACATATGACCCGTATCTGCTAAAACCCGACAGGTCAGATACTCGTATTTTTCGGATCCAGTCCGGATCGGATCGGTCGGGTTTTCGAGTCACCGGGTCAACTTATGCACCCCTACTAGTGACTATTGCACACCTTGGTGTGTATTTTAATTGTAAATATCAATTTAATTAGATAATGTAACATGATGAAATAATATTCAGTTAATTACTAAGTTTATACGTATACAAAAAATAAAAATAAAAATAACTGATTGGCAGTTATCTTATTTGAGATTGGGAGACTACCGTATTAGTGGGTGCTCTCCTTTCATTAATAATATTAAGGTAAAATAATATTTTCAAAGAAGTGGGGCCCGTATCCCTTGTGTCCGCGAAAATCAACCACATGGGCCACAACCACAAGGAAGGCCACATATTGTATCCCATCTGTCAGAACATGGTCAGCCACATGGGCTACGCCCATGAGGAAGGCTACATTCATTTTATAAGAATAATTGCGCTTTTGGGCTTGCTCACCCCAGGGCCACTTCATTCAATTTCTTCGGTTTACGTACAGAACATACAGCAGAAACTTTTATCTGGGCCTCATCTTCTTTAAACAGCTAGGGTTTTGTGAGGGGCTTCTATCTTTATTCATTCTTCGTTTGGAGCATTGTAAGGTCTTCAGTAACGTAATTGTTCAAGTTATTCTGGAATGGATCTCTGCTTTAAACGTCTGCGTTACTATTATAATATCAGTGGCTTATCGTGATTCAATTTGAGTTAGCAAGTGTCACTTTATATTATTTTGATGACAAGAATATTTGGGTGGTTACAAGTTACACCTTACAAGTTATATAAAATTTGTGTGAGATGGTATTTGTACCATATAAGAGACACAACTAAGCTTGAAAAAACAGAAAAAAGACTGCTTAAAATAAAAGATTACACTTTAAAGTCAATAAGAATCCAGATAACAAGGCAAACCTTCACAGCGGCCGTTAGTTGGTTTTGATGGTTATTTTGATTTTCAACTTTCTTTATTATGGAGGGCTCGAGGTAATGCTTCCAAACCAAAAAGGTAAATTTCTTTGAAGATCAGTTGCCTTCTCAGATATGGCGAACCCAGAACTCAACTACCATAGTCGGTATAGTCATAAAAAGTTCATGGAATCGAGCAATAAATATTAAAAATTCACGTTTTTAGGGCTTAAAAGTGTGATGTAGCATTTTAATTTGGTGAGAAGATTTTTAACTACTGTCGTTATCTAAGATCAGTTGAGTCTTGCTGCTCCCACGACAATAAATGGAACGTTATCATGATTTTCAGGCCCTGGTCTGAGCCAGCACAACCCAGTTGAGTTAAAAACTTCACTAGTCGAAGTTCACATCTTATTCTTGAAAGTTACTTTGCTATTTGCACGCAATTGCTTGGGTAGGCCAGTAAGCCTTCTTTCTTATTTGAAAAACAGACTAAACCAATTACTTAAGAAAGATTTGCATTATGCAATAGCCAGTTTTGTACTGCTAAAAAAAATTCCAGCAGGTGAACTGTATATATTCCAGCGATTGCGTCCAGCATTAGGCAAGTAATATCTTTATTATTGAACAATATTTAAGCCATAGTGAGGAAGGAGAGAAGTTGAGAAGAACATCCAAACATATTGCAGTTTCTTTTGAAGAATCATGAAGCAAATGTAAACCCTACTTCACTCAACTTCATCACCTCACATGGTAGCGTTGACCAACAAATTTCCAATCTTTTTTTTTTCTTTTTTTAATTTTTGCGGGGGAAAAACTAATAAAATGGTGCCGAGGAACACAATTTTCTGTCGTTGCTGGTGCAATTATTAAAAATGTTAAAGTAAAATGGTGCTGAGGAACGCAATTTTCTCTAGTTGCTGGTGCAATCATGAACAATGTTAAAGGCACAAAATCCTTGATAAATATAAAGGAAGAATCAAATTAAAACACTAAGTACTTTCATTACTAACCACCAGATATTTAGATCAGTTCATGAAACAGTTTATGTCCAGAGGGACTCTCTCTTAAGAGGGTCTTGCATTACAGTGCTAGAAGAAGAAAAGCTGAGGTACTGTTGTAGGTTATTGAAGTTAGCAGTGGAAAAAATAAGTGATTTCTCATCTGGGACGTCCACTTGAGTTGGCAAGGCAGCAGGCTCCGGCTGTTGCATCTGAATGCACAGTATCTCAGCTTGAGCCACTGCCAACTGCATTTGCAACTGGGAAACTTGATTCTGCAAATAGGAAATAGCACCGACGCAGCCATAGACAGGGTCTCTCATTCTTGCATTTGCTTCGTATACTAAACTGCTTACTGCATCTGCTCTCTGCTGAACTGGAAGTTCCTGATTAAAATTAAGCAACAAAAAATGAACAACAGACGTTACACATCAATCGGTGCAAATAAACTCATGAAGAAATCCACAAAATGAAGATAAAGAACAAACCTGCAACATCTTACTGACGTTGCTAGCACCAAAAACCTTGTGGACAATGGCAAACTTATGAGGATCATCAGGAGGGAAGTAGGGTGCGAAAATGCAATCTTTGGCACAACGACGCCTCAACAATTTGCAGGAAGCACAAGGTGAGCTTCCCCCCATTGCAAAAAGCCAAACACAAGAAGTTTAACTGGCAAATGTTTTTGTCTTTATAAGTCGTAAAAATTGAAAAGAGTGCAACTGTAACAAGAAAAAGTGTAATAAAAGAAAAAAGGTAGGACGTCTATTTATAATGGTTATAAGGCCAACTTTAGAATGAATCAAACAAATAAAATATTTGAAATGGTCTTTTTAACGAAGATATATTGCAATAAACAAAGAGAAACTAGAATGACAAAAGTTAGAACCTTTTCGATGTTGTGGAGTTGAAAAAGAGACCCCATGAAAATCGGCTTAATACTTAATTTTACATTTTTAGCCCTATAGATTGTGAAGAATTGACTGTGACCGTCAAGGGCAATTAGGTCTGTGGAGAAAGAAATCGTCTTGAGGAATCAAGGGTGAGAAGTTGACCACCGCCAAGCTGCGCGTGTGGTAGGTTGGCGACCTATACAGTTATTTAGTTTCCACGTTCCTGTTTGACTTTTACCTCGTAGATGTAATAATAGCCTTTTAGCTTGCTAAAAATAAAATTTAAAAGAAAGTTAATGCATCATGTCGGAAATTGCTAGCGCTGCTAATTAAAAAATTTATTAATAGACAAATGGAATAAATTTATAAGAAAGACTAGGGCTAGGGGTGATTTAGTAAATTTCTAAATGGTGTGAAATCGAAGAAGCAAAAGCCTAGTCGCAACCGAGGGGAAAGATTCTTTCAATGTGAATGTTTGTTGGTAGACAATCGATCACATGGAAATCTAGAATTCAATGGACACCTAGACATGTATCTCATCTCATCTTTGATCATTTGATTAATGGTCACGCCCTATTTTCTTTTTTTTTTTTCCCATTTTCATGATCAACAAGAAGAAGTTGAAGTTGAAATAATGGGTAACATCGGCTCAAATGGCTTTTTTTTATTTATTTTTCTTTTCTCTGATGTCGGTCTTGTATTCATTAAACATGGTTCTGATAAAGACAAACAGTTCCTTCTAAGAGTACATGTTTCAATGAATAAGTCAACTGCAGAAATTTGAACAACATTTTTCTAATTCCTAAAGAAAGTTCCAACAACATACAGCAACTGATATGTTGCGATCCTCTACGGCCAGAAAATCAACGAAAAATAGTGGTCATAAACGTTCACTGGACCTCGCTTCGGCAAAAGCTCAAATACTGACTAAAACGCAAATAGCAGCTTAACTGTAGACAATTTACTTGGTAAAATTGAAATATTTTCTCTTTTTCTTCTCCATTTTCTCTTTTTTCTTCTCCATCTTTATGCTGAATTTTGCGTTAGAACAGTTTTCCTTTTTACAGAAGGGATAGTCATTCCGAGGTTCTCAAATTTTGAGAGTACGTTGTCCTATGCAAGTTTTAGTTTTCTAGCGTCTGGCCCATCATGTATGCATAGTCAGCCGCTATAATTATTTGATCTGGAAATTAAACTTTACAAAGGCCTTCAAGACGTTTACAAACACGGGTTTAGTGAGCATAGAATACTGGATTTGCTTACACCGAGAAAAATAAACATTGCATTCCCACGAGGTCAAAAAAAAAAAAAAAAAGAACCCAGTGAATGGATTTGGACATCAGAAATTTTGAGGTGGTGTACGCAAAATGCTGGAATATATCCTTGAACGAATGGCAAAAAGTGGGATGCAGTAAACTCTTAAAAGTCGTCTCATCAAGTGCCAAATCATATATTAATTATAGTCGAAACATCAATACGATAGCCATAACAATGACCCACCATGGTATTGGTGATAAAGAGTAAATGAGATCCGACATCCAGCTGAAGTCTAAGATAACTGAAATAAGCAACTGTTAATTTTTATAAAGAATTAGAATCAAGTGTACAGGTCGTAGGGTCATAATTTTTATATCTAGAAGCCATATGCATAGATTAAGTTAACAATTATGCATCTGATTTACAATTATGCTGGCGATGAAAGGAAAGGAAAAGATTCTTCCACATCAATTTGCAAGATGTGCAATTAAATCTCTCAATTAGTTTGTGCGTTATGCATCACGAGGCTTCTGAACTGATACTCCTAAATTATAACAGTTGTAGAACCCTAAGATCGATTCCCACTCCCTGGCATTTAATGCTTTCCACATGGTTCCAAGCTTCTAATCTTCTATTCCGAGGAAAATAGCTCTCTTTTCTTGGGAGTCGTAGCAATTGTATATTTACCAAGTTTTTCAAAGGCTCACTTTTCTTACAAATGACAAGTTATTCCTAACTCACTCTGTAGACTATTTTTGTCTTACACTAAGGTAAGAAAAAAATGGGACCCGTATATTGAATTTGTTAAATGTGTGTTGCCTCGCAAAACACGCAGTTTTCTGTTTGAGTTTCATGTTTCGAACCACTGCATCTTAGGAATAAGAGACCATGTAGACATTGTCAAAAAAAAAAAAGAGACCATGTAGACAGGATGAGAACCTTGTAGACGTTGTTTTTATGTCTAGCGTGTTTTCCAAAATGATGTACTAAGTATTAGAAAAACAGACATCTTCACCCCCTTTAGAGGAAATAAAAAGGATACGCGCTCCAATGCAGACATTAAATGTGCTTTGTGATATGGAAGATTCGATTATTGGGATATGGATGCTTTTTAAAATTCTGAAACGGTAGAGACTAAAATTGAAGCAATCTTTGACAAGAAGACAATACCGAATTCTGTAGTGAGGAGTAAAATAAGTTGCTCTACATACCTCAAGTTCAATTGCTATTCGGCTAGGGCAAGCCTTGTTAGGTCTTTAATGCACAGATGTCTGTCCAAAATTCAAGTGTCATTGTTAAGCAACTGAAATTTTAAGTACAATCAACTGCACGTACCTCAGCTTCAGCTGGTATAGGGATAGGGCCAGCCTTGTTCGGTCTTTAGTGCATGGGTTTTTATCACTTTACCCTTTAAATTATACCTTAACTATCAGTTTAGTCCCTAAAGTTAACTTTTAGTCACTTAACTCCCTAGACTAACGGTCAAACTAACGGTTAGACTAACGGTCATGTGAAAAGACATATTTAGATCTAATTTAACTATGAAATTTTTATCACTTTACCCCCTTAAACTATATCCCAACTATCAAGTTTAGTCTCTAACATTAACTTTTAGTCATTTAACTCCTTGAACTAATGTCCAAACTAACAGTCATGTGAAAAAACATGTTTAGGTCCAATTTAATTACAAAGGGACAAATATGCCCATAAAGTCCTAAAAAATAAATTTCACTTCTAAATTGTAAAGGAACAAATAAGCCCATAAAAACCTAAAAAATAAATTTTACTTCTAAAATGCGCTTTATGAAGTGGCGACACAGAAATAAATAAGAAAAGAAAAAAATAGAATAATATAGCCATGTTTCTTGATAGTAATATTTTTCCAATACATTTTCTCTCGTCATAAATTTTAGAATTCATCCATCAAAAAAACGTAAGTGTTCTCACAGTTTGAAAAATTATGAAAACAAATAGATTATCGAAGAAAAATTTTACTAATACAAAACTTGAGAAAAATATATATTGCAATGGAGCAGGTATAAAATTTTTCTTTTAAGATTATCTTTGTTACATGCAAACAATTGATAAAATTTCACACTTTTATCTCATCAGATTTGCAATATTTTGAATAAGATATTGCGCAAAATAGGAAGTATGTAAACAGTTTAAAAAATAGAGGAGAGAAAAACCTTTTAGCCATTATTTTATACTTAAAATATGAGGGGAGGGTATTTTTGTCATAAAATGATCAATTATGTGCTTTAATTTAACCAATGGACTTAAGTGACTAAAAATTAACTTTAAGGACTAAAGTAATAGTTAGAGTATAGTTTAAGGGGGTAAAATGATAAAAACCCTTAATGCATAGATTGTCATTGTTAAGCAACTGAAATTTTAAGTACAATCAACTGCAGAACTTCATGAAATAGAGTGGGAAAACCATGAGAAGCACATAGCTTGCTGCAAATGTACCCTTCCTAACATGCTATTAATTATAGATTCCCTATGACTTGCACAGTTAGCAGAATAACAAATAATTAAATAGTCCTAGACTGGTACCGGTCAGCTAGATTCATTATGCTGGCCTAAGCTGGAAACTTAATTATGAAACAATCAGGTGTATCCAGCCTGATTATGCCTGACCACGGTGACGACAGTAATTCAACGCCATCCCCATTGCAGGGTCACTCTTTGTGACTCTTGAAATATCAGTAAGCCAGGCACTGTGTTAAACGCCAATAAACCATAATGCATTTTGTGACCTGAACATACATCAGTGTAGCACGAAGGCAAACCTGAAGGGAGGCAGATCAAGGCTGTCATACTCGACGATGTTTGAAAGTAAAGTTTAGTTGTGCCCCTATATAAATTTAGCTTTAATCCCCTCAAGATGTCCAATTATAGTACAACACCAACAAAAAACTGCCGAATTGGCCTATTTCTTGTGTGTACCAATTGAAGTTTTTTGAGAAATGCGCGAAAAATAGACACTTTCTCAGTAGGAAGGAAAAATGCAAGAATCTTCTTTTTTTTAAAACATAACTTAAGTCTGAAGTTTCATCAGAAGGTTCATTTGAGCCAAAGCAAGCGGAACAACCATAAAACGAAACTCTTTTTGCGGTTTTTATACGTATGCAAATCCACACAACTCAATTCAAACAAATAGCAAATCGAAATAATAGATTCATCTTATATATCAAACCATTTCGGTATAAAGAAATTTATCTTCTTTTTAAGTTCAATATTTGTTGGAATTGATACAGATAAATTCTATCTTGTAAATTAGTTTTTTTTTGTCAATCGACCTTTCTTTTTCTCCTTTCTTTTGTGTTCCTTAATGACCAATACAAAAATAACAATTAAATTTCTTAATAATGATTACTAGCCCATAGTGTGTAGCTTTAAATTTTGCCACCAAGTCCGCAATACTAGGTCCATCATATGGTGCAAGAGAAAATTAGTGCAAGAGGGACCAATCACTTTTACATATTTTCAACGAGACAATTCTACTTCATTGGTAAAAATTAAGCAATTTGATACTTAACACAAGTCACATTAACTTGTAGAAGCATGCTGGGGGGAAACTGTCGTCAAAGTCACCTGTCTAGCTAACCACATGGAAAAACAGTGGATGAACTTTTAGCATCCTGTATCCAACTCAAGTAAACAGCATAAAATAGATTAAGCTGGCAACAGTAGAACATAAGCAACCATACCGAAATAATGTCTACACAGGAGAAAGAAAACAAAGGCAATAGCAGCTAGGAAGTAAAAATTGCAAAATGTTTTGTCATTAAAAACCTGCTGTAGGCATTGGCTTTCCTGCAATTTTTGTAGATATTCTGAATAAAGTGCCTCCTGAAAAATGATTTCCAATGCAGACATCTTGTTGTGTTAGTTGCTCGATTATTGTATTTCATGTATTCTAATACGTGAACCTGAACTGTATCAACATCGAGCAGAGTATAAGATCCAACCAAAATGGACTGATTAACTCTTTAAAATTAGAATTCAGATCCAGCCATATTCCACAACAGCGGAACTAAGCGCTTATAAGACGTTGACAGAGACAGCAAGTACAATATGGAAATGGATCTTAAGGCTTCATAAGAGTATCATTCTGCAATGCAAAAATGTCAAAATTTACTATGAAAAGGAGTTGATCCCTGGTTAGCGAAAAGTGTGTTTATCAAAATTCAATAGGGATGAATTCATGGGACATGTATAACAGCATTTTTATTGCAACTTCAAGCAATTGTCTGATGAATATGCAGCTCTTTTCAAGCAATCTTGGCAATTCAAATAACCTTAAATATGGCAGTAACCAGGTAGCAAGTTGTGTACACTGCATTATCAACAACAGATCTATATCGTGATAAGCACTGCATCCTCTTGAGTTGAACCTTCTAATTACTTGGCTGCAGTCACTTTTTTAACAGACTATAATCAAAATTTTTATTTTTTTTCCCCTCTACCTACTCAATCTCAGTTTATCTGTGAACATGTTAAAAAAATAAATGAAACAAATTATGTGTCAACTAAAAAGAACAAAAGGAAAATGTGAATAAAAACCTATACAACCAAAATATGTTCAGATTTCACCAAAATGTAAATTACAATAAGCGTAACACTGTCCATTATCACTTACGCACGAAAATCTGAGGATGATTGTAATAATATGTATGAAACACAATTAAGCAAAAATTAGTGAATATTTTTACATATTTTGCCAGGATCGCCAAATAAATATAATCAAAATGTACCTCCAGCTCCAGGTCACCAATTTGGAGCGGACAAAAAGATCGGAGATCATTAGCTCATGATCAATTGATTTCCCGGATAATTAAAACTGATTCGTGTATTAGAAATTCTTTCAAATCTGATCGGATTTCTGTTTGAAAACTTTTACGTCCTTGGAAGCGAAATCCGATTCCAGGAATGCGATGCTTTTTTTTCGCCAAATCTGCAAGGAAATAAAACCGATCGCACATTTTCATATCTCAATTAAGGGGGCGTTTGGTTCAAATTCCTCAATCACTATCACTATGGGTATTATTAACCCTATTATGAGTATGGGTTTTGATGATTCCCCCCAACATGTTTGGTTTAATAATGGAATGGGTATGATTATAAAAATACTTGTTTGGTTTACTAGAATGACTTTCAAGTAAATTTTAAAAATTTTAAATCTTTATTTATTATATACATATTTTTTAGATTTCTTATTTTGTATACATATTTTTTAGATTTCTTATTTTGTATCTTTTTAAAGAAAATTGCTAAAAAGATTTCTTCAATTTTAAATATAAGCATAATCTAATTTGAGTTTTATGCAAATGATAACCTTAAAAAAATCATTTTTATTGTATTAATAGAGAGTATTATATATCTTTGATTTTCGGTTCAATTTTTATTAAAAAAATTTGAATTTAAAAAAATTATTTCAAATAATTTTTATAAAAATTTTATAAAGTACTAATAAAAAATATTCAAAATCAAAAGACAAAAGAGAGAGAGAGAGAGAGAGAGAGAGAGAGAGAGAGAGAGAGAGAGAGAGAGAGAGAGTAAATTGGGGGGTGTGTAACTTAAAATATATGTATTTTTTAAGTGGGTGTATTTTTGCCTTTAATCATAAGGGGTAATGGGTTTGATAGAATAGTATTTTAGGGGGAATCATTAACACCCCAATTAATCACTATCATTCCCATTGAATGATAGTGATAGCTGTTTAACAAACATCAACAATGGGTATCATTACTTATGATACCCATTCCTCTCCTTGATTCCCCTAAACCAAACACCCCCTAAGTTTTAAGCATTAACAGTAAACGGGATCACCACCTTCGATTTTGAAATTAGGGGAGCGAAAGAGGGATTTCTGCTGCGAGGCTGCCGGTGATGCATTTTGATGTTTGGCAAGTGAATTTGGCGGGTTTTTAGAAATTTCGCTAGTGGGCCGTATTTAACTCGTTGGGCCCGTCAACAAATAGGCTGGCCTGGAAAAGAATTACACGGGACATTTATTTACGCTAGACTAGTGTTTCAGTAGTAGAAAGCATTCTGTGGAACCCAACTTGGATTAAAGTTAGCTTACCCAAAAAAGTCACCAAACACTAAACCATTTTTTTTTTTTTATAAACCTATACTATTACAAATAGGAAATAGGGAATGGTATTAGTGAGATTTAAATCCCTAACCTTTAGAGTGGAGTTATAGAGTTCTAACCGCTCAACCCTCTATTCGTTCCCACCACTAAACCATTTACATATGAGAAAGGATTTTTCTTTAGTGACATTGTAGTAGCACTTGAGCGATGTAAGAATCGCAAATCACATGCACAAAATCAGAAGATTTATATATGATCTATTCCACGACTCCATGTTTGTACTTTGTGATTTAAAATAAAGTCATATATACATCATTATATCATTTTATATTATTTTCTTACATTAGCATACGTTACTTTACTAATTTGATGCTCTTTTAAATCACAAGATCTACAGATAGGGTAGTGAACCCAATCCACTTAAGAATCTCTCCACAAAATTTGCTAATAAAGCCTTTGTTTCTCCAATTTTTATGTCAGGTTCTTTCCCATTCACCGAATGTGGTATAGAAGCAAATCTCACATTACCAATTTGTGTTTTTCAGCATATTTAAAGAATTTAGCCAGCACCGTAACTGCGCCTTCAATTAACAACACGAGACCAAAAACCCAAAAAGAAAAAGTAAATTTCAAATAACAAATTACAATTGAGACCAAAAAATACCAAAAACGCTGTTAATTGTGAATAATACTTATTTAGCAATTTACAACAGAACCAGACAATCATACCCGCCCATTTTCCGACCCGCAACCGCCTTGTTTTCTTTTTTTTTCCGCTGCCAAAACACAGTCTCACTTACCGACAAACTTCTCTATTAAAAATAAAGATATACACTTCTCTAATAAAAATAAAAATACCCAACTGCTACACAATAGTATCGGCGGCGGCGGGGGCGGTGGGCTCCTCCTTAGAAGCGTGAGGTGGCGATGGCGGGAAGGAACCACCCTTATTCAAGACCACCACATGGTCAGCCCCCTGCCCTCATTGACGATCCTCGACGTCTCCAACACCAACCACCGCAGGGCCCTAATCGGTCCCACCCTGAAGCTGTAATCGAGGCTCAACGACGGGAGATCCAAGCCCTCCTCCTCAACAATCAGCGCTTGGCCGCCACTCACGTTGCACTCAAGCAGGAGCTTTCGGCCTCTGACCAGGAGCTCCGCCACCTCTCTTCTACCGCCGCCAAAGTTAAGGCGGAGGCCGATGCTCGGGTGGGCGAGGTTTACGAGAGGTCCCTTAGAACCGAGGCAGAGCTCCGCTTGTTTAACGAAATCAGTGCCGAATTGTCTCAGGTGAAATCTGATATTCAGAAAATGACAGCCGACCGTGAAGAATTCACCTCAAAGCTGCGTGAAATTAACCAAGAGCTGGTGTTGGCTCGCTCTGAATTGGAGCAATTACCTAATATCCAAGAGGAAGTTCAGGCCATGCGCCAGGAAGTAATGAGAGGAAGGTATACAAGAATAAATTTTCCCTTTTCTTCCTTTCCATCAACCTATCTTGTTTAAAATAGATTGGGTTATCACATTATAATTTTGTTATCCTGCTGCTTTTGGTTATACTATAGGGCTGCTATTGAATATGAGAAGACGATGCAAGCTAATAACCTTGGACAGAGTCAAATAATGGAGAAAAAGATGATATCTATGGCTCGTGAAATTGAAAAATTGCAAGCTGAACTTGCAGATGCAGAAAAGCGAGCAATGGCAGCTGCTGCTGCGCCTACTCGAAGTAATTTTAGATTTTAGATGTGAATCTGTGATTAACGTAAATGTCTTGTCATATCCTCATACTAAGCTTTGCAACTTCTATTATCTAGGTCCTGGTTACCCACCAGTTTATGCAAACCCTGAAGCTGTATATGGGAACTTGTATTCTGATTGTTACCCTGTGCAGCAGGTTTGTGCTAATTATGCTTTGTTCATGAATTCCAAAGAAAATACGAACTGTATGTGTAGACTACATGTCTTTCCATTTGATTATACGAGACTATGAGTGCATGTATACTTGATTTCTATATATTTTGGTGATGACACTTTATCTCAGATGGTATGTGTTATAGCATTTTGAGTAATTATCTTTTGAAGGTATTAAGTGGATTTTACATGGAAGCTTTTGGAGCTTCTATGTATTTTAACTTTTCCACAATTAACTTTTGGAGGTATTAAGTGGATTTTGTCGATGTATGTTTCATATAGTTTTAAGTGATTAACTTTTCAAGGTATTAAGTTGATTGTGCATGGAAGTTTTTGGAGTTTCAGTTTTTCTGTCGATTAAAAGTCATTACCGTATTCCCCGTTTTTAAAATCGTAATATATTTAGTAATTTATCTTCCTGTTGTCTTGGTGCATTAATATGCTCAGCTTTTTGCATTCAATTAATTGCAGGTGATGAAATTTTCCTGCAAATCTGTACTAGTTGATTGTAGCATCTTTGTTCCTACTGCCTGATTATCTCGTGATTATGCATTTAGCTCATTCTGTGGTTTGGCATCTTAAAGTCATGGTTAATAATGCAAATGGAATTTATTCAATAATTGTTGAGTAGATACCCTGATACCTCTAGAAGGTATCATAACTGTAGACTTCCGATAAAATTATTGAATGCTGACTTCTTCTGTTAACCATTACCATTATTTATCATGTGTAATGACACATCCCTATATATACATATATATTTTTAAAGTGTAGTTTTGGAACCCATTGTCAAGGGGTAGAGTTATTGGCACTCCACTTTTCTTTATATTCATGTGAAAAAAATTACAAATAGAAATGGAATGCCAATAAGATAAAATGGAGTGCTAATATCGCTGCCCTTTGTCAAGTTATAACATATTCTGTGATCAGAAGAGCTGAAGACCAAGAAGAAAATTATTCTTTTAGTCCCACTCACAGTAGATAGGTAAAAATAGAAATACACAGTTCTTTGGCTAAAATACTATGGGTGTTTAAAGTCATGCAAGAACACCAACTGTATGTTTGAAATTTACTGACAAAAATCTGATTTCCAAATGGTTTGGCTGCCTTTCCATCAATCTCTCTATTTCTATTAAGTCTGGCACAATGGAGTGACTTGTGCAACTTGCTGTAACTTCATGCTTATCCTTACCCCCCCCCCCTCTGGGCCCCCCTCTCTCCTTTCTCCTTCCCCTCTTCTTTCTCTCCTTTTCCCTGTCACCGAGTTCCAAATGGTTTGGCTGCCTTTCCATCAATCTCTCTATTTCTATTTAAATCTGGCACAATGGAGTGACTTGTGCAACTTGCTGTAACTTCATGCTTATCCTTATCTCCCCCCCCCCCCCCCCCCCCCCCGCCCCCTCTTCTTTTTCTCTCCTCTTTGTCTTCCTTCCCCTCCTTGTTTTCCCTCTCTCCCTCTCCTTCCAAGCACACACAAGCCACACATCAGGTTAACCTGTTACCGATCATCTAACAAGTGCAGTAGGACAAGCGATTTGGCTGAAATAATATTTTCATTTTTATTCAATAGGATTGCTTTTATCTTTTTAGAAAGAAGTCAGGTTGTATTTCAGTTAAGGTTCTAGTGCATATCAGATTTTGGAACTCTTTTTCAAGTTGTGTTTTGTTTGGTTGCCCATGGTTGCTTGATTAATCATATTGTGTTGCAGTTCTCTGTTACTGATGATATTATAATTTTAATGACATGTTGAATCCTCTGTCTTCCATCAGAGATTCATAGGGGAACGTCTCTTAGAAACCTTGCATTGTGATTGGCATTTTCCTACTTAGTAGAAATATCTGAAGTTATACATTATTTTTGTATTTCAGGTTCAGGCTGGTATTAATGCCAATCCTTCGTACGGTCCTGGAGGGGTTCTTCATGTTCCAAGTGCTCCTTATGACGTGCAACAACCCAATGTCCATAGATAGGTTTTGCTGTTGAACTGAAGAAAACTCAAAAAATTTGTCTCCATGAGCGATTCAGTAAAATTTTCAGTAATAGCCTAGCAATTCAGTTAAATTTTCAGGAACAGTCCAGCAAACTTAAAAGTACAATTTCTATTGATTCAAAAGTGTTGAGGGTCATATACATGATGAAATATCGAAATCTTAGAGAAAGTGAAAATGTCTCGATTCACAGTCCAGAATGCTGGTAATCAAAAGATGTGCACGAGTCTAGAGCTGCAACAGGCATCTTTCCTTTTGAATATTTTCTTGTTTGATAGATCAATTATGCTTGAACATGGACTTGCGATTGCCTAGTTTCTTATTTATTTATTTATTTATTTTGATATATCAACACCGTCTTTAAGAGCAAACTCAAATAACAGCCAGCCACCAATAACGTTGACAGCACGCAGGGCGGAGAGAACCACCATGCCTTGTTTAATCATGGAAGCCACCATCTATGACTTTGCATAGGCAAATGGAAATTTTTGTGCTTTCACCTCCTGTAGCTCTAGATGCAATTTAAATGGCTGATAAATTTCCCAACCATTTTAAATGGTTAATAAATTTTACTTTTTTCAGTCATATGCAGATGTTAAGGCGCTACGGATCAATAATACGTCGAGTAAAGCCAAATATACCTTTCCCGTTTTTATAAGAAAGGGCCATCCCCTACAAAAGGCCTTTATAAAGTTAATTTTTGCTTCGGCAATGCTAGGGACCTTGGTAAAAAATTAAAAAAACAAACCCACAGCAGAATTTAAGCTAGCCTCGTCAAAAAAGGAACATCAGTGGTCCGCCCAAGCTGGGAGGCTTTCAATATCCCCAAGTTATGCACAACGGGTTACTTGCATGTATGATCGTTTTGCGTCCTTGGTAAGGAAAACAATCATGTTTTGTACTCATATTTTCTCCAAGCTCAAAACCCATACTTTTTAAAAGGTGAAAAATTTTACTAAAAGAAAAGCCCTCGCTTTCCGGTGATATAAGGTCATCCCAAAGTAGAACATGCAAAATCACGTATCCATTAAAAATATTTTGTATAGAATCTTGTTTAAGGAACAAATAGAATAATGTCTATATACTTGCATGTATGATGACCACACCAGACTGTTATTCTTCTCAAAATAACATCAGTCAGACACAAGACTGGTATTCTTCTCAAAAAAACATCAAACAGAAAAAGAAAGAAAAAGTACTAATCAACTAGAAGAATTGCCCAAAAACTGTCATTAGTCAGACAGAAAAATGCTCCTTAATCCTTTTTAAGATGACAAAACAAATAGAGAAGACACCACCCATATTAAACAAAAAATCACGCGAACTACCCAATCCTGTATCCTGTTTGCAACTGCGTATCAGGTTGTTACGTACCAGATCCAAGTAGGGGCAAATCAAAGCCACGTTAACATAACAGCCATCTCAGCTCTCATGAGCTCCAGAAAAGAATTTGTATAGCAGGCCATCATTCTCTAACGTATGTTTTGATAATCTTCAAGTTAATCCGAAGTGTGATTCCACATGCATTTTAATTCTCTTAGCACAAATTAAGATTATCATTTCTAAGATAACAATTACCGTCAAACAAATCCCGAATAATTTTATTCCAATCAATAAAACATGTCCCATGGTATCAATCATGTGTTTGATAACCGATTCAAATTGCCTCTTCGAAGTACTAAGCTGGCTCATTCGAAAACCTTCCCATCAAGTTGAATAAATGCAACAGATTGACCAGAACAACTCGACGACACTTAAAAAAATTCTCTTAAAGTAGATTCAGTTTGTTTCAAGGAAAAAGTTGTTTCAAAAAAATTTTTGGGCAAATTCTAGCTCTGCAGAACTGGATGCGGATTTAGGATAACACTAATATGTTCAACAGGGCCAATACATGAGACTTTCAGATCACAAAAACCTCCTACAAGAGTAATTCCCATGAAAGCTGCCAGCACGTCCTCCCAACTCAAAATTTTTGCTCCTCACTTAGATGCTCTACAGTCCCAAAAAGTTGAGTGCATGCCATCTAAGATCATCTATTTCTTGTAGATAAAACTATGGACTACAGCAACTCCCGATGCAAATTAATTAATGCACAAACAAGCTATGCCAACTAAAGAAACAGGCGAAAATCATCAATCTGACGCTCAGTTTTGTGATTCAAGCATGCAGTCAACACACAAACAACTTAACAAAATGCATCACTCAGACCAACTTAAAAGAAGTCTGCAATAATTCAAGTAGCAACACTCACCTGACTATTTCAACCTACCTTAGCAGCAATTTGGAGAATATCCACTTGACTCTATAAAAACATTCACACATTTCAAATCAATCTGTAGCTTGAAAAGAAAAATAACCCGCCAACAAGGAGACAAACAAAAGGAGAAAAAGGGTATTGCTCAGAGAAAGTGAACAACCTACCTCTTAATCTCCAGTTAGAGAACAATCTGCAAATGGAATAAAATAAAAATCCCTCCCACCACAAATTTTAGTACACATATTCTCGGATGAGATCTAGTATGGACGTGAACGATTTCCACCATGATAGTTTCTATCTGGACCAGAACCTCCACCTCTGTAGTTGTCTCTACGTCTATCGCCCCCATAACCACCTCTACCACCTCCCCTGTCAAATAAGCACGTAGTCAGAACTTGAACCCCAAATTCAAAAGAGAATACAATCTTTTGAGAAGGCAATATCAGTGTCTGGGAAGAAACATCCACCCAAAAAAAATCCAAGTTCAAAATGCTAAAAGTTTAGAACAAAATTGCAAAACCCAATAAACTTAACTTAAACAGGTAACAAATTTATTAATGTGAAGATTAAAAAATAACTTGAACTCCAGCACTTAGCATTAACCAACATTTCCAGTACTGTACCACTACACAAATCAACAGGCCCTGAAAATGTTGGTTGCTAAAAGCTCAAGATCTCAAGCCCACAATTTAGACAGACCGTCAACAAGTTTACAGGCATTTGCAATTTGACAAAATTCAACTCCCACTTTTAAATGGACAATACGGTAAAAGTCATGTCAAAGTTCAAAGTAAGCAAGCATAGAGAATGGATGAAGGCAATGTTACAACTGAAATACTGTAGAGCAAGAATGCTTAGCAGGCCTTGCATAAGAGAACACCAAGGCAACAAGAAGTTATTGTCCCAGAATTCAAAGAATGGAAAGTCAAGAAAGCCCATGTAACTAAATTAGGAATTAAGCCGGATAGAATACCCGGATCCATATGGAGGAGCAGGTCTTGTTGCAGATTTCTCAGCCATAGCTACACTGATTGTATGACCTCTGATGACATGATCTACAAAATAACTTGAGATCAGTATCTAATAAATCTATTGCAGGATTAGACTACAAGATAACAAGTCAGTTTGGAGTTTACTATTAAAAAAGCCACCAGCAGAGTGTGCTGCAGATGGATCTTCATAAGATAAAACTGCATCTCCCTTATTGTTTCCTTGTTCATCTGTGTATATTTTTATACTCCAGGGCCACTGATCCTTGTAACCTCGCTTTTGTTTGATCCTTGCAACCTAGTAATAGAAAAAAGGTAAGCATTTATTCGCCGATACAACAATTGGACCCACATACAGTTTGTGTTCCCCTTCTTCAGTCATGCATTTATCAGTATGTCTAAGGATTTGCTAAATAAATAAATAAATAAATAAGAGAATCTAAGCATAGAATAATCTACCCATCCAATAATCAAGTTACATGGTAGTTCAAGTAACATTCCTCCCTTGCATGCAACAAGATTCTATTTGGACAAAATAATTAGGACACCAAATAGGGGTAAAGTCGATGCACCCAGCAAGTTGAACAAAAACCAAATATGCTTATTCATTGACCAAAACACTTTTTCAACATCCAACCAGACACCGTTTCAGATCATATAAAAATAAACCAAAGAAAATTTGCATATTACTTGTCCGATGCTTCCAAAAAGTTCTCTAAGTTCTTCAATAGTCACATCTGGAGGCAAATTTGAGATGTAAATTCTTGAGTTGTCACAGGTATCCCCACAATTTTCATCACATTGCTTGACTTTATCAGAAGCCTCGGCTGAAGCACCACCATATCCGCCAACTGAATTCCGAGGGCCACCTCCATAGCCTCCATTATAGCCACCAGGTGGGCCACCTTTACCACCACTGTGCACATCTGCAGGAGTACCAACACCATAATTTGAAGGGGCACCATATGATGGAGGGTATGAAGTAGGGCCACCACTGTAGCTTGCAGGTGGGGGAACTGCATCAGATGCATGATCATGGTTCCCACCATAACTGGGGGGTGGTGCATAATTCCCACCAGGTCCACCATAAGGGGGAACTATAGGTGGACCCTGACCATAACCACTACCGTCTCTTCTTTGACCATAACCACCATCCTCTCTTCCCTGACCATAACCACCATCCTCTCTTCCTTGACCAAAACCACCATCTCTACTGCCTCCACCTCTTCCCCCTTGATTATTTCTGTACCCCCCATCACTACCACCTCTATTGTAATTTCCCCCACCTCTGCCACCACGGTCACCCGCACCAGAAGGAGGGAGTGCACCACATTTGTAGCACTTATCTCTTTTAGCAAAGTTCAAATTCCCACAGCTACAACCACACATGCCAACATCAATGAAAATGAACAAGGTAAAAATTGCATAACAAGTTTCACCCTCTACTATGTTGCATATCTGTTATTTAAATAAAAATACTGGAGCAATCACAAAATACTTAATTATACAGCCACAATAATTTGTGGCTTCCTTTTTCATTTCAACTGTCAAAAAGAGTCTAAACGAACAAACACAACAGAGAACAAGTATAACAAATATTGAGGGGGGAAAAAAGACATGAAAAGGACCAGAGATTTGCAGCACAAAAATATTACCTTGGGTCGGGGCAACGCCAGTCACCTTCTCTGCCGCTTCCACTACCACGGCCACCTCCTCTGCCGCCACCGCCTCCACCGCGACCCCCACGGTCTCCTCCTTGGTATCCACCGACACCACCTAAAATTCACAGAAACAAAACACACTTAAAAAATCACATAAACATTTTCTGAATGCGATAAAATCCAAGTCTAGCTGGAAACTACATGAGAAATCAAGTAAGTCACCAGTACCTCGATTCTGATTCTGGTAATTACCGCCGTAACCTCCACCTCCTCTGCCTCCACCACCACCGCCTCTACCGCCGGCTCCGTATCCTCCCCCGCTACCTTCATAACCACCAGCTCCACCGCCTCCCGAGCCACCGTAGCCTCCCCCGTAACCGCTGCCGCTACCTCCATAACCTCCTCCACCCATAGGCGGTGGACCAGATCCGTCGCCTTCTTGTCCGTACATATCTTTCCGTCGGAAAAGGAAAAATAATAAATTGACCTAAGAAAGAAAGAGCAAAAGAGAAAAAAGCTGCAAAGTGCGAGGGGAAATTTAGATTAGGGCGCCTGGGGGAGGGCGGGGAGTGGGTTTATATATACTGATGACCAATGAGGAATATTTTCTTTTTTTTTTTTTTAATTATAGGATATTTATTCTGTTCTTCTTGGCTCCTCTGTAGCTTACGGGTGCCGATTAATGCGAATGTAAGCAGGGCAAAAACAGACCAAGCTAATGCATGTTCTCCAACCTTATCTAAGATCCTGTTCACTAGCTAAAGTAGTTTAAATACTTCTGTTAATTGCTTTCAATTTTGCCTAAAATAGAATCAAACTCGAAATTTATACATATACAAATTCAATTATTTGAGCGTAGATCAAATGATAGTTAAGGTGAGTCCAAACGCAATTTTCAGTTTGATTAATTAAGCAAATCAATATTGAACACTATAGTATATGAGCTAACGATGCTCTAATCATGCTCGTATGAGAAAAGGTTTTGTAAATTAACTACAAAATTCACAAAATATCATCAAAAGTACGCAATATTGCAAAGCTCAAGGACGGTGAAATAGTTGAATAGTGATTTACGATTAAGAAGGGGAAAAAAAAGTGCTTATGATTTGGGAGATTTTTAATGATTTGGTCCGCCCTCACATCCCTCTATTTTTTTCGATGGTATAATTTTTTTTGTCAAGGTGAGGTAAATTAAAGATGGAACTTGAAGCCACATGGTCCATAGCGAGGTTCATGCAGGTATCTTTCTATTTCTATTAGGGACAAGAGCACCTTTCTATTTCCATTAGGGAGAAGAGCTGCGTTTGGACAAGTATTTCTTAAAGTATTTTTTAAAAAATATTAATATAATTATTTTAAAATTTTTTAATAAATATGTATGTGAGATAAAAATTAATTAAAACAAATATATATAAATTTTATAAAAAACATGTTTGTAAGAAACAGTATCAAACAAGCAAAATCCAATGCCAAAGGCATCATCTTGGGTAAAAAAAATTTTTTAACTAGAAAAGCACGCCTTTGTTGAGAACAATCCCTAAAACAAACAATGCCCCAGATGGCATTTTTGTGCTGAAATTATGTATCGATATGATCTCAACTCATTCTTACATTAATTGTCATAATTCAATTTTTACATAAATGTAAACACCCGTTGCCAAATTTTTATTTTGTTTCTACATAAGCTACAGAAGTGAGGCCGATAAAATACATTAAAAATTTTCAACCCAAACATACAAGTTTAAGCAAAACATGATGTTAGCGCCATGATGTCCTATTAGAGCCTAAATTTTGCACTCCATAACCATATAACAATGACAATCCACACCACCAACGTCAGGATTTATGAATTCAACTCAAATTAGGAACTCAGTTTCCAGCATGCTAACAACAGGCGAATTATTTAGTACGAAAAATATATAGAAAATAAACAGGTGACTTGCAAAGTGAACCCAGATCCCATCAGGTTAATTGTAGTACAAACCTAGGAAAAAGAGAAGTCCCAAAGAGAATCAGCTCATGGCAAAACTTCATCTAATATTCCAAATAACAGACTGCAGTCTGGGAGCCGCAAAAATATGGGACAGATTTACATGCTGTTAAGCAAAAAAAAAATAAAGATTTTCACCACCATGACAATCTTGGTAAAGATAACAAGATGGTTAAAACTGGTGAAATAATCCAATGGAAAAGAGAGGAACTGCAAAGGGATGCTGAAAGCGAATTCTTTAGTCCGATCAAGAATCGGCAATTTCCTACTGAAGGATCAACTGTAGTGATCAAGCCCAAGCCCCCAAAATCACAACTGTCAGTCCTTTGATCATGCTGCTGATAGTAGTTATTAAAAGCATAGGAAATATTTCCAGGCCAAGAAAGATTGAAACAGGAGCCACCAGGTGATAGTGCACTACAGTCTGCACCGGAACATGCCTCGAGAGCATGTGCACTTACATTAGACAGGTCTTTGTTATTATTCACAACACACCATTTGGAAGAAAGATACTGGACATTCTGTGCATTCAGTAGTTTTCCGGAGCCATGGATGAAATCCACCTGATATTTAGCTTGACCATCAAAAGTGAAGACACCCCAGTGCCTCTCAAAATTTCCTGCAGCTGTACTTCTCTGATCTTCATCTAGTAAGCTCAAAATATATGTCTCCTTGGGCGGATCTCGAGGCCTTAGTGGAGTTCCTGATCTGCTGTCAAGGTGGTCCATCAGACCTTTAAAAAAAAACCTGAGCCATGGTTGAAGTAGCATTTGCAGACCCATCTGTAGGCCAACCAATTTGGCCAATTATTATTTCCATGTGAGGAAACCCAGCAGTTGACAATGCCATTACAAGTGTATCATAGCTCACATCAAAGCTGTTTCTATAAGATCTATGACTGTCATTACGAGGACGTGCAGTTTGTTGGAAGAGAGCAAAGTCAAGAGAAACATTCTTACTTTGATGATAACTCAGGAAAGGAGAAATGGTTACAAAGAAAGGAGATCTATGCTTGCTCAAAAATATGAGAACTTCAGACATGGTTTTGTTGACATCTGGCCTAAATTTTCCTTTTGATGGCAGGCCAGATTCAGACTGGAAAGCATCAAAACTGCACGGAATGACAACTTTCACTTTGTCTGCCAGGTTAACTTTGATCAGAGCTGTCTGGATGTTGATGGCAGCACCAGCTACAAATGGATAGAATTGCTCACCATAAATCTGAAGAAACGAGTCATCTCCAACAGCAATAAACCTGTAAATATGCAGTTTAGTAGCAAATAATGACAAGTTTTGGATTTTGGAGTCTTGGTAAGTATGTAATTTAGCAGCAAGAAATGAGCCATCACACGTCACTGAATGTGAAAGACAATGAACTCAAATGAAACCCCAGATGATCAAATGGAAGATCTTTGCCTTCTATAACACAATGATAGAATCATGGAACCTCTCGAACAGACAATGTACCAAAAGAATAGAATACAACATTGCAGTTAAAATATCCTTTCAAAACACATTCATCAATCCAATCTTTCAGCTGGCACACCCCACTGCAAATGTGTAGATAACTGCCTAGATTGACACAATAGAGAATCTCGTAGTTACTGTGATATTATTATTAATTTATGTTGTTTGTAATTTTTTTATCAAAATTGAAAGATTAATTGCATGTAGTGGAAGGGAAAAATGGGTTGGAATAATTGCTAAGGGCAAAAAAAGCATCAAGTCTTACATCAAAATCTAGATTAATAAAGAAATCAACCTATGCAACTATAAGACTCGTTATAATTCTGAGCTATCTCAATCAAAACACTTTGATCTTTGTCTTTCAGAAAAAAAAAAATTATAACACTCGTTCATAGAGTTAGACACAAGAAAATGAGAAGGAACTATAACGTACTTTCAGCAATCAATGAAATTTCCCAGTTATGTCAGAAGCCTCAGAACTAGAAGACTACATAATTTACTTTTACACGGTAAGAGAGAAGCCTATTCCTAAAACAAATTACAGAAGAAAGCTCAATCCACGCCGCCACACGATAAAGGGGAAAAAAAGAAAAAATTAAGTCCTAGTTATTGCTCCAGTTCCAACCAGTGTGCTAATGAAAGCAGATGAAACACTAATCTTCATCAAACAAGTCTTGCTAAGAACATTGGTTACACACTTTTATTAATTCTAAAGACAACATGACCAACAAGTTTATTCATCGAATAAGTATTCAAAAACAAATAGCAACCACTCAAGTAGGAAACAATAGAAAGAGAGAAATGAAAGAAAAGGTACTCTATTCGGACACCAGCGGTTGCGGCACCATCAGAGACGTAACGGGTGAGATTATCATGGACCCAACTCTCAGCAGCCTTGAGAGAGGAGTTTAAGCTGCGAAGCATAGAATTAGGAATGCCAACAGTTACATAAATGTTGGACCCGGAAAGAGCCTCGAGGACAACAGGGTCGGCATCGAAAAGCTTGACTTTCGTGACATTATTAGCTTTCAGGAGGTGCACCACCTGGGGCGGTGGCAGGGGGTGAGAAGCCGTGGTGCCCCAGTTCACACCCATGGCTATAGCCCTAGAAAAATGTACTGAACTGAGAAGAGCTAGTAGCAAGTGTAAAGCTACAAGAGCGTATGGGAGGTTTGCTGAAGCCATTGATGAATGAATGAAAGAAAGCTTTGATTTGGTTGCTTCAGCTATTGAAGCATTTTGGGCTTCAGCTGGACTGCTGGCTGGGGAAGGGAAAGGAAGAGGGAACTAGAAGAGAACAGGGCAGGGGTTGGGAATAATTAAAAGCTGATTAAGATTTTTTTTAATGGGTTTCGAATGAGTATTAATACTGTATTCAATTTACATCTAATTTACAAATAGCATACTTTTATTTATTGTTTCTTTGCATTTAAAACCTTTTCACATCGACTTTATTAAATATTCAGAATAGTTGTTAGATAATTGACAGCACTTTTTGGGGTTTCCAAGATTAACAGGAATGGAAACGAGTTGCAGTAGCTAAGAGGAGCCACTGCGCGTAATCGCGTTTAGCTGCCAGTTTTTCTTCTTTTTTTTTTTTAATTATTTTGATTAGGTTGCTTATTGGATTTAGGACCGTCATTTGCCTTTCATGAGAATTTAAAAAAAAAATCCAAACCCCTCCAAACAGCCCCCCCACGCCCAATCAAAAACAAAAAACAACAAACAATAAAAAGAAACAAAACAAAACAAACAACGCAAAAGAAAATTGCTCCGAAACCGCCTTTTCAGAAACTATTGTCGGACGGAATCGAGCAAAATTGAATGTCGTATAATGAGCAACAAATTAATAAATTTGAAAGTCAATTTCGGTCCTAATCAAATTAGCTCGAACTTTTGCTAACTAAACATATATTCTTAGGCATAAGTTAAATTCTCTGATTATATTAGACTAATTGGCTTAGTTCAAATTTATTTAATATTCCCTCTATCTCATTTTAATAAGTTTTTTTTTTCATTTGTCTCAAATTATAGTAGACTTTTCATTTGAAGAATGTAACTAATTTTAACTACTCTAAAATGTCCCTATTTAATTATTTTGTTATAAGTGAGAGGTGTATATCAAACCGTGCATTCACATATCAAATAGAATTAATTTGATTCATGGTGTAATGTCCAACCATTATTTGATTGGAGGGTTAGGAAAAGACTTGATCGTTAAAATTTTTGAGAACCTGGACTAGTATGTAATGTCCAACCTGCACTGCATGTTGACTCTCGGGGACGCGATGATCGGGATCGGCCCAAATATTTTAAAATTTGCACGGATAAAATCGATTCACGTGTCAACTTAGACCGTCCATTTGCCGTATGCGGTTGAACCTGAATTGGAATATTCTATCCACAATTCCAAAATATATCTTTCATATTCGGCTTCTACACTCTACTCTGTACGAGGAAAATATCACATAAATGTATTCTGTCCACAATTTCCCACCTTTTATTTGGAGACTGGAGTAGGTGATTGAAGAAAGAAGAGAAAAGTATTTGCTGCCTGAAACTGGATGGCAAAGAAAGAAGGAGAGGTGGTGTGTGTAACAGGAGGTAGCGGCTACATTGGGTCGTGGCTGGTCCGTCTCCTGCTTGACCGCGGCTACACCGTCCACGCCACCGTCAAAAATCTCAGTTAGTTATACTCAAATGAATCTCCCTCTTTCTCTTTCTCTATTCTCGTCTTCAACATCTTGTTGTTACCTCTAATTATGTCAGTTCGTTGGCTGAGGCATAAAGTTTTATTAGTAACTTCATTGAAATGGTGCAGAGGATGAGAAAGAGACGAAGCATCTACAAGCTTTAGATGGTGCAGAATCCCGTCTCCGTCTCTTTGAAATCGACCTTCTTAATTACGGCTCCATTGTCGCTGCCATCACCGGCACTACCGGCGTCTTTCATCTTGCTTCGCCCTGCGTTGTTGATCGAGTTAACGACCCTGAGGTCTCCTCCTTGTACATTTATGATATATCTTTCTCATATACTGTAATGTACGTTCTTTTGTTTTGGTTACGCTAATTTCTGACTTAAAGTCTTTGCTATTTGCTGTGGTCGGTTAAAAAAAGAATGAGCTGCTGGAGCCGGCGATTAAAGGCACAATTAATGTGCTGACGGCTGCCAAGGAGATTGGGGTAAGGCGTGTGGTGGTGACTTCGTCTATATCGAGTATTATGCCAAGTCCCAATTGGCCAGCGGATAAGGTCAAGAATGAGGAATGCTGGACTGACGAAGAATATTGCAGACTCAAAGGGGTAATATTGATGCGTTTTTCTTGTCCTGATCATAATTTGTTGCAACCATTCTCTATACTTTTTGGACTTTCTTGTAATTTTTTAAAGAAAGAAGCCTTTCCCAAATTTATTAGAAGAGTAGGAACGATATATATAAGGTGATACTTTCTGCAAGCTCAATGCCTCTGTTTCTGTTTTGATCATCAGAAAGTAGTATTGCAGTTCATAACTTTTCTTATTGTAACTGAATCTGCAGTGTTTTATTTCTGAAATGTGTTCTTTCATATGTCATGAGCTTTGTACCAAAGCATTTGGAATAATGCTGGGATTTATCTGATTTTTGAGGCTGAATAGGTATGGTATTCACTTTCTAAAACACTTGCTGAAAAAGCTGCATGGGAATTTGCCAAGGAAAAAGGTTTAGATGTGGTGGTGGTAAATCCTGGAACGGTGATGGGCCCTGTTCTCCCTCCAAATTTAAATGCAAGCATGTCAATACTTCTTCGTCTTCTCCAAGGTAATTGTTATTTGAAGTTACATAGCTGGTGAAATTTCTGTCAAACTCCAATCCCGTATATGTGTTGAAGAGCTCTCGATCACAGCAAGAAAAACATGTAACGTACACAATTTGTTTGGTTAGGTATGTGCAAAATAATTTAAATTATTTTATACCTGCATAACCAAGAACTCTACCACATTCCTTCTTTGGATCAAGTTTTCTTAATCTGAAGGCTATATACAAAATAATCATTCCCTTAAGCTAATATATCTAATTGGCACAAATGCTCAGCTAATAAAATCCAGAGGCAACTTTTGACTGTATATTTTCAGCCTAAGAGATTTTGATTCTCTAAAAATGATCTAAATACATTATAAATCTTCATTTCTTCTTTTCCACAAAATAGTTTTCTAGGAATAATGCTGAACTCACCCTCGTATTTTCTCATGGCTTTAGGCTGCGCCGATACATATGAAGATTACTTTATGGGATTGGTCCATGTAAAAGATGTGGCCATAGCACACATTCTGGTCTACGAGAACTCGTCGGCAACTGGAAGGCATTTGTGTGTTGAAGCTATATCTCATTACGGTGACTTTGCTGCTAAGGTTGCACAACTTTACCCTGAATATAAGGTGCCCAGGTAAAGTGATTTGTTCATACAAAATGCCTTAAGCCTTAGACTCTTGCCTGAAACTTTGTTGTCCCGTGTGTCTAAATCAACACCTGTTTCATTGCAAGAATGGCCCCGTACATCTTTGTCTCTCACCCTTACTACTGCCTTCTATGTGATTATTAATTTCTGGAGCACAATAGCGTCATAGCAGAAGTTGTCCAGTAAACTACTTCAAACTATTCAGGTGGATAGCAAAATGGATTTTCCTTTTTCCCATCTCTATTTCATGCTCCTATAACAATTGACACCAATTTCCACAAGAAACAATTTCTAATCGAAGATAGCAATGGAGAATTTTTTCCATCACAGACTTGAATAAAGATTAAGTATCTTTGTAGCCGGAATCGTCCTATGAATCAAAGAATGTATGATTCAATGATTTCAATGCATGGCTTGTTAAAGCCTATTTCATGGTTGGATAAAAAAGACTATCTGGGATGTTATTGAGCATATGCTGCTTACCTAAACTTCTGAGTGCACATTATCCGGAACATAATTTGAAAAGTTGGAATTTTGAAGTTTCCTAGTTTAGTGACCGAGCGTAAAGTTATCTTACTACTGAGATCATTTTTGCTTATAATTTTGTGCCTAGCATTGCAGGATGCAACTTTTAACCGGAACATAATTCAATATTTTTTACAGCGGGTATGGATAACCATTTAATAGCGGTTACTAGGTGGTAGTTTGTTTTTCGTGTAGGTTGCCTAAGGATACTCAACCAGGATTGCTGAGGGTCAAGGATGCTTCTAAGAAGCTAATTGACTTGGGTCTAAAATTCATTCCCATGGAGCAAATTATCAGGGATGCTGTTGAGAGTTTGAAGAGCAAAGGATTCATTTCTTAATTGAATTATGTATATTCTTGTATTTCAAGTTGTACTCTCATCAGATTGATCAAATTGTATAAGTTAACCTGGATTCTGGAATAATTCTTGAATAACTTTGATGAAAGGTAATTAAGAATTTGATTATTATCCTGGTTATTGGATGGGTTTACTGTCATAGGCCTGCATCCGTGCTTCGTCAGGCTTGTGACACTTCTGTTTAGGGACATCTTCGGGGGTTGTACTCTTATTTGCATAGTTATTACTTATGACGCTCATTGTTTTTTTAGTTGAATTATTCGGGGGAGCACCTGGTGTAATCCGTAGTCCAACTTTTGATGCCGCCAAGGCTTCTCAAGAATACGAGGTTCCCCAGTTCCAGTTCACATAAGCCCGAAGCAGTAGCATTCCAATTTCTTTCATCGATATACCGAAGCAGTTTATATTACTTCCCAGAAGCAGCTTTGCAGTCATCTGATTAGAGTAGTGGCAAGTTGCAGTTAAGGCAGAAAAAAAGGAACAAGGATAATTTGAGCGGCAGCAAAATTAACAAAGTGGGTGGCTAAAAAATCGTCAAATACAAAGTCAAAAGATGCTTTGCTGCCGATTATTGTGTCCCCAATTTTCCAAAGAGAATTGCTATCTTTCATCCGGAGTGACGTAACTTCGATTAAAGACACGTGTGATTATTCAATTCATCTACCATTGTGTGGTAAAAGACAATTAGTCTAAAGAAGTAAGTAGACATTTATTGAGGTCGAGTTATTCACCGATGCATCCAACCAAACATAAAGATTCAGTTCATAAATACAAGAAAAATATCTATGATGGGTCTCCTGCCCAAATAGACAACGACAAAAAAATAAAAATAAAAATTAAAGAGAAAGGGAAGAATCATCTTCCTCGTGGAAAGCTGTAAGTGGGCTTATGCTTGACTAAACTTCCACGGTTCACAATTCTTATCTCTGTTGTGAAAACGAAAGTGAAAGCCACATTGGGGCATAAAACAACTACCTCAAACTTGAAGGGCCATATGGCAAATTCGAGCTTAAAAGCTCGACAAACAAATGATTCAAAATTAAAGGTCGACCTGTGGTTGTCCTCAAGGTTCTCCACAGAATTCTAACTACCCAGTATTCAGCCATGGATGCTCGCGGAAGACATGTACCACCTCTTCGATGGCCTGTGCTAATTCTATTCTTAATCATAGCCTCGTTTTGTGCAAATTGTTCCCCAATCTCTGCGACTCCTCAGAAAGTTTCTTTAGAGCTGTATTATGAGAGCCTTTGTCCGTACTGCTCCAATTTCATTGTTAACTATCTGTACAAGATATTTTCCACAGATATTATCGACATCACCAATCTCAAGCTCATCCCTTATGGCAACGCTAAAATCAGACCCAATTCCACCATCGTTTGTCAGGTTATACCGAAATCCAACATTCCTTTTGTTTTCTTCTTCCTTTTTTTGGTATAAATTCATTCTTGCAAGTGAAGATCTAAAATTGTTTTGTGACTTCTAGAAGAGAAAAAGTTAGAAAGATACAAGCTTTAGATTTTTCTTTTTTTTTTTTTTTCCTTTTGGGATCGTGGGACTACTTTTTAGTGTACTCTCAACTAATGTTCTTGGGGAATATTTGACAGGATCCATTTTGAAGGTTTGATACGTTGGTAGTACCTAATTGTCAAGCAGGGATTTTTTCATTTTTTTAATTCTTAAATTTCTATTATGCATTTCTAATAAGCCGTACCACAAGCCAGGAACAAAAATTATCTTACTCTCAAAGCAGTTCTTACCAACCTTGTGATAACATCAAACCATTTGGCAGAGAGATAAAAAAGAAATATCTATATTGAACAGTTAGATAAAACAAGATAATTACTCACCATCTGATGTATTTTGGTTTAAACATAGCTAAAAAATTGCTGAATAGTTGACCACGGATAGACAGAGACTGTATTGAGTAAAGTACATTTTGCTGAACGAGTTTCGATAATAGTATCACTTAATGAGAACCTTCACTCTTATTGGAAACTCATTGTTAAGGCAAACTTTCTGGTAGGTTAATAAGAGAGACCATTGTTGAACTCTTGAAGTTTCTGTTTGTTAAATGTTTACTTTTGGATTTTTTTTTCGTTGCGAAAATTGACAATCTAGGTGGTGGGGGATTTAAGGATTGTGAGAGCCCTTATGTGTGACAGACAGGTTAGGAGCTAGTGATATGAGCCATAAGGCATGTTATTCGTCAAATTTAACGATTCATATTACAAGAGAAGGCTGCGCTGAAGAGTAGAAGAAGAAAAAGATTGGATTTCCTATGTATTTAAGTTCGTCCTTTACTCTTTGAAAGAAGGAAAATCCAAAAAAATGAGGGGAAAAAAGGCAAACTATTAACAATCGAGATATAACAGACTGGTGGGCATTTTCTATCTTCCATGGTTATTTAAGGAGAAAAGCTGTGCTCTTTTTTTACCTGTTTTTTAATTGTAACATCTCCCATTACCATCCAGCAAAACCAAATTATCAAAAAAAAAAGAAAAAGAAAAAAGAATCTCGAGCCTCAGATATTCTTTCTATATCATGCAAGAGTAAATCCTGTTTCTCTTCTCGCATTTTCACAACTTGCCCTCTCCCATTTATTGTGAGAAGTTATCATTGGGATTATACTACGAAGGCTTTTACTCGTACAGTGCCCTTTATGGTTGAAGATCTGTCTAAGATCTTTTATGATGGGCTCGTGGATGTTGTTGATCTCCATTTGATACTTTAGGCTAATGTTTTTCTCGATAACAGTACCTTCAACTTCAATGTTTTTAGGGCCATTTGCTTTTATATTCTGAGTATGTGAAAGTGTGGTAACTAACAGTTAACATGATTGCTATTCTGGAATTTTTTGTTGCTCACATGCTTGAGATTGAAAAGAGTAAAGAAGTTTGCAACTAATATAAATGTGTACTTGTTTTCATTTTTTCTCTGGTGGTTGCAGCATGGCCCCTATGAATGTTTATTAAACACTATTGAGGCGTGTGCAATAGATGTCTGGCCTGATGTGGTGAGCTTTCAATATCATTCTTCTTCCTTATTTGCTATTTATATTTTTTTATTAAATTTCTAATATCTGTAAGTTAAAATCTTTTTTTTGCCCCTCTGGTTGCAGAATGCACACTTTCCTTTCATCTATTGTGTAGAAAAGCTAGTCTATGAGGGGAAGAAAACTGAGTGGGAAACATGCTTTGTGAAATTGGGCTTGGATCAAAAGCCTGTTTCTGATTGCTATGAAAGTGGACGTGGAAAAGAGGTGAGTTTTTTGGCTGATTGGATTGCAAAAGTTTTTCAGCAATGTACTTGCTATTACAGAAAAGATTTTTTTAAACTAGTCTTTTTAAATCTGATAATTGATGATGAACCACATCTGCTAATACATTTATGAAGTTGAATCAATGTTATTGGGCTAAAAAGCTAGGCTGTGCTGGCCAGAAAAGGTTGTCACTGCTCTTGTAGCAATTTTTCCATTTCTTGGAATCAGTTTTCTCTTCATGCATAAAGACTACATATAACAAGAATGGAATTTAGGCTTAAAATAACGAAATAAATTTTAATATGAAGCTCAGGAATCTTAATAGCTTCTTTTAATATCTTAACATTGCATGTCTATCTGTGCTTTAGGTTTGGGTGCTTGTTATTTCCATCCCATTCTGCAGATTTATTGCATATTGCTGCAACATTACATGCTCTTTGGTTGATTTGTGGTAAATTTGTGCAGCTTGAACTAAAGTATGCGGCAGTAACAAATGACCTGCAACCTCCTCACACGTATGTGCCATGGGTAACTGTGGATGGACAGCCACTTTATGATGTAAGTTCACTTAAGCACTACATATATTACACGATATCATTTTCTTTACTCTATTCAACAATGAGTCATCAGCTTGTAATTCTCGGATTCTTAAGAATTTTGTGTTTATTGAATACTTCCTAATGTGTAGCTGGTAGTTAATTCAAGCAGAGCAGACTGCCATTGGTCAGAGTAATCATTCTTTGAAGTTCCCTTCTAGCCCTCAGTGATGTTTAACAGTTGTGCAAAACAACTAATCCCTTGTTGCCTTGTGCTTCTTATCTTTCTCCATAAGATAATTGTGCCAAGATAGCAAGAATGTAAAAACTGACTTTGTCCAGTTATGATTCCGTGTATCATTAATTGAAAAAGGGCCTAACTAGAGCAGGGATTACCAAAAGAACATGTAGAGGAAGGTTTTCTTATTAAATGATGAGAATCTTTGTGTTGCAGGACTATAGGAACTTCGTAGTTTACATCTGCAAGGCGTACAAAGGAAATCCTGCCCCTTCTGCTTGCAGTGGATTGTATGCTGCTGACTTGAACAAAAAGGGGAATATGAATATTTTCACTCCAGTCTGCTATACAGGAATGACAATCAAGTCAATGCTTTCAGGCATTACATCGGTTGTAACATCATGGATGCGAGGGGTCACTCTGGCAGCTTTGGAATAGATCCATATTGTTCCATCCTATGAGGTGTTACTACTGTTTAGAAAGAAGGAATGATAATGTAATTATACTGTTTGAAAGCAGGTTGTTCTACTGTAAACTATGGATAAAATGTTATGCATTTCATCAGTTTTGTGGGTTATGGTAATATATCTGAATATATCGTCTGTCAACAAGATGACTTCTGGGGATTGCAGATGAAAAAATGTTAAAGAGAGCATTTTGTAAATCTTAATATCTTGTGTGTAATTTGAGGGATAAGCAGTTGATTGTTTATAGTAACGTTCAAAAGCTCTCAAACGCCTCTCCTCTGTTCAATCATCTCGTCATAAATAGGAGTACTGTAAAACACCACGAAGAAAGAAAAAAAAAAATTTAAACCCAGATATGTAACAGCAGCCCCTATCATTCACAACAAAGTGAAATCGGCAGAATCGTATTTTTCCTTTTGATTTTCTCGTCCTAATTTGGTTTATGCGAATTTGTTCGCCTGAATTTAATTGTTAAGCGTTTCTGCAGTCTTAATATTCAACTCTCACAGGCATGTTCATAGTAGCCCAATCTTCTTTTATTTTTTTCTACATAATTTAGTAGGGGAGGGGTGGGAAGGAAGAAGCTGAAAGGGGAATGCGAGAATGCAAATTGGGCCGCTTTGCTAAATACGATTATCCAGTATCTTAATCTCTTTAAGCAGCAACAGCTAAACATCTTGTGAATACATCAAAAGCTTGGCAGATTTTTTTTTTAATTAAAACTGAAATTCATTGGTAGAGATTAAGTTTAAGAGTAGATGGAAATCAATCAAACTGCTAAAGAAAAGCCCAAGATGTTTGAAGTTGATTGTTACTTTAATTGCGGTGGGATATTACTATCATTTAGTTGTTAATGTTTCATGCGATGTGTAACATGATTAACATAGGTCCAAACGCTGATAACATAAACAAATTCGATCATAAAAATGTAATCAAAATGCAGTTTGAACATGAAATTTTGAAAGATAACAGAGACAATAGGTCAGTATGGATCAAATAACATATAATTTGTTCTGATGCGGAAGAAAATGGTTTCTACCGTACTTACTAGTTTTAATTCCCCGTGATAATTTCCACATAGTTTCCATAATTGTTTTATTTTCATTTTTTGCTCTAGAATAAATGTTTAATTTTGTTTAAAGAATTTCCAACTTTATGCTTTAAAAACATGCGTTATTTCGTGTTAATCGTGTGGTGGAATAAACAAAAAAAAATTATTTTTTCCCTTATTTTTTGATCATAGTATTAATGCTCACCCTCAGTGCAAAACGTCGATATGTCCGAGTGGTTAAGGAGACAGACTCGAAATCTGTTGGGCTTTGCCTGCGCAGGTTCGAATCCTGCTGTCGACGATTCAATTATTTTTGTCTCGACTTTCCCTCACAGTTTTATCTGTTGAAATGGATTTCGTGAGCCCAAACACCATGCTAGAGCGAGGCCCCCAGAAGATCCAAATTGACAATATCTTCCAGTTAAGTTGCTTTCCCTTTCGGTTTTATCTGTTGCAATGGATTTCATGAGTCCAAACACCATGCTACACCAAGGCCCCCAGAAACCAAATTGACAATGTCTTCCAGTTAAATTGTACTGGATCAGGAATTATTCTTCTGCCAATTGGTAGGTAGCAGTAACTTTTTCACCATGCTACGGCGAAATCCCACATCAACGACCAAATCAACCCCTTCTCCAAAGTCCCTTTTAGTGGCTCTACCGTCTTTCTGGAATATGCAACATGTTATTCGTCCCATGCCTGCCGACAAATTAAAGCATCTACTCTCCAGTATAAAAAACACAGGCTGGTAGAGGTATTAGTGATAGTGAATAGAGAAAAAAATGACAAAGACTTGGGATTAGTCACATATTATAAAAATAAAAAACCTAAGTACGTAGAAAAGAGTAAATACATGAGACAATGTCTACAACGTTTCTTTTAAACGCAAGAACGTTGTATGCATGCTGGACAGGAAGCCAACATACGTTAGTAGGGCAGTATGATGTGTTGCTATCTTCCAGAAGAAGATGACGTCAGCCATTATTATCAAAGATAAATAAGAAGATATAAAGTAGTAGAGGAGTATTATATAGTGGAGTACTGATTATGCAGGCAGTTCCAGAAGGCGGATATATGTATTTCATTGTAGAAGATTATTGATATTATTTTAATCTTTGAGTTGAAATAAAAAAATTCTATCAGAGCTTAAACTTCAGCTGCTTCCATGCGTCCATGTTCTGTTATGTGATGCTATGAATCGAATTGGCTTATCTAAAGTAGGGAAAATGGTTTAGAAAGAAAAATAAAGGGCTTTCTTAATCTAAGGAGTGCTGTTTTTTCTTTCTTGATTTATGGATCCAAAGAGTACTTTAGTCCATTGCCCAAATCTAATAGTACTAGAAGACAATGTCACCTCGCCATGCACCTAGCTGAAGATTGATCATAAAATTCATAAAATTTTTTAATATATATATATCCTGTTGATATCAGTTAATATTTTTTTATATTTTAGATGGAACGTTGTTCTCAATTGGACAATTAATAGTGATTTAAACTTCAACAATTAAACTTTTGAATTAGTTCAACAATGAGAAATTTCAAAACAAAAAACTGCTGAGTGGAAATTTTTTATCTTTATAAAAAGAAAAAAAGAAAAGAAAAAACAACATGATTTACTCAACCAAAAGGTTGAAAGTTAGCGAAAAGAAGCTGAAGGGCCTTTGATTTGGAACATGGGAGTTTTATTAAGGGGTGACGTGTATAAATGCATTAAAAAAGTGCTGTAGCAGAATAATTTTTTCAAATTTGTTAAATTCAAAAGTCAAATTTAATTTCCATAACATTGATATTTTGAAATTTTAATTATTTTAAATAACTTTGAAAGTTTGAAGAAAAGGAACGCGTCCCAAAATTGAGGACGAAGCATAGGATTCTTCCCGATATGTAAAAAATGTACGATTGGCCTACAAGTGATCGCCAGACTAACGTGACTTCATTGATGAAGCAGATATTACTCTATTTCAATTTAAGAAACTTCTTTCTTAAAAATTTTAGCTGATTTTAGATACAAATTGCTTTCCGACAATCCTTCAATAATGACTCACTGCCCTTACTTGTATGTAGACAAGACTACTCGGTGCAGGTCCTCTAACACGCGCGCAGACACACACACGACACACGACACACTGTCGTCTGTCTCTATCTCTCTTCTGATCTTTTCACATCATGGTACGCCACCCGTTCTTGCTGCCGAGTGAGTATTGCGTGCACCACGCTCGCCACGTGGCGTGCCACGTGGTACACTAGAACCAATCATATATCGCCAAATAATACAATGTATGATCCACTATTGCCACATGGCGATATGTGATTGGTTTTAGTATACCACGTAGCAATGCACGTGTTGTATTGTATACTTTTCCCTGGCTGCTCGGGTAACGGCAGATGAAAGGGTGAAAATCTTATAGTCTAGATTTCTACCGTACACACTGTAATTGTGTAGATTTCATGGGACTGAAAAAATCATTTCAATCTGTTCATAAAATATGAAATTTGCTTTGATATGGTATTAAGGGTTAACAAGCTCCATGAGACAGAGAAGATAAATAAAATTATCAGAGATATAAATAAGCTAACCTGTCGAGTGAAACAAATCAAAAAAAATAAAAAGAAAAGGAAATTAAAGGTTCCAAATTTTAATTTTTATTTCCGCGCAGCAAGATTTGTAAAATGTTAAGTATTTATTGCGGCGTTTATCCTCCTTTTTATCTTTAATAATTAGGGTTTTATGCCCTTTTTTCCCATGAATACTGTGGCGTCTGCAACTTAACATGGCAGGTCCAACCAATGGAGGGTTTTAAAGGCCTGTTTGGTATTTCCATGCAATAAGTAGTGATTAAAGATAATAATTCATTTGGTGTATTCACTTAATTTTATTTTTGGTTAAATCTTTTTTTTTTATAAACCTACACTAGTACATGAAAAAAGGAGAATTTGGCATTGATGAGATTCGAACCCCTGACCTTTGGGGTGGAATCATAGAACTCTAACTGCTTGACCCTCTATTCGTTCCCGGTTAAATCTTATTTGAACCTTGAAACACCTTATTGATGTTTTGGCTCTTTTGGAGTGCTTTTCAGATGTGTTTTATTCTTTCCGCTTAGTATTAATTACAGTTTGCCCCCTAAAGTTATGCCTTAATTTAACTTTACACCTAACATTTTATTTGTGTCACTTAATCCGCTAAAAATTGAAATTAGCCATCCACTATTCCCTTTTTTTTTCAGTTTCCTTTTCTTTTACCTCTTCTTCCCCTCTTAATTTCTTTTTCTTTTTTATTTTTGGTTGGTTTTCCTTTTTGTTCCCTCCTTTATTTTCTTCCTATATTTTCTTAAATCACGACAATTCTTTTTATTTTTCTCCAACTGAAAAATGATGATGCAATGACAAATAAATATTAGTTAATAATAGCCCATCGCATCATAAATAGTTAACATTCTAAAAATTAGATAAAGACACGATAATATTATTGAATCAAAACTCACTGCTTCCATTAACTTGTATTAATTTACATATTTAATAAGTATCACATAATTAAATCTAGCATGAGTTTAATTTAAATTTTTTCGCTTTTTATTTGAACTGCATCATCACACTAATTATTAGCTTAACAATAAAAAGGAAAATGAGAGAGATAAAAAGAAAGACGAAATAGAAACATAAAACCAAAATGGAAAAAAAAAAGGAAAGAAAAAGATAAGAGAGATGAAAAGAAAAACGAAGGATAGAAATAGCAGAGGAGTAGTTTTGTGTTAAGTGACACAAAAACAAAACGGTACGAGCTAAAGTGAAAATCATGGTACCGCTTGTCTCGCGTTAAATTTCAGTTATGCACGCTACTACTAATTACCGAGTATAATGCTTAAGAGCAATAATACGCTGAAGCAATCAAATTAGCATTATTTATAAAATTTGAGGAAGTAAACTGCATTTCGTTTGTTGACGAAGAAAAATGAAAGTCAGCTGCCAAGTGCCAGCAGCCAGAAAATTGTGTAAACGCAGATAATGCTTGTATCAACGTGGGGTAGAACAATAAATGCTGCCAATGTTAATCGGTAAAGATAATTATTCTGATTTTCTGAATAGGATTCGCAGGATTGCTTGGGATCGAAAGTGATTGGTGTGGCCCTATATTTTTTATAATTATATAGATACAATAATTTAGATTGCTCACATACATACTACTTCATTATAAAATGTCTACGATGGAGGCTAGGGTTGGCTACCAGTCGTTATCTCTGGCATAAACTAAACAAAAGTAGCATCACTCTCCTTTGTTTTTCTATTTCAATGATGCTTGTCCCCGGTATCTTTCTTTTCCATTGTTCTTTCCCCCTTTCCCATAGCTGTTAATATCACCCAAAAGAGACGTTGTTTTCGTCTATTCCACTACAGATGAGGAATGAGATTTGAAAAAGAAGGGCCGGGCCGTAAGGGAAATGAAACAGTCCTGACCAAGTAAACCATTTATCTTGTCTTAAAATCCACCGACGCAGTTTCTTTTTATCATTTTCAGATTAGTACAAGTATAGAGTGAAGATCGAATTTGTGTAAACAATGCAGCAAGGGGAAGGCTTGAACGTTCTTTTAATTCTTCAAGGTAAGAATGCATATGAGCGAATTGAAGATTGAACTCGTTCCCCATAGGAATATTAGGACAAAAATTTAGAGTGAACAATGTGGCACAAGTCCAAAGATGTTACAAGAAATCACTTTATTACCAACAACACTAGGCCTTGCCGCAAAGAATCCATGCATTTAGCTAGAAGATGAAAATCCATACCTTAAAAGTGAAGAAGCAAGTTTTGGATCAGTAAAGATATAATGAAGGCAGCTGAACCTTAAACGAAAGTGCGCTGATATATAGCAATGCAAAACCCACGTGTGCATAATTAGAAGTAGATTGCATGGCCCTTCCGGGGGCTCTCAGCTAGCTTCTGAGGCATTGAGTTAAATGGGGGACCAAAAAGGAACAGTACAAGAAGCAAGTACCATATGGAGTTTGGATTTTGGAGCGATTTTACTTATAGTTATTTGAGTACTTTTGACGTGCCTTTTGAGTTTAGAGATAGCGCGGTCCCTTCCATTTCAAACCTTGAATTTCATTTTTCTAGGTAAGGCAAATTTGGAGTACACAAACATTGGTAGACTCCCGACCAAAAGGAAGGCAAAACACGAACAAGGACGGAGAGAAAACAAGAATGATGAATGCATATGGCACTAGCTACTACTAGCTGCCTTAAGTCCTAAAATACAATATCATACAAAATGTGGGGCAAATCTCTAGATTTCAAAACTTTTTTTTTTGGCAGTTTTTATAAGGGTAGAAAAATATTAGTAACTTGGTATCAGGATGGAATTGACAATGGTGAGTTGGTAAGATATAGTGTCAATCTGGGACGAGGGGGATATCCAATTTGTTCCTAAAGAAACAAATTGATAAGATCACCATATTATTATTGCAATGCCCCTATGAGATATATATGCATTTGGCGTGTCTGCATTTGGTCTTGACTCTTGACACGATACAGCTACAGAATGTGTAAAGTTGCAAAATGACAAGAATAAAACGGACACTGATTTGTAGACATGCATACATACCTCAATGATGAGAAGCTGATCAACCTCACATACTACAAAACATCAGTATGAACAAGAAAACAGTTTTGGTCAGTTTAAAGAAGAAATAGATTGCTTCACACACAAAAAAGAAAGAACAACAAAAAAAAAAAAAAAGGAAGAAGCCGCATTTGGGTACACTTCTGCTATATAGTGTCCTTGATTTTGAAGAAAAATAATTGGCATATAAATAAAGAATGAGCAGAGAAAAAATAAAAATGGAAATGAGATGAGAACATACATAATGAAGAAGGAAAAAGGTTGGACACTAAATGTTCCGAAGGAGGAAATAAACTTAGATGAGGAAAAACTAATTTAATAAGAATAGGCCTAGGTCTGGTTCAAATATTTTAATTAATAAATTAAATGGATGCAAAATCTAATAATTTTCCGCCAATTTTTCCTTCTTGGATTTTAAAAAAGAAATTCGAGAGAGCCTCAAAATCACAATTAGAAGGAGCACTACTCAGCTAGAAAATGGAGGTTGAAAGAAAATGAAAATTACGCACTACCAATAAAATTCACTATACTGTTGTAGTAGTAACACTAACAGTCACAGCAGCAGTACCGCCAGGCCCGCCACCATTTCCACCACCTCCCACATCCCCACCACCACTACTAGCTCCAACAACATCACTAGCAGCCCCGACAGCCACCGACACATCGGCCGCGGCTGTAGATGTAGGCCTTTTTCGTTTCTTCTTCTCATAGGGTATCCCTCTAGCCTTGGCCTGACTTTCTCTTACTTCCCTAAGATAAATTCTCACAGCTCTAGCACCGAAAGGGTTTGACTCGGGTCTTCCACCGTTTTCTTCATAGGCAGCTCTGAGCCGTCCGATGAGGGCATCAAGACTACCCCAAGCTTGCTTAAGAGGACACTGGCATGGGGAAGGTGGATTAGGGTGACCGAAATACGGGCACTCGGTCATGTGCACCTTAGTTTTCCCAAACTGATCCAAGTATTTCAAGAACTCGATCACGTGCGCTCCGCTGCACCGAGCTAGTGTTAGCGGTGGCTTGTGGTTCCTCAAGTATTGCAAGAAAGTATTCCAGTCTCGCCGCTTTTGCGACTCGTATCGACTCAGTGGTACAGCCGTTGACCCTCCTCCCCCACCTTCCGCGGTGCCACTTCCGCTAGCTGATGACGGGCCCTCACCTCCCCCGCTTAAGTCCGGTCCTCCTCCTCCTCCTCCGGCTCCAGATGCTGAATCCATTCACGAAAAGGAATCAAATTCGAAGAAATGACGATCACAGATGGACGTAACAATAATTGGTTATATACTGAAGAAAGAGTGTGGGTGAGTGTAGGTGGAGGTTTCTTGATTTCTTCACGGAAAAAGAGAAGACTGCCTGTCAATCCTGCGTGTAAGTAGTACTACTTGTTTTCTTTCTTTTTTTGCGAGTCAAAAATTTCAGATGTTGGAGATTTCTTTTTTTTTACTTGTTTGTTTCGGGAGAACAGGAGCGTTTTTGGGGAAGAAAGGAAGGAGAAAGAGTAAAATGATGGGACGCAAAAAGAAATACTAAGTAATAATTTTACTTTTGTAAGTATGAAAAATAAAGGAAGTGTGAACGAGTGAGAATCATCTCGCCTTCTCCTCGAGTGAGTATTGCGTGCACCACACGCGCCACGTGGCGTATTATAACCAATCACACATCACCAAATAATACAAGATATGACCCACCATTACCACATGACGATAAATTATTAGTTCTAATATATCACGTGACAATGCACGTGGTGTATTATATACTTTTCCCCCTCTCCTCTCCCTTAATTGTCCAAAGCGACACAGAGCGCGAAAGAGAGATAGGGAAGGGAGGGAACTCGCTATTATTAGTTAGTCTCCTATTGAAAATAGATAGATAATTTAGCTTTTTTATCTAATTTGAATTTTTTATTTTTAAAAAATTTATTTTGTGGTCCTGTCAATTGCTTTTTTTATTATATTTTTAAATTTTTTAAGTTAAGATCAGAATCAATTAATTTTTAGTTTTTTTTAAATTAATTTTTATAAACATAAAAAATTATTGAGAATAAATTCTAAAAGAATATAAAGATTGGTTAAACGGGTAATACTCAAATGTCTTAATTAAAAAAAGTCTGAGTTCGATCGAGTTTCGTTGACTGGTGCTACATTAACCTCATAATTGGGTAACGTTTCTTAATTCCTGAACGTTTTCTTAAAAAATGTATATATAGTTTGAAGAGAGAGACAAAGGAAGCAGAGATGCTGATGGCTTGTGAGAAAGAAACAGGGGGAGAGAATCCGAAGGAGGAAATGGGAATGCTAGAGTTCACGTGGTGGCCCCTCAAGACGTGGCAGGTTTACTATTCAAACACTGGCGGCCCCTCTCTACATATATATACACTCCAGTCTGTCGTGTGTATGTTTCTCCGTCACGGTTGGTACACCGGACACGCAACAGTTGCATTCACATTTGGGAATGAAGAACTCGAAGAAAGCTTGCCTAAATGAGATGGTCTCGTCGATTGCATTCCCGTCTTTGATAAATTATTGTTTTGCTTTTAACACCGACTAGAGAATGTATCGGCATCCAGAAAGAAATTCCCGCATTACAAAAACCTCGAACCCGTTTGTTGTAGTGATAAAAACGCAAAAAAATATATATATATTCCAATATGTTTTTTTTTAATTGTTGGGGACGAAATGTTGGTTATAGAAAATTTTTGGCTTCAAAAACTTATTTGCTTTCCGTATGAAATTTTAAATTATACGAAACATCTAAATTAATCAAGTGACAAAAAAATATCTAAATGTTCTAACAAAGAACGGTAGTTTAGTTGGTAAGGCACTTCAACCAGAATCTGTAGGTCTAGGCTCGACTCACCAAGGGTAGGTGGAGTCCACTTTTGATCATCTAAAAATAAAAATAAAAATCTAAATGCTCTATAAGATTATCCAAAAACTCAATTATGTGATTATATCTACTGCAACAGGTACCCATGGATTTAAGATAATTATGTTACTCTTCAATTCTTTTTAGCTCAAAACTTGATTAGATAAACTATTCAGAACCCAGGGTTTCAAATTTTGTAAAGTCCTAGTATTTAATCTTAATTGTAAAGATTACGAAATACTTAATTTTTTAACATAGTCCTTAAAATCCTGGCCAGTATGTAATTAGTGAATGTCAAATTAACTTAATAAAACTATTAAGAAAAAAAAATGTAGAGTTGCACTTCTTAATTTCAGTTCACCCCTAACTATAAGCAATCAAAGGCACGCTGATCAGTGTCATCACTTGTAATACATCTACACTTTGTTTGGAGCTTATCTGTTATGGTTGGATTCCAAAATATGGTTGGCTGTGAGTAGGTGCTGATAATGCTGCCATAAATTCCATATCTGGATATAGCTAGTTTTCTTCTGCGAAATGCAATTCTAGTCAAAGATTTTGAGTGCCTCAATTTAATGCGGCACATTGCTGTCCACCAAACTGAGAGGAATATCTTGTGGCTCCAAAGCATTTGAATGGACCATCCCACATTAGAACTTCTTTTCTTCATCTTCTTCTTTCTTGCTTTTGTTTAACCTGTTTTGATGGCGACGAAGGGGTAAAACACCGGATAGAAGGGATTAAACTTCAAGCTCTATTCCTCCTCCCCGCGTGTGCTCTTTTTTCTGGTCATTTTTCTGTTTGATTTTGTGTTAAATTTTAGGAAAAGTAAAGTACGAGTTTTTATCACTAAGCTAAATACATTTGCTGGATACCTCTGCAATGATGTTGCGTCCTTCCACATATACCCTCATTATGAAGAATTCAGATAGAAAGGCTACAACGAATGTCAATTTATCCACATGATAAGACAACTTATTGGGCAGAAACATAAGATTATGGAAATCAAACAATTTTCATCAAATGCTATTTGGGCGTGGAAGTCTCCCGATGTATACAAGAAAATTAGTTCGAGAAAAAGAATATATGGCAACTGCTTGTATCTAAAAGCATTTCTTGAGAGGTACCCCTCTGCAATGGAGACTACACAGGGCAAAAGCTACAAGAGCCAATGGGCTATCAAAATCCTCCATTGAATAGATCTTGACATTTGGGAACCAGTCCCAGCCTGATTGATAGATAAGATTGAAATGATGCCTTTTGAGAAGCACGATTCTATCCTATATATATTCATCCATCCTAAAATGGTACATTATGAATGTATGCCTCAATCCATCTGAAGTCATGCCCGGACAGTAGTTTTACAGGTGTAATTGCCAGAACAAAAACAAAAACAGAAAACAGAAATCAAGATGATTGAGTGTATATTGACGTGTTGGCTGCATACAGAAGGCATAATTGTACCACTAGTGATCTAGAAGCATATAAGCACAAATTCAGTTCGTGAATTGCAAAGCAACTTTTGTTAGAATCAAAGCTCATGCAAAAGTTTGGATCTGTTTGGTAAATTTTTGTTTGCGCAAGTTTATAGTGGCCCATAATAGTTGTCAGATACCGTATGATCCCCTTTGGATTTTGCAAGATCTAGATTCAACTTAAATCCATGCTTTACTTGATTTCCCTTTCTTTTTGTAATTGATAATGATTTTAGGCAAATAATTTACATGGACCTGTGTTTATTCAAACGGAAGTCAGCTCTTGTTAGGGAAAAAGACGTGAGCAGGCTGAGCTCAAATGCCTTTTGTTCATAATGGATAGTGTAATACTCTCATTCCTTTCCTGAACACTAGAAAAAACTAGTATTCAAAGATTGTTTTATACTATTAACAAATAACAAAATAAATATCATAGAATTTGCAAAAAATACATGCACACACCAGAGAAAAGGAAAAATGCCAAAAAAGAAAGGACCTCGGATGCCTTGTGGTCTAAATGAAGGGTATCATAATCATCAATCACCACAGTGGAATTGACCACCGTCACTTCAAATTCATGAACTGTTGTAGGGTTACAGAGACAGACATTTGGGGCTCAAAATTTTATGCTTCAAACGGTGTACAAAATCTTGAAGATATTTAAAATATAATCAAATTCTACGTTGTTTTTCTTTTTTCTTTTTTTTTTTTGAATATTGCAAACAGGTGTGAGGAAATAGCGTATAAATTTATCTATTCACATACGAACTTCCATATAAGTACGAGTAAATTTGCATTACTTTAAAGAATTTAAAGGGAAATAAATTTGCATCGTATCTGTGAAAGACAACAAACAGAAATCCAACGTAGTCTATTTATTAAAGAGTTAATTTAGTTGATGTTTCTTCTTGAATTGAGCATTATAAAATCAATCTTGAGATAAGAAAGTCTAAAACCCATATATAGAGTACAAAACTAGCAGTCATACTTAGCAACCAATACATACAAATTTCAGAGCATTGTCGTTTGTGCATTAAACAAGTTCTCCACAGGAAGACCCTCCCATTCTCCCCTTCAAAAACAAATTACAGTGGCTTCTGGGAACAGCCAGGTGACCATACAATTGCTCATTGCATTCTGCATTCCTGATTGGACGAGAAAAGTTTAGGGTCAGAGGTGGGACAGGGATGAACCCCAATGAGATTTTTGCAGTGGGATTCGAAATGTCAGCACTCAGCACTTGGCACCAGAATCACTTGAATGAATGAAAGAAAATTTAATGAAAGACGGACAAATTAACGGATGGCCAGCGACTATTGGGTGATGAGGCTTTTCGTGTGAACCTTATTATAACCTGTGTCCCCTCCTCTATACTCCTCTACTATCTTAGGCCTCGCTATACCTACACCCTCTTTTCTTAGTTTAATCAAAACCTACAAAAGGGCATACGATGAAATTGAGGAGCGAGGACTACGTATCGTGTACCTTCGTATCTTACTCCGTGCTATTTTCGGTTTCGTTTGTATTGTTGTTGTTTAAGGTACTATTTTTAAAATATTATTATAATAATTTTAAATATTTATTTCAATAAATGTGTTTCTCAAATAAAAAAGACGATTAAAAAATGTGTTTAGAGTTTTTAAAAAATATATTCCTGAAAAATAGAACAAAACAAATGGAAGCATCAATTCTCTGTTTTTCTGTCTCTTTATGTCAGTATCTATAGATTTGTTTGGATAAATAATTTAAATATTTTTAAATATGTTTTGAACGACCATTTTATATATCTAATTATTTTTATATCCTGTATGTTATATTTAAAAAATATTAAATTAAAAAATGCAATCCAAATAGAGTTGATATTTGTTTATACTCTTATTTATTAATGTAGAGTCTTGCAATATTATGATTAAATTACTTGCAAACTTATTTCATTATGAGCATTTCATTCTTTATCTCAAGATTCAACTCTTTTGATGGAAGATCTGAGTGTATATTACGCCCATATGAAACCTTAGTGCAATTAACTAAACCATATATTGATCTCAATGAAAGAGATTTTGCAGTTCCAAGAAGTTTAAAACAAGAAAAATTAATTATTTCTCTACATCAAACTTTTAAGACTACCTGAATAATGACATGATTCATGACCACAGTTTTTTAGCACGATATCCCTCAATTAAATGGACCAAAAGGGTCAAGTATTCATAATTAATCTACGTTGAACTTTCAAGACTACCTGAACAATGACATGATTCCTGACAACAATTCTTTAACACGATATGTCTTAATTTAATGGGCTAAAAGGGAAAAGTAGGAGGAAAAAAAAAAAAGAGGAGATTTCAGGTATTGATATGGTACTAATCAGAATTCAATAAATTCGTTTCTGCGTTTTAATCATTTCACCTTTGCATTATAGCAATTAGAAAGATAGCTTTATAATGATAAGATTCCAGCAATTCAATTATGATCGTATCTTACGAATCTATTCAATTAAATTATGCGCGGGTGACTAAGGAAAATATTTATGGATTAATTATATCTTATGGTGCCAATAAAGAAGGAGACGTGGCTTCGCCGTACGACCGATGCAAAAATTCACCTTTTTTATTGAATGTTTAATTAATGTAAGAGAAAGCGTACCAAGTGCCTCTTCTCCCACAATGCTTCCCCGAATTGTAAAATCAAGACAATGAAGGCATCAATTTCGTAAACCCCACATAATTAATATTCTTGATATGAGGATTAAATATATTATTCGTACATTTAAGATCCATTTATGTCCCCACCCCAAACGATCCTTTTAATCGTCCATCTTCTCAAGCACTCACACTCTAGCTTAGAAAATTAAAGCAACTGGGTAGTATATTTCAACTTGTACTATTTATTTATCACACTAATGACCGTCATTTTAATATACTAATTTTATTCACATAATCCCACATATATTAGCAGACAGAATATAATAGTAAAAGACATTAATCATTGAACGTAACGTTGCCAATACAATGACAAACGCTTGATGCTTGGAAAAGAAAACAAATAAGTTTTGAAATATCATCTCAAGAGAAAAGGATCACACCGTTTCGAAAGGAAATATACAAATACGAATTCGTTCAGTTCTATATTCCTTGCATTATTGTTTGTAAATAAAATAATGCACGCAAGACAAAATCTTAAATCATCAATTCTTAAATCTTGTAGCCTTTAAAAGAATTATCGTTTACTGGTCTAATGTAATCAATTCTTTATCTAAACCAAGGTTGAAATTTACTTTAAAACCTTTTAGTTCTTACAAATTATGAGGACATAAGTACTAATAAAAGATGTTTAAGTGATCTTTTAATACCATCTAACCCTTGATTGGTATCTCGAATTGAATCTATTAAAATTATTTTCTTGACATCTAAGGCGGCGTTTAATTTACGCTTAGAAGTTGGAATTGCAATCAGAATTATTGAGTTTGGAATGAAGCTGCCGATTTCAATACATGTATTTGGTTCAATATCCGAAATAGGTATCATCATTATAATTGTTGTTTGGTTTGCTAGGAATCAGAATCATATTCACTCAACTGGACGATAATTCAAATAAGCATCTAAACTAGCGAATGTCTGGTTAACCATGCAGATACTAGTGTGGATAAAGAAAACAGATGTCCGCATATGCTTGGAATAGATGCGGACATATTTTTGGAAGTTCGGATAATTCATGCAAACCTTCTTATCGTTGGTGAATTTTTACCAAAACCTGCCAATTTGGTCGGGTTTAATGAAATCCAAATATTTTGAGTTTCATTTCGATTTCTAATTTCTAAATCCAATTACCAAATGACAACTATAAGTTTAATTCATATTCCCAATTCCGAAATCTTCTTACCAACCACCTAAGAAGTAGTACATGATGGTAGAAGGTTAAAACATCATGTCAAGTGAAAAGGAAATGCGTGATTAGACGTGCAGATTACGAGTCTTGAAAGAGCAAGACAATTGGGACTTTGGGCGTGTCCATGCAATAATAGGTTTTGCGTAGTTTTGTTTTGTTGCTTCACCAATTGAGCAACGGCCACGGCCTTTGGGCAATTTGCCAGCTACCCTAATGGTTGATGGAGTTCGAGGGAGAAAAAAGTACTGGGGAAAAAATTGTAACAACACTGGTGGTGGATGATCATTGGTTAGATAAATTAAAAGCATTGAAGTTTTATGAATAACTCATACACCTTATACGCACGTCATTTTCTATTTAATACCTCCCACCCACCACCCATGTCTGCTGTTCCCATTTTAATGTTGGGTCTATATCCTACTGATTGTGACCCAAAAACCGCGAAAACCAGCGTGATATTTGCTTTTAAACATGCAAAAGACAAATAAAATGTTGTGATTCCAATTATGAAGTACATTTAACATTTATTTAAAGAAAATGAAAAAATTGCTAAAGTTTGTGATATGATAAGAGACTCATGCATTGATATTTACAGTCCTGAAAATAAAATAAAAAATTGAAAAATGTACAGTATGTCTTGTGATATATAAACACATCATATATAATTATATAGAATTATAACAAAAACTTTCCTTTCTTATTCACTAAGTGCATTTGAAGTAATTCAAGAAAGAATGTTTTTAGATTTGATGACTTCTCAGCGTGCTTTATTCAAAATTTGAAATCTCAAATGCTTTGCACCGTGGGGTTCACTTTAATTTGTGTGATTTGGATCGCACAAAGATGTTGCCATTTAGAATTCTTATGATTCGAATATCATTGAAATTCACCATTCTTGAATATCTACCTTACGAATTAAACAAACAAAATTAAAATTTCCGAGGTTTATTCGTCAACAAAAGCGTATACACTAGGGCCCATCTGTATATGGGCCTTATTAAGGAGTCCCATCAGCATTATCAGTTAGTCCTCTTTGAACGAAGACCTTTGGATCGGTTTTGTCCTCATTCTTTAGTAATTTATCTAGATCCGGTTTGATGCAGCCCAATTGCCCACTAGACGCACCAATAGCTGTTGCCCCCGTATTGTGATCCAATAGTCCAGAAGAGGAAATTGAATGTGTACAAGCCGCAGCAATTGAATTTCTATCCTTTCTTCCAGCCAACAGAGCTTGCTCATTCTCCACTATCATTAATCCTTTTCTCTTTCCTCTAACGGCCGGCTACCAATCATACATCATAGTTCACTTGACATGAGACTTTGCTATAAACAGAAAAGTGACTAAAGTTATATGTGAGTATACAGCATATTAAAAGCGCTAAAGAAAACGAACTAGCAAAGCATTTGGCCCTGATACCATGGTTATATGTATTCAAGATTTCCAAAACACAATCATCAGATATAACCTTTTTTTTTTTCCTTTTTAATTGTTGCTTTTAATTTGTTATTGGGCTAAAGGTTAATTATGTAAATGTCTTTACTGCCAAGAAAAAACAATGGACTAGTTTTTTGTTGGGCAGAACGGATGGCCCATAAATGATATATGAAGATTTTGGGCCGATCATCTCCATCAACTTGAGAAGGGAATTGGGCCTTATACACTTCAAGAAGGTTCTCGCGATAACTCCCTTGTGTATAAGTAGGACGTGTTGGAGACGTGGAGTAATAAATAGCAATAACATATTTACCGATTTCATCTTTCTACTAAACAAAGGAGTAGATATTTCCGTGAAAATGGTGCCATTATTTGTGGAACCACATCTTATTCATAATAAGAAATTAGCAATATAATTTCGTCCTATTCTTATCATGCAAACAAATAAAAAAAAAAGGAAAATTCCAGGAATATTTCTTTTCTTCGACTTCAAATTTTTTTAATTAGCTTGTTTGTATTTGAAAAAAATCAACAGGAGTGGAAATTAAATGAGACTTTTGAGTCAACGTTTTGACAGATATTTGTTTACCTCCTTTTTCAACTATAAAGGTTTAAGTCGGTTGTTTACCATATAAGTTTAGCAAACCTAAAAATCAAACGAAAAGGAAAATGGAAAAAAGACCATACATAGAATTAAAAACATTGGATGAGGGAATGATACTCCTAAGTAAATAATAACAATAATTAACTAATACTTTGAGCCTATTTTCCAACAACTTAATTCGGACGCTTAGTTGAAATCAATGGACATTATGGTCTCCAAACGCAGTTATCATTCCCAAAAAAACACAAATTCAGCCTTTCTCAAACAAAAAAATTTACATTTACCCCAAAACAAAAAAAAATTTATGAAACGACGTAGTTACAACCATTATCCAAGCCGAACGACGCCGGACTGGTACCCGTTTCCCCCCCGAGCCTTGTATCACCATTTCCATTTATTCGTTTTTGTCTTCTCCTCTCTTTCTCTCTCTCACACGCACTCTCTCACACCCACTCTGCAATGATCAAAAGCATGTTACCGAAACTCTCCTCAGAAAGAAAGGGGCCGCTTCGCTTAGCACCTGTCCCTTGCCCAAAACCCTAGAATATGCAAATCCTTATATACCCCCTACCCCCTTTCCCCCATTCCCTGCCAGAAAATTGTCCTCCAAGTCTTCGATAAAGCCACTACTTTCTCTCACTACTAATCCTCATCTCTTCTCTGCTCTCTCTCTCTCTCTCTCTTCTCAGCAGAGATTCCATTCTTTTCCTCCTCGCAGCTCCAATCGGTACGTTATCTCTTCTTGATTATTATGCCTTGATTAATTCTTTAAATTAGAATAATTTTTGTTGTTGCTTTAAAATTAGGACCTGGATTTTACCTCAAAATGACACTATTTACTAAGCTAGGGTTTGCTAGTTTGGTTATTTCATCCATTGTTGTTGGAATTTTGCTTTCTGAACCATCCGATCTTCGATGTTTACGTGTTTTTTGGATATTGATTGTTTTGATCGTTGTTTTGATGCGGATTCGTCCCGCTCTCAGCAGATTGTTGCACTATATGCTTCCTAGAAAGAGATCGGTTGAAGGAGAGGCAGTTGACGGAGACAACGAAATTGACATAGTTGATTTAAGTAGCAGTAGCGATTGCGATAAGGAGACCGGTCTCAAGAAGCTTCGAATCGACGGTTCGATTTCTTCCACGTCCACGGAGAAAACTATTAGCGGCTGCGGCGCCCGTGGTGGTTCTGTTGAACTAGGGAGCTCCAGTAACGGTAAGGATATCGGTGCTGAACGCTCGCTGACTGAGATGGCGTTTGATGACGGCAATCCGCATGATATTGATGAAGATCTCCATAGCCGCCAGCTTGCCGTGTATGGTCGGGAGACCATGCGACGGCTTTTTGCCTCTAAGGTTCTTATCTCTGGGATGCAAGGTCTCGGTGCTGAGATTGGTACGGATCTTTTGATTTGCAGTAGATTTTAATTGGTTTATATTGATTTGCAGATGATTATTTGATAGATTTTTTTTTTTTTTGGCTGTTGTACTGTAGGGGTCATAAAATGTCAAATTTGAGGAGGATTATTTTTTCCTCTTTTATGTTTCTATTTTCAATCCATTTCTCCACTTTTGCTCTACTAATTTTTCCCATTTCCAGGTGATGTATTTGCTATAGTATTTGGATAACCATTATAGAGCTTTAACCAATATGATTTGGAACATCTATAATCTGCTATTGGTTGAAGTACACGTTGGTAATTGATGTGGTCTCGTTAATATTTGCCAGCCAGCTGGGAATTCCCTTAGCTTAGATTTTGTTCCTACTATTTATGGAGTGTACAATACTGTTATAGTGGAGAGAGAAGATTTAGCCGTGGATCCTAGATTCCTGTGGTGATATTGGACTGTAATTCTAAGGTGTATACTGTTTTAAAAAATGTATTGATTATACTCTTAATGAATTGCAGCAAAGAACCTTATACTAGCTGGTGTGAAGTCTGTGACACTGCACGATGAAGGGGCAGTGGAGTTATGGGATCTGTCCAGCAATTTTATTTTTACAGAGAATGACATTGGTAAAAACAGGGCACTTGTGTCTGTTCAGAAGCTACAGGAGCTTAACAATGCTGTGGTAGTTACAGCTCTTTCTACAAAATTGACTAAAGAACAACTTTCTGACTTCCAGGTACTTGTTATATATTTTTGGTTGTCAGCTACTTCATCTATGTTTGTGACCTTATATCCAAACTAACTGGTTTATTGATCTTTTTATCACACCAGTGGTTGCCTTTGTTCGATTGATACGATCGACCAACTGGTTTTTGTCTGCTATTTTTTATGTGAATAGAAAACAAAAGAAATTCCAAGTGACTGTGGCACTAAGATGCTTGCTTCTCTTGGTGCACAGAAAATGTTATGCTAGAATCAAAACCAGCTCGCTGTTGAAGGTTATTAAAATTCTATGTTGTATTTAAACAGATAACCACAGTGCTTGTAGTTAGTTTGGAAAGTGAGATGCAATCATTAGAGTATGTTGTCTTGTTGAGGTACTTTTTTTTGCGTAGCATTTGTAGATTGTTATCTCATTGCCAATTGTTTGTGGTTATTTAAGTACACGAGCATTTTAATGACGAGTAGTTGTGGCTTTAGGGGGTGTCAAATGCACTTTTATTTGGACTACTATTCTGCCATTTCTGTGGTTGTCTGTATTGGGATTTTTGTTGAATTTTGTTTGACCGTATTACATGTTGTGCAGGTTATCTTTTCGTGGGGTATGTACTTATCTACTATTGGCATTTCCTTGATATTCTAATTTTGGGGGATGGGTTTGATATCTCTGGCTTCCTGATTAGCTCCTTCATTTGATGGTCAATTCTTGTACATAAAATATGATTTCTCTGACTTTAATTCTGGATATTGTGCTGTTCATTTTATTTGCTCTAGTTTATGGTGTATTATGGTTGGGTTATGATAATTTAACTATTTAGGGGGGAATTCGAGTTTTGTTAGATGTTAAGGTTCGTGATAATTGAGTCTTGGTTATCACTTCCTTCTTGTTTTTTATAACCAGTGGTACTTATACTGTCATGTTACCTAGTGGTCACATCATTTTCGATATTTCTTTTATGTCATCTTAGTGCTCCAAAAACGGCAACACTGCTGAGCATGTTACATGTCCTTCCTCATTTGGTGCCCGGGAATATCAAGCAGTGTGTAACTTTTGATTTTGATTTTGTGCACTAATATGATAAATGCCATCCTATTGGGGATTCATCAGTGTGAGATTTTTTATCATTTTATTATCTTGCATGGAATATAATTTTTTGTCATTTGCTATTATGGCTGTTATAATGCTTTGTCGTAAAATGGTCTTCTATAGCTGTTGTCAGTACAATCATCATACGTGTAACCAGAAAGATTTTCAGCTAGGTGTTGTAGTGACCCTTAAGTTCTTTTCTGGGGAAATCCAAGCAGGATATCTTTTTGAGTAATCCTGTTTTGTTCTTGTAACATTTTCCAGTCATAAAAAATGCTTTTGGTTTGGTGATACATTTACCTACTTCAGAATGGTTCTGTTCTTGACGTATATCCAAATTTGAATAGAAAGTATTTCATGTGGGAGGAGCAGAATTTTTTGTTTTCAATTTTGTGTGGTCTTTTCACTTGAAATCGAGTACCAGTTAATAATGAATTTTTCCATGTAAGGACACTTCAATATACGTTTTTTTTGGCATTGGATGCTGCAGAAGTCAGAGTGAACGTGTCTAGGGGTGTTTGTTTTGGTGGACCAGTGGGGACCTTTTTCTTAAACTTGCTGTGTTTGTAATGTTATTGGTATGTTTTTCTGAAACATTTTCCTGTTTGGGTTAAACTAATACAAGAAGCTTTTCAGGCCATTTGGCCTCCTTTCATTTCAAACAACTCTTCTCACCCGTCATCAAAAGAAAAAGAAACAATAAAGAATTTTTTCAATTTTAACTGCATTCGACCTCTTGATTTCTGAAACTAACTCTTTACATTTTAGAAGATTAGCCATTAAGAATCATGATGCTATATGTGCTTACTGCTATTTGTTGAAATTAGATTTAAGCAAGTGCCAACATGAGTGCTTAAACAAATCCAGATAGTCGCTGCGAAGTGAAATTTTCCCCGGAAGAGAAAAGAAAAAGGGGGGGGGGGGGATTCTATAATTACAAGTTTCATATGCATCTGCTTGTCTCTGGAAATATTTGACAACAAATTGTACATATAACACGATTCATGCTGTGCTATTATTGTGGTTACAGTTTCCCTGTTATTGCCTTCTGAGTGCGGTTACTGATACTATATGTCTATGCGTATTAGATCAGCAACAAATTTCAGTTGTTGTATGTATTCATCTTAATATTTGTATAGTTTATCTTTGCTATGTTGTAAGTGGACTTTTGGTTAATGGTTGCCTTTTGTGATATCACTTCGTTTTTTAATGCACAAGTTAACTAGCTTCTGCTCTTAACATCCAGCCCCTTGTTTTTCTGTTAAACAAGCAAATCTTACCATTGGTAATTTGACCTTGGATATGAGAAATTCCTATGCTTGCTTGGTTTTGAACCATTTGGTAGTGTATATTTCTGTGTCATTATAATGTATTTGCGATCCAGGATTTTAGTAGTGTTATGCCCTTTCAACTGCTAATCTCTTTGCATCAGGTCTCCTACATTACGCTTATCAGTTTGCATTATATATTTTTCTGTTGTGCTGCATTGTTTAGTACCTTACTGGATTGGGTTCTTAATTGGTCTTTCTTGGCAGCATTGTTGATTTCATAAAAGTTTCTTAAACTCTTTAAGCTGATTGTTGTATTTGTGCAATCATTCACATGTTATTATAGTTATGTACATTTAAACACTTGGTTTTACTGTGGTTAACTGATCATGTTGCACAGGCTGTGGTTTTTACAGATACCAGCTTAGACGAAGCAATTGAATTCAATGATTTCTGTCACAACCATCAACCTCCTATTGCTTTCATTAAGACTGATGTGCGAGGCCTTTTTGGAAGCGTGTTTTGTGATTTTGGCCCTGAGTTCACTGTGTTTGATGTTGATGGTGAGGAGCCTCATACTGGTATTATTGCTTCTATCAGTAATGATAATCCTGCTCTTGTGTCATGTGTGGATGATGAAAGGCTCGAGTTTCAGGATGGGGATCTAGTTGTGTTCTCAGAAATTAAGGGGATGACAGAACTTAATGATGGAAAGCCAAGAAAGATACAAAGTACCAGGCCTTACTCTTTCATCCTTGAGGAGGACACTACTAAATTTGGTACATATGAGAGAGGTGGCATTGTCACACAGGTGAAACAGCCTAAGGTCCTGAATTTCAAATCTCTTGGAGAAGCACTCAAAGATCCTGGTGATTTCCTGCTCAGTGATTTCTCTAAGTTTGATCGCCCACCTCTTTTGCATTTGGCCTTTCTAGCACTGGATAAGTTTGTGGCTGGACTGGGACACCTTCCTGTTGCAGGGTCAGAAGAAGATGCGCATAAACTTATATCCATTGCCAAAGACCTGAACGAAACCTTGGGGGATGGAAAGCTGGAAGATATCAACCCCAAACTTTTGCAGCATTTTGCCTTTGGTGCTCGAGCTGTTCTGAATCCTATGGCTGCCATGTTTGGTGGCATTGTTGGTCAGGAGGTTGTGAAGGCATGCTCTGGAAAGTTTCATCCGCTTTTTCAGGTAATATATTGTGTCTTTACTGATTTTTAACTCTTGATTGATAAATTTTTAAATGTCTTGTATTTGTATGACGAGTTATAAAGATGAGTATCATGATCCTTCCTCCTTTTTTCTTCTGTTGATTTAGTTCTTCTACTTCGACTCAATTGAGTCTCTTCCCACTGAGCCACTGGAAGTGAGTGATTTCAAGCCATTGAACACCCGTTATGATGCTCAGATTTCAGTTTTTGGTTCTAAACTCCAGAAAAAACTAGAAGATGCCAAGGTGTTTGTTGTGGGAGCTGGTGCTCTCGGTTGTGAGTTCCTAAAGAATTTGGCTCTAATGGGAGTTTCGTGCGGCAGTGAAGGGAAGTTGACTGTTACTGATGACGATGTTATAGAGAAGAGTAACCTTAGTAGGCAATTCCTGTTCCGTGATTGGAACATTGGCCAGGCTAAATCAACTGTTGCTGCTTCAGCTGCTGCATCAATAAATCCCCACCTACACATTGAAGCTTTGCAGAATCGTGTTGGCCCTGAGACTGAGAATGTTTTTGATGATGCCTTTTGGGAGAACTTGAGTGTTATCATTAATGCCCTTGACAATGTGAATGCCAGGCTTTATGTTGATCAGAGATGCTTGTATTTCCAGAAGCCACTTCTTGAGTCCGGTACTCTTGGTGCCAAGTGCAATACTCAAATGGTTATTCCCCACCTCACTGAGAACTATGGTGCCTCAAGAGATCCTCCCGAGAAGCAAGCACCTATGTGCACTGTGCACTCGTTCCCCCACAACATTGATCATTGCTTGACTTGGGCCAGATCGGAGTTTGAGGGTTTGCTTGAAAAAACACCTGCTGAGGTGAATGCTTACCTTTCAAATCCAACCGAATATACATCTGCAATGAGAAATGCTGGTGATGCGCAGGCCAGGGACAATTTGGAACGTGTTCTTGAGTGCCTGAACAAGGAACGATGTGTAGTATTTGAAGATTGTATTAGATGGGCTCGTCTCAAGTAATGCTTTATGTTAATGTTATTTACGTTAATTCCATGTCATATTTATGAGGATAGAATGAAGATCTTGTTTTGCTGACCTGTAATCTAAATATCTGTAGGTTTGAAGACTATTTTGCAAACCGTGTGAAACAGCTGATTTTTACTTTCCCCGAGGACGCTGCAACCAGTACTGGGGCACCATTTTGGTCTGCCCCCAAGCGCTTCCCCCATCCCCTCCAGTTCTCTGCTGCTGATCCAAGTCATCTCCACTTCATCATGGCAGCAGCCATTCTACGTGCTGAGACATTTAGTATTCCTGTCCCTGACTGGGTGCAGAACCCAAAGCAGTTGGCTGAAGCTGTTAACAAAGTCATGGTCCCTGACTTTCAACCAAAGAAAGATGTTAAAATTGTGACAGATGAAAAGGCTACGAGTCTCTCTACTGCTTCCATAGACGATGTTGTTGTCATCAATGAACTAACAATGAAGCTGGAGCAGTGCAGGAAGAATTTGTCTCCTGGATTTAGGATGAAACCAATTCAATTTGAGAAGGTTTATTTCACTCTTCACATATCTAAAGCATTTTAATGAGTGATCTTAATTTACTTTTACACGTGCATCGATTTTTTTATTTTTATTTTTATTTTTATTTTTTTGGCAGTTGTAGTAGTTTGATACGGATTCCTTGAGTATGAGAATTAGTGCACGCTACTGCAGATAGGGATCATCTTAACACTATTTATGCTTCCTTGTTCTTTGACATTGTTGTTCGAATGTTTAGGATGATGATACAAATTATCACATGGACCTGATAGCTGCGCTCGCTAACATGAGAGCAAGGAATTACTCCATACCTGAAGTCGACAAGCTGAAGGCAAAGTTTATTGCTGGTAGGATTATTCCAGCAATTGCAACAACCACAGCAATGGCTACTGGTTTGGTTTGCCTTGAGCTGTACAAGGTACTGGATGGAGGACACAAACTGGAAGATTATCGCAACACGTATGCTACTTTGGCTTTGCCTTTCTTCTCCATGTCTGAGCCTGTTCAGCCAAAGGTCATCAAGCACAAGGACATGAGCTGGACTGTATGGGACAGGTGGATAATAAGGAACAATCCGACTTTGAGGGAACTGCTTCAATGGCTTGCTGACCAAGGACTAAATGCATATAGCATTTCCTGTGGAAGTTGCCTGCTCTACAACAGCATGTTCCCTAGGCATAAAGACCGGATGGATAAGAAGGTAGTGGATCTGGCGAGGGAAGTGGCCAAGGTGGAGATTCCAGCATACCGCCGGCACTTGGATGTTGTGGTAGCTTGCGAGGATGAAGAAGATAATGACATTGATATCCCTCTTATATCCATTTACTTCCGTTAGATTTACTGTATCTAGTGCCATGGTACTACGAAGAGAGTTTGAGCACAACAAGTGGCTCTGCAATATCATTTCATCATACTGTTGAGTCAATGAGAAAGCATGTACAAGTATATGCTTGGCTATTTCTACGCTTAAAATATAGCGTGAGATGCTACAAATGGCCACACACGAGAGCAAAGCATACTTTTGTTGCACGCTTGATGATGCTTTGAGAATTAATTGCAGTAGGCTTATTTCTTAAGCCAATTCAGTTCTTTTGACAAGTACACATGTCCGAATCAAAGTGTCGGCTACTGGTAAGTTATAAATTAGGAGAGAAATGACCAATTGGATAATTAAATTTGATTTTCCGTAATCGAAGAAAAGTCAAACAAAATATGCAATCTCAACTATTTCAAGATGGAACTCCATGCAAGAGGATAATATGGGTGATGGATAGCACGTAAAGATTTAATGAACTTCTAATTTGCGACCGTTACTGGAGTTGAATGTAGAATGCATTAGATGAGCAACTTTTATTTAGACGAATACTTCGGCTAGGAATTGCACTGTATGTTATCCTAAAAAGAACAAATACTTGCTAAGAAACTTCATATCTATTATCTATTATGAAGATATGAGAGCTACGTTGAATTTGTCTTTAAACGTGATTGCCAATAAATTTCATTTTAGCAACGTAGAAGGGATCAAGGTTCTCTGAAGTCAATAAAATAACAAATCAATGGACTTTATGAATGGTCATGGGTCCAAACTTGGCCCATCTCTCTGGTTATATTCAACTTGAAAAATAGTTGGGCTGGTTTACAAAACCATTGATTAGCTACGAGTTAGTCCCTTCTACGAAGATGGAGGACTTCCTAACAGCCGGGACTGTTTGGTGTCTTGCCCCACACTAAAACAAAAATGTCAGTTAAAATATATTTTATTCCACCGATAACTAAACCAACCAGTTTATAACATCTCTTTCTTTCGTTTTAACATTTCAATGGACACTTTTTCACTACTAGCTGTTCAACAATGGAAAGTGTCCAACTTGGCCTGCTGCACCTAATCCAAGCAAGAAATTAAACTCGTATGGCGGCTCAAAACCAATGACCACAGGTCCACACCCCCACACCAAGAAGCCAACTGGAGAAGTAGAGAATATTCGAGTAATTTCCTTTGTGAAGAATTATAACGGAGAGTGAGCATGTGAAATCGCTTCAGGCCTCCACTTTCTTATCTATTTAGCTGGACAAACCACACATGAAACTTTTCAGGATCCACTAACGTCGGTTCCATGAATTATTTAACCTTTAGCTTTCAGCAAAGACTTATGCAGTACTTGACATTCCCTGGCTTGTGTCTTTTGCAGTAATTTTTATCTGGTCCACAGCCTCTTCTTACTTGAAATTGTAAAAATTACTCGACAGCTTCCAAAATAGTACTTACCAAAGTTAAAACAATTTCACAAAAAAACAAACTACTAATTAATACTAGTCCCAACCTGTGGTAGAAACTCTAGTAGTCGATAGATAATAGTGTGATTTTTCGACTTAGTGGTAGGCTATCCCGTGGCTTACCGGACATGCAATACCTTCTTCTAGTAGTAGTAGTACATGACAGCCTGTTTAGGATTTCAAGTTACTTAAAATCATGTGAGATCTGGGCCATATATGCCAATATAATAGAGGTGAGAAACGGAGACAATTCCAGTGGGGTGAAATGGCTTAATTCACACACAAGGTCAGGTGATGTTGAACTGAATAGGGTTTACAAAAAGAGTTGCCTTGTCCCTGTATTAAGGCCTCCCCATGTCGAATCATAATTCCACGGTCACGATGGTTCATGACTCATGAGGGTGTGAATTTAGACATGTAAATTATACTATGGGGAGTTGGATTTACATAGAAAATCTATTGAGGTTGCATCTTATATTCTAGTAAACAAAAAAGTGGAATATTTATTTTGTTAATTTGGAAATGATAGATAAGGCAGTTAGCGAAACAAACAATAATGTTGTCCTTTCCAGTCTAATCATATCATACCCTGTTGAAATCATCAATGTAAATTTCCAAATGCTAATGAGTTATGAACAGAACAGATGATACACGGGCACTAAACTAGAGTTTATCAGTTTACAATTTCTGTCTAAATACATAAAATGCTATTAGGAATTAGTTTAGTCTGTACACACAATCCTAATACTTGTGGAACATAGCAACGCCTACTAACATTCAAGAGTCATCTAAAACTGAGTTTTAAATTCCTACAAGCACCATCGGCTACCAAACATACCAAGAAGTGCATTTTACATCATTTAGACACAAAAAAGAAAAGAAAAAAATGTAGACATTTCAAATCCATATGTCACTCGAAAAGTTCATCTTCATTCTTTAAACCTAGCTTCTAATTTAAATAACGGGAGATAAAGAAATCTATAATGACGCCTCAACTTGAAAATGTACCTGAATTATATATTGTTATTCTCAATATGAACGTTTCGGTCACAGTGCTCCCATCTTTTGGACGAATTCAAGTATTGAGGTCGAAGTAGTTTGATATGTTTGCGAATTGATGCGTAACACCATGACCAATCAAAAAATAAAAAAGAATTCCTACGCAATAAAAAAATGAGGAAACAATATCTCACCTAATTATTATCGTAATTGAAGGGTTAAAATTATAAGAAAGACAACCACGAAGTTTATTTTAGATTATAAGATCAACAAAACTTGTTATGTTATAAGTCCCTAAATCTCAAAACACTTTCCACGAAGATTTGGCATAATAAAATGACAGCTCAACTGGTTATTTGTCACTCTTTGGAAATTTGTATAAACCTAATAAAATTTTGAGAGGATTGAGACGTCAAATAAGGAAAAGTATACAATACACCACGTACATTGCCACGTGGTGTACTAGAACCAATAATTTATCGCCATGTGGCAATGGTGGGTCATACCTTGTATTATTTGGCGATGTGTGATTGGTTCTAGTGCACCACGTGGCACGCCACGTGGCGCGCGTGGTGCACGCAATACTCACTCCGTCAAATAATCCTGGTCCACACGAAAGTATGTCTCCCCAAAAAATTTATCTCCACCTTCTAATAAAGACCTCTCATCTATCAACCTTAATTAAACCTCATTACTAATAAAAACAAAAATGGTAAATTTTCAATAACCATCATTTCAACTACCTTAACCACGGACCCCTCTCTTCCATTCCCCTCTCTCTCCTAGCTTTCCCCCCACTTGACTTTGATAGTTTCCTTTCATTTCCTTCTTTCCATTTTTTCCCAATCCAGTCTCCCTTCTGCCCCTCCAATCGAGAACAAACGCCTAAAAACTACTACTACTCAAGGAAGAAAAAAAAGAGGTGGATGAAAAGCTGACTTACCACTTGCCTTCCGCTTTCCCCCCGCCTCCCAAACCTATTACCCTCCACCGCTTTTTGCAGCCTCTACCTCAAGTTTCCTCCATTTTCTTCTCATCCCTCGACGACCCATTTCCCCAAAAACACCGAAACATAGGAAAATACCAAGATTGGACATCGTTTTATTTTGTTCTAGAGTTTTGTACTTTTTATTCAGTTTTGAGGAATACAAATCTCGGATTTTCAGAACCCATGTGGCTAAGGCGAACAAAATCAAAACTTCGATTTCAAAATACTAATTTCTCCTGTTCTTCCTTTAAGGACATCCAAAGTCTCTGCGCCGACGATTATAATTCCACCGCCGACTCAGTTAATTCGCCCAAGAAATCCTCCTCCGTTTTCCACCGAGTCCGACTCGCCAACTCATTCCTCCGCGCCATCTCTTCTTCTCCTTCCCTCGACCCTTTACCTAAATCAAATGCCGCCGCCGCCGCCGACGACGACAACGAACCCCCATTGGCCTCCGTGAAATCATTACCATTACCATTATCTCCCGAGAATCAAGATCAATCTGAGCCGTTGATTTCGTTGCCGGGTGCAGAGAAGCGTGTGGTGGTGTATTTCACGAGCCTTCGAGTCGTTCGGTCGACGTTTGAGGATTGTAAGGCCGTCCGATCCATCCTACGGGGCATGCGGGTCTTAATCGACGAGCGAGATCTGTCGATGGACTCTGGGTTCATGGCGGAGCTGCAGAGGATTCTGGGCCATTCTGAAAAGACGAAACTGACCCTCCCTAGAGTTTTCATCGGCGGGAGGTACATTGGTGGCGCTGACGAGATCCGTCGGCTTAACGAAACCGGTGAGCTCAAGAAGTACGTGGAGGGCCTCCAGGCTGCTGAACGCGGCACGTGCGAGGTGTGTGGTGGGTACAGATTTATCCTCTGCGACGAGTGCAGCGGAAGCCACAAATGTTACAGTGAGAAAGGTGGGTTCAAGAGCTGTACGACTTGCAATGAGAACGGTCTGATCAGGTGCCCTTCTTGCTCCTGTGCGCCTTTCTGAACCGTCCGATTGGATAATATTGATTGGATATCTTAGTTGTCTTGTTAGATTTTGTTATAAAGATTAGATAGATGAAGGTTGAGTTGGGAAAAAAGATGGTGGCTTTTTTACGCTTTTTTGTTGTTTTTTGTTGGGATAGTTTTGTAATTTTGTTAGGTTAGGTGCAATGCAAATGCAATCAGTGAAATGCAAGTGCCAATGTCAAATGCTAATGTGACAACCTTTTTGTTTTCTTACGTTAGTATTGTAAAGCAGTGACCTACATGCTGGGAATCAAGGATCGTGACGTAATAATATGTTCCCTGTTATTTGTTTATGGTGGAAAGTTTTAAAAATTGAGAATTTTCAAAGTTCACATCTTTATTGTTGCTTATATTGTACTTGTTACATTCACTTTTGAATTTTTGTTGATAGATTTCTGGTTCCGCTTGGTCTGAAACATGTATTTGCATTGTTCGTCCTGTCTTATTAACTTCATCATGCTATGAGTCCGCATAAAGCAGCATAAATTATGAGGATAGCTTGTGCCTATGTGAAACATTTACCTGGACAAGTAACTGCATGATAACAGTTCTAGAAAATGGCTGCATCGGGTCATTTTTCTTCTGACAAAAAAGAATACACAGATACAATTATGAATATGTCCTACGGTACATATGTTGTCCGAATGAAAGGTCTCTCTTTTAGGTGTCTTTGGTGTCATTTTATGGTAGAATTTGAGACACATGCTTTATTGTCCTGCATAGAATGCTTGAATGTGGTGGCATGTATACTACCAAAGTAAACATGTTAAAGTTTTAAATTACATTTCCACGCTTCCCCCTTTCTTAGTTGTCTTGTGAACCTCATTGTATGTGCGTCTGTCTATCACGCACGCAGACAGGATCACATTTGTGTATGGATGGTCTTATTTCCTTATGGATGGGAAGTAGGGGTTGCAGTAGGGATTTTATAGGCAAAAGGCATTAATCTCTCAGGGTGTCCATCTTGATTGTATCTGTGTCTGGGGTTTTGTCTATTGTTTGAGAAAGAAAGTTCCCAGGAACAGAGAGAGCCAATATTTTCACTTAAAATGACTGAATAAACCTTTCATTATAGTGATACAGTTTCTGAATCTGATTGATGATTTTGCGTGGATTCCATATTGTCTGGACAATTCCTGGTTCATTGGGACTAGACGGTGGCTGCCATATACTATTTTGTCACTGAATTGAGTCTGCTATGATCATCTTTATGGAGATCTACTATATCAGAGGTGTCTGAATTTGCAATGTAGAGTTTCACGAAGTATCGGAGTGGACTCCTCAATGGTGAGACATGCATTAGTCATATATTTTGGTTCTAATGATTGGTGAAATACACATTTGTCACTTATTTAGGTTCTAACGCGATTGGGCCTAAATAATGCTGGCTGCAAATGTTGTTAAGGTACCTGGACAACTCTGTTTTTTTCTTAACATCAGAACCTCACCTACTATGAGAAAAATGAGACTTATCTGGGAGTATCTATATATATTTCTTTTGGTTTTATGATTAGCATTACCCATTGTTCATGAAAATGATCAGTCAACCTATACGTGGAAGTTTGAGGTAAAGACCTATAAAGGAGAGTAATGATATCAAACTGATATCTACAACTGGAGCATTTTGTAGAGTTGCTGCTATTTTGATTCTTTTGGTCTCCTATTCTACCTCTACTGTGATGAATTAGGCAGTAATCCGTTTACTGGGGAACATCAGATATGGAGCATTTTGCAGAATGCACTTAAAAACCTGCAACCCCAAATAGCAAACTGAAATTCTGAATGAAAGCTCAAACGCAATTGGAAACATTCAGTTATGTGATCTCTTTATGTAGAAATGAAGAGATATTCGATTGCTCATTTATGGTTTAGAACTGTATTTATGTGCCGTGCTTCTTTTTTACGGGAAATATTTAGATGGTCCGTGGATCTTTTGGTTCAGAAGCAGCCACATCATTCATACGGTGGGCCATGAGTGATGTGGCTACTTCTGGACCAAGGGGTCCACGGAACTATTCTGTAGACCGAATCCATCTAAGTATTTCCCCTTTTTTACCCTGTTTGGACCAAGTATCTCGCATAGATTTGTCATCGACAGGATGTGTAGGATTTTACCTCCATTTGGTAATACATATTCAGGTTCACTACTAAAGATGTTTCCATGTATTTCTATGTCAGCTCGTTCGTCCCGCTACTAAATGATGCAAAGATTGGATACGGTACTTGCTATATATCTTCTCTTTTTGGCCCCCTCATGCATTAATATATTTCGAAAGGTGCCAAGAAATTGAATAAGAATCTAGACCCCTCGTTGAGAGCCTCCTTTGCTCTCGAGTAGTTATTCCTAAATCAGGTGTCCAAACTGTTAATTTTCTGGCATATGGTAAGCAAATACTGCGGTCAAATGGTAGGCAGGGCTACCTGTGTTTTAGCTACACAAGCGGTTGATCATCCTTGTTCTCCCGTCAAAAAGATGCTGCCCCTTTTCAGTTGTACGTCTGTTCATGCTTATGAGGACCATATAATGCTTGTTGGTTTCGAATGTAGTTTAACGCCGGATTAATCTAATAATGCAAACGTTGCCATAATATCCTTTTTGGTAGATTGTTTTAGCGCTATAAAAGAGGAAAGGGATCTAAGAGTATAAAAGGTCTGTTGAAAAACCAGAAAAATAAGTTGTTTTGCGTTAACTCTCTTGCCTTTTGGGGGCTGGTTAGATAAGTCCAACTGTATATCCATTCTGGGCCACTAAAGTCGATTCTTCACGCGTTTGTAGGTTCTGATTTAGATGGGGAAGGTCAGGGCTTGGACTTCCTATCATCGTATTATTAGCATTGCAGTTTTGCATTCTACATTAAGGATGACCAAGAAAAAGTTCTGGAAGTTCCACAGTGTACCTTTACCTTCAGAAGATGCCCAAAGCAGCTCTGGGCCTGGCCCTTGAAATTAGCGTTAGAGAATTAGATTTGTTTAAAAATGAATCGCTTCGTGGCATTATTAACCTTTTGACATCCCAAACACTATTCTCCATCGGGTGCAATACAAAAAAAGAAAAAAAGAAAAAGAAAAACCTAATAAATACGTGGTGCCAAGGTTTTTTAGACCCTGTGCCAGCTTTTCTGAATCAGGATTCCTCATTTTAAGCAGCGTGTTAAGAAAAAAACTCTGCCAAAGAAATCCCAGCCACATTTAGACACTAGTGTATTATGTTTGTCGGATAATAAGAAAACGAAAGAATTTTAGTACTGTGAAAAAAGAAGCTTGATTACGACACTGAACATCATGTATTCATTGAGTCGTCAGAAAACGTTATCCCACATTCTATATTCTACTTCTACAGCTCAGGAAGTTACAGGGTCCCTTTTAATGGAGGAACAAAAAGGTAAGCCGTCTTGACCCTGTCCAGGCGGACAACTACAGGAATTCAGGAGTAATTGCAGGGCTGGTGTGTCCAGGCTGATGCGGGTGGTCAGTCTTGGATCCGATTAGTAAAGCTTAAAACTCCATATTGAACGCGTTTGTAATGCAAGAAAACAAGTTACGAGATTTGATCAATGTAGCATCATTCGTGTTTAGTTGTTACTTCCTTGTAAAACGAGGTCCTACAGTACTCTAATGGCGTGCTCTAAGTTATTTAAGCATTTCCTTCTAATTATTGCGGTGGTCCGTCAATTTCTTTGGCCCATCGGTTGCATATATTTAGCCCGTGACCTTGCTTCGGTTGATGATTAACCATTATTACTAGATCTCTTCCAAGGAAGGAAAACAACGACTAGTTCCTTTTGTACCTCGTCGATTTGGACTTGGACCACAAATGAACAAAAGAGGAGAGATGCTTTCATTTTACTAGTTGATCAGTTTGTTGCACCTTTTCGTTAATAGCAGCAACGAATGATTTTCTTTATTAGGAGATGTACCTAATAAAATGTATTTGCTACTAAAGTAAGCATAGTTTTCTTTCTAGTTTCTTTTATATGTATGAGAAGTGTACATCCTCTCGCAGTAGGGAACAAAACCTTTTTGAAGTGTATCAAGTTACCTTCATAACCAGTATATCTTCACAAACTAATTACTTAAACATGGTTGGATATTACAGACTTACAGTCATAATCCATGTATCTAAGTCAATGTCTATGGAATCTACTATCTCCATGCTTTTTAATTTATCCTTTTTATAATCTTGGTCTCTTTCTTGTCCTTCATGATTATTAGTACTTTCCTTAAATCAAATGAAAGATGACTGTAAAAGGAGTGAATATGTCCAGCTACCAGTGGCGCAATGGCAAACGTCAATGTGACACGCTGATTGATCTTTTGCAGGCCACACAATCCAATACTCACAAACCTTCCTATTTATATTAAGGATTTTGCAGATACAAAGATTTGGACCTATTCAAATTACGTGATTAAGAAGATTAATCTGATGAACATGTCATGGTGCGCCTTTTTTTATGACCTACGACATACGAATTCAGGCCATAATTCGTCCCGTGTGATGTATGGTTAAGTGATTAAAACGGAGTCAATGAAGGTGGTTCAAACAAACATGTCCAAACTGACTATAGAAATTTAGATCAAGCATTTTGTCGGAGCAACACAACTTGTGAATTGTTATGACTTATTATGGGTTGTACAATAACAATCACATAGACTAATCAAACACGGCGGTGACCATAATCACTTACCGTGTGCTTTTGAACAATCTACAGATATGAAAATTAAGTTAAACAATAAATAACAACGGGTGAATTGCAAAACTAAATTAATTTCAAAAACACAAAATTCCTTTTGAAAGTATATAGTGTAAGTTTCAACTACATTTAATTGTTCAATCATAGCTGTATATTCTATTTCCTGAATCAAAATGAAATTGATACACAACACAAAAATAATATCCCAGTTTTGTAAATAAAATGACTATCACGTGACAAAGCACGTGCAAGGTAAAGAGTAAGGGGATTAGGGAGGGAGGCAGTATTATAAAGGATAGAGTCAGTCTCATTCCACAACTCGAAGTCTCAAAACTTGGCCGATTCACTCCGATTCCGTCGTCTCTAGGACTCTTGTTTGTAAACTGCATCTCAACTACTAATAAATATTGACAAAACAATTCACTGATTTCTAATTTTTTTTAACGCCCTCTTTTTTCTTCATATATAATGCACGTATCATAATTGTAGCAGTTCTCTTTTCAACAATCCGCCAACTTCTTTTTCTTCTTGGTTTTGGTTTAAGGGGGAAAAAAAAAAAAAGAAACAAATGGATGGAAATTGGAAATGGAAAAGGGTAGAGCTACTACACGTTATCACAGTCTCCACATTGTTATGCTTTGTTCAGAGCAATATGAGTTTCGCTTCGTCTCTCCATAGCCAAGGTTCTGTTCCATTTGATTTTACAATTTTTTTTTTCCTTGAGCAAGTTGCTGAAGAATATGGGAATTTATTGTTGTTGAGTTGTGGCAGGAATGGCGTTGTTGAGGTTTAAAGGAAGAGTGATAAACGATCCGTTTAATGCTCTGTCGACCTGGAAACTCATTGACGGAGACTTGGATCCTTGTTCGTGGTTCGGTGTCGAGTGCTCCGACGATGGAGAAGTAATTACGTTGTAAGTTATGAGTCCTTAAATTTCTGTCAGTAATAGTATTGCTAGTGTTTATGAAATGAACTGTTTAGTCTCTTTTGGATGTAACAGGAACCTGAGAGATCTCTGCCTTGAAGGAACATTGGCACCTGAACTAGCACAGCTGACTCATGTGAAGTCCATGTAAGAATATATTCGGCCCAAGCCTTATTCTCAAAATTTGTCATTTTTTCAGTGCATCAAATTTATATATGCTGCCTTCTCTGCAGAATTTTATGCAACAATTCATTTTCTGGGATCATTCCTAAGGAAATTGGAGAACTGAAAGAGCTGGAAATATTAGACTTGCGATACAACAATATTACTGGGCCATTTCCCTTAAATTTGAGCAACTACCTTTCCTTGTCAATGCTGTTAGTTCCTAATCACATCCAATCCATTTTATTACCAGAACCCCCCTTGATCTCGTTCCAACTTAATTTATCATTGTTATTGCAGTTTATTGGATAATAACAAGTATATCAGTAGCATGCCTCCTGAAAATTATGAACTTAAGATGTGTTCAGAATCTCAAATGGATGACAATCAGATAAGCAATGCTGCTTTAGCTAGTAGCAACAGGCTATCTAACTCACGGTATGCCAAATATCTGTTTATATTCCATTATATTACTTTATTCTGCATTTGATTACACAGAAAGGAGACTAATTGGTATGATGCGCCTGAAGTGTGAATATTATTTCCGGTTTCTGAGAAATATTTGAAGAAGGTAAGGCTATTGGTATCATAAAATCACTAGGCAAAACGATCCTATAGTAGAGTTCACTTAATATGATGCAATTATGTTCAAGTGAAATGACAGCAATGTTAGTTCCCTGAAATTTGTGGTAGAAATTATGGTGCCCATCATTTAGATTAGGTAAAAATATCGTCCTTTACTATGTCAAGAAAAGAGAAGGGTAAGCACGCCAAAAACATGAAGGAATTAAATTATATGAGATAACCAACATGACGAACATGATATGAAGCTAAAATGTTGAATGATTTTCTTGCACCATGATATCTGGTCATCCAGTCTCTTTTGAAAACTGTAGTTCAACAATCGTTAGAGCCTTCACAACTTCATGATGGCTGCTTTCATTTCTAGTAGGACAACAGCGCAACATGGAAATACAGCTCCACGGAGGCTGCTGCTGGGGATTGAACCCCCAAATCCAACTGAAGCCGAAAAGAATAAGGATGATATATCACCGTTATCATTTTCATTATCAACATCACCATCACCGGCATTTTCTTTAGTTTCTTTTTCACCTTCAGAACCACCATTCTCGTCCATATCAATTCCCCCTTCCGTTTCTACATCTTCTCCAACTGAGGCTCCATCTCCTGCACAGTTGGACACATTAACTCCTTCACAATCTCCAGTGCTTTCTCCTAGTCCAGCTCCGACCAGTCCGGAAAAACCACCAGTTGTTATTTTACCTGAGGAGTCCCCGTTTCTACCACCTTCCCCTGCTTCTGCTCCTAGAGATACACATAATACAACCATAAAGTCAAACAGACATATGATCTTTATATTATTTGGAGTAATTGGAGGTTCAGCGCTTCTATTTGTTTCAGTTGTCTGCCTGCTTTATTGCCGAAGAAATAAAGTTGTTACTGTTAAACCTTGGGCTACTGGGTTAAGTGGACAGCTGCAGAAAGCATTTGTAACAGGTAAGCTCCTCGACTCCTACAGGTACACGGTTATCTTACAAGATAAGGTCACTTGAAAAGACAAATAGGACTATGATGGCTTAAACAAAAAAATGCATTTCATTGTGAGAGGGATCCTACAATGGGGATTTAACAGCCAAACCCTTGAATAATGGACAGTCTAACATTAGTCAGAAGATTTGACTTTGGAACCTTGATTCCATTAGAAACCAACTACATCATCCTCTGCTACTATTATATCGATCACCTATGATTTAGTAACACTAAGTGGTTTATTGTGTGTTACATTAGGTACAACTTTGTGTTTGTTCAGCAATTAGTGATTGGTGGTTTTAGATAATGCATATGATTATTTGCTTACCGAATTTAAACAGGAAATAAAATTCATGTTGGATGATTTGCATTCCAGGTGTACCAAAGCTCCAGCGATTGGAACTTGAAACGGCTTGTGAAGATTTCAGTAATATCATTGGTTCTCTCGTAGATGGCACTGTTTATAAAGGGACGCTTTCAAGTGGTGTAGAAATAGCAGTGACATCTACTGCAGTAAAGTCAGCCAAAGACTGGTCGAAGAATTTAGAAGCCCAGTTCAGAAACAAGGCATGTCAAACATGAATTTTCTCAGATATATTTAGCATTCATGCAGACTCTCATTTTTTTGGCGTTTGTTCTGTTCCAGATAGACACTCTATCAAAAGTGAATCACAAGAACTTTGTGAATCTCATTGGATATTGTGAAGAAGAAGAGCCTTTTACCCGAATGATGGTCTTTGAGTATGCTCCAAATGGGACACTGTTTGAACACCTTCACAGTAAGTTATTCTGTACCTTTTACTGAATCACGGCAGTTGCATATAAATTCGAACTTAACAGCAGGACTTGCTTGATCGAAAGTAACTCTTGCCTTCCATGGTCATTGCCAAATTAATGATGTGCAACATTGCACCATACAGGGACCCGTGTCCTTTCTAGTCTCTTTTCCTTTTTTCCAACTTGTTTCTATTGTTTAATCCAACTGGAATTGGAAGGAGGTTCCTTGTTTTTGATGTTTAATTTTGTGCTTTTGTTGCTTTTCCCCTCTTGATTTCCGGAAAAAGGTGCACTTGGGAGAAATACCAGTATTGTGCAGAATATATATGTCTATTTCGGCTGCTGCTCATATCCATAATATTGAGTGCTGGTATTACCCCACCAGGAAATAGATTACTAGTTCCTGGTGCACCCTGCATCATCATCATCATCAAAATATTGTTAATTAGCGGGCTGTTCTGGCCACACTTTTGAAACCAGGAAGATTCGTCGGTGTATAATGATTGAATTGCGTTGGTTTCTGCACAGTTAAAGAATCGGAGCACTTGGACTGGGCCACAAGGTTGCGCATTGCTATGGGCATGGCATACTGCCTTGAGTACATGCACCAGCTCACATCGCCTATAGCCGACTGGAACTTGCAATCATCATCAATATATCTTACAGAAGACTATGCAGCCAAAATTTCGGATTTCACCTTCTGGAATGAAGTAATTGCAGCAAAGATGGGAACTGCAACCATGGAGCTTTTACAAACTCCATCAGCTGATACAGAGAGCAACCTTTACAGCTTTGGGGTGATATTGATGGAAATGATTACTGGTAGGCTTCCATACTCGGTAACTGATGGTTCTCTGGCCGACTGGGCATTGGACTACTTCAGGAAAGGGAAGCCTTTAAGAGATATAGTGGACCCAACTTTACAATCTTTTCGGGTGGAGGAGCTGGAAAAACTTCTTCAATTGGTAAAGGATTGTCTGCTTCCTAATCCGAAAGAGAGACCAAGAATGAGAGAAATTGCAGCCAAGCTGAAAGCAATCACGACACTGGGTCCTGATGGAGCAACACCAAAATCATCACCTCTTTGGTGGGCTGAATTGGAAATTTTGTCAACAGGATCAAGTTGAGAGGTTTATCTGCAAATATGTCTCCATTGTTCTTTCTGAATATCTTTTTCTGACTCCATGTTTTCAATTAATTCTTTTTATCTTAGGAACGTACCTTCATATATATATTTTTAATTTTTTTGGTGTTATAACTTTGTCGTTTCTTGTATGTACCATGGGCTTGATTTGTATATAATACAAATAACATCTTTGGGAATTGTTTATTATTTTTATCTTCTTTTTTCTTCGTTAATTTAACATTTTGTTTTCTCTAAAAATCGGGAATCTTGCATGATTGGTCGGTTTTTACTTGTATTATCCAGTTCATAAACATCAAGCAAAATCTCCGTAATCCAGCCATTATTTAAAATATTTCGAAATCTTACGGAAAACATAAAACAATGAATCCTGAATATTAAAATACGTTACTGGTGGTTAACAGAGGAAAGAGGTTCGTAAAAAATAAAGTGCAAGAAAGAAGAAAAATGGGACAACAGAGGATTGGGGTGCCAAATTGATATAAGAAACTCAACTGGAGAAAAATAAAGCAATCGAATGAGTCGCCGACTTTGCTGTAAATATTTTTGTACAACACCGAAAGAAATTTGAAAAATTTTTACATGACCTACCTATCTACTGCTGCCCAATATATAGGCTTTGCAATCCAGTGTCATATAATTATTTTTATTTTAGATTACTTCCTACATCACTATATATCATTATACCTATATGACTTATTTTAAAACTCCAAAAAAAAAAATTACAAATAAAACTACGGACTCAAATTCATAGGCAAAAAGAATAAATGGGGAGGGCCCAAACTGACTTAATATTAATTAGCATAGACGGAAGATGAGATACTCATAGTTAATCCGTTTAGACAAACTCAGTCTTTAAAAAATTATTATTATTATTATTATTATTATTATTATGGTAGTTAACGATTATTGGTTTCATGCAAGCAAGCAACTCCGCGAAATAAATAAAACTTCATTCACTATTGTCTACAACCGACAACGCATGCATTCTTTTTGGGCAGTTACGTAGACAAAGACTACATAAACATGACCAAAACCAAGACAACAAAAACCAGGCCCCAGGGACGGACGAGAAATATGGAAATCTAGTCCGAAAGGCCAGATGGATTCTTCATGGTAGGGGTTACATCGGTTGCTTGGGTGGAAGAAACCCTTAATGCGTCCAAATTCAGATATTGTTCAATCCCTCCCTGATTTGTGTCGAGTTCCACCAGAGCTGGCTTCGGTTTCTCACGCTGAAAAATGCTAGAACTTGGCACCTGCTGATAATTCTCAACTGGATAAAAGGGGCGGCTTACAGCAGCAGCAGTATTCATCATCATCTGATCTTTCTGCATCTTATATAATTCTCTGAGCTTCCATATCTCAGCTCTATTCTCTTCAATTTGTCCTTCAAACCAAACCAAGAAAAGAAAAAAAAAATGATTATCTTAAATATTCAATAATTTAAGTGCATGGGAATGAGGGGGCAGATGGCTGCATGATTACTGTTGCACAAATTAGATTTGTTGATGCTGCTATCGAGTTTTTGCTCCAAAACTGTTTTCTGCATCCTCAGCATCGTTTGCCTCGTCTTAAATATCTCCAACTTGGGACGGAGGGATGTTACATATTCCTGCAAATGTGATGGACGAATATTATCAGTAAAAAAAAATTGTAATCATCTTTTATATTTCTCCTTTCTTTTTTGTGTATGTATATATAGGTTGACACTGGTATGAAATAGAAATTAAACCATCCGTAATTTTTTTTTTCCTGAAAGAGTAGAAAATATATATGAAAAAAACTTAAAACCAAAAATGAATGTAGGAAGGAATGCGAAGAAAACGCAATCAGGAGATTGTATGGTATTATATCATAGCTACCTGTAACTCTCTAATCTTCTTCTGCAAGTCAGTAATGTACTCTGACATCCTTATTCTGGATCTCCGTGCAGAAAGGCGGTTTGATACGGTCCTGCAAAATCAAAAAGAAACATTGACGGTTCAAAAATTGATTTGCACGCTTCCAAATTAATTTATCAAGGGGAAAAAGACAATGAGGTAGATTGACGTTTAATCGTTACCTTCTGAGTTTCCTTTCATCCTTGGGGTCTATGTCACGACCGCTTTTTTCATTTTCAACAGCTTCATCAAGAGTGAGAGTTCGCTTATCCTTACTGGAAGACCCTGATTCTACACCATCAGCAATTGGTGGAGAATTTATCCTGGTTTTTTTTGTTCATTCCCTCCTCCTCAGGGATGACATGAAGAAAAGGGGGCTTGTTAAGGTCTACCATTCTTGCTGGAGACATAGCGTCGCTTCTGCCAGCCCCGCTAGGAATGTTCATGTAGTGAGAATTTTTCCCAAACGCCTTTGATAGGGTCGATGGGAACAGCATTTTCACGGACGAAGGATTGATGTAGGCTTTGTTATCAGGGTATAGAGGAGGTTTTGACAGACTCCTTCGTCTCATATCCTCCATTTTGGTCAATGCTGATCTGTGATTACCCTACAAAACAAAGTCAATTTACCCAATTTCTTTTCTTTTTTAATGAAAAGGAAAGAAGACCACAAAAAAGAAAGATTTTCTGGAGTATGTACTGACGAGAAACAGTGAGTCTTCATTAGATTTTGTGAGAGATTGGAAGAGCCTACCTGGCCTATAAATACACAAAAAAAAAAAAAGGAAAAATCTACCTACTTACCAAATTAACAATTTAGCACTCTTTTTTTTCCCCCTTAACAGAGATTACTGCATTCTGATTTTGAAAATTATAGGTTACTTACTATATATAAAAGGTGCAATGTAAATGTAATTGTCCATATTATCCTTGTTGCTTAGCCTCTTGTTGCACAAGTACTTCGTGGATTTTCTTGAATTTCTTAGCTAATTCTGTAAATTACATTGAGAGGAAGAACCTTGGTACTTATCTTCAAGCGGCTGCTTAATTATGAATAATTCAAAAAATTCATTACATAAAGACAATGGCAGCTGTCTCTTAATTATGCATCGGTAATGCAGTGGGCTCACGAGGAAATTGCTATATAATCTCCAGATTAATCCAATTTTGGAAGGATAATTAATATGGTAGTGTGCAACACCACCAACCAACCTTGCGCTATTGCACACTGCCCGGCATCATTTGAAAACTTTTAATGGTTATAATAATAAAGTACTTTCCCTTGTATACCATGGTCACCATGCTAGCTTGGATTGAGAAAGAGGAGACAGGCCATTGGGTATCTTGAAATATTTGTTAAAATTTTAAAAAAGTTTGCTTCTAGAAACTATGCCTTTGTTTGTTTGTTGGTGTTTTTTAAAAACTTTAAACACGTTTTTCAATTACTTTTTTATCTCACATATATATTTATTAAAAAGAATCTTTAAAACTGCTACAGTAATTATTCTTAAAAAACACCAAAAAAAAAAAAAAACCATCCAGACACAGTCTATGTTGCTATGTTCTTTATGTGGCCAATATTAGAAGTAATTAACCTAAAATTTTAATTCTCATCACAAGAATTTTTTTTTTGGTTGGTTTCCTAATTGAGTTGTATGTAATTAAATAATATGCTGTTGTTTGAATTAATTCTAACAGGTTGAATATGGATATCCTAGAAAAGAAAAGGCGTTTAATAAATAATTCTTGGGTAATTTTTGTTTTCCAAACTTAAATCGAAGCCCGAGTCTGTGTGTTTTCCAAACATTTATCCATGACAAACTTGATTGAATATTATTTAGATTTCTCAGACATTTGTAACTATCAATCATAAATAAATTTCAGGAAGAATGGTATACTCCAAGGAATTATTCTAATTTTTTGGGCATGGCTTCATAACCTCACAGTGTATCTGAAAAAATGCACGCTTAAATTCTTTTAAAGATGTTGAACATGAGGCTGCGTCTACACATACACACATCACCACTATAGATTGTGTGTCTGAAAATTTTTTGATGTCTGAGAATTTTGGTGACACGTATATGCAAAGTAAATTTATTTAATATCGTAAGACAATTTTACTTTTCCTATTGAGCAATGAAAATAACACATGGTGCATTGGTCAGTTATTTGTTTCAAATTTCTCAATTATTATTATTATGAATATCGTTAACTTTATTATGAGTGTGAATTTTGACGTTTCCTGTCAACATGGTTGGTTTAGTAATGGAATGAAAATCATTTTCTTAAAAGGTATAATGAGTTTGATAAAATAATATTTTAAAAAAATCAAAAAAACTCTAATTAATTATTTTTCATTTTAATTAAAGTATAATAATAATTGTTTTTCAAACACTAATAATGAATGTCATACTGATGACACCATTTAGCTCTCTGATTTCCCTTATCCCAAACGCCCAATAGGTCTTACTATCTCAACAGGCCATGAGAGTTCTAGAATCAGTTTCACATCTTGGACATTAGTAACTTTTTTTATTCAAGAAAAAACAAATATCGTAGGACCACTTATTTTTTTTATTTTGCTTTTTTGTTTAAGAACAAAGGTCGTATGACCGCCCTTTTTTTTTTTTTTTTTTGTATCCTCAGTTCTTGTCATGTTCGCAAATTAGAAGGCGTTTAGTTCAAATAATTCAATTACTATTACTATAAATATCATTAATCTTACTATGATATGAGTTTTGATAATTTTCTCAATATATTTGGTTGAATAATAGAATAGGCATTGAATAATATTTTGATAGTAACAAGAGAGAGCTCAAATAATCACTTCTATTTCTAATCAAATTAAATGATAATGATAATTATTTTCAGAAAATCAACCATACATGTACATCCATTTCTTTCCCTGATTTTTCTTGACCATATAACCCTTTGTCAAAATTAGTGGGTAAATACAGGTTTCAGAGAACGTTAATTCAATTGGAACTTGATGAATGCATAAAATTGATTTAAATCAAACAACTACACCAAATGAGATTCGTGACTCGCGTGCCACGTGAAAACAGTGACAAGACAATTCACCAATCTTAGCACTATTAGTCATCAGAGTTTCACAGCAGGTCACATGGCTGCTGTTTATAATAATATTGGAAGTACTGCACTTGTTTGCCTCTTCAACTTGAATCAAAAAGTAAACTTCAAACCCCGCTCCGATCTACTACTCTCTACTTCCACTTCTCGTCCCTCTAGTTCTTCCGTAGTAACTGAAATCTGTGATAAATTCGGCTTCGGATTACCCAACTTAAAGCATCCAAGAATTCGATCGACACACAGCTCAGCCAGGAGGACGGCCGCTTTGCCCATGTTTTCCGAGAACCCAGTTGTCGGAGATGTTGTTGCTACCGCCTTGAGCGGTGGAATTGCTCTCTCCATCCTTCGTTTGTGGGGAGAGATTGCCAAAATGGGGCTCTTTGATCAGGTGGGTCGGTTTGCTTTTTCGGGTTTGTTTCTTTCTTTATTGGATACGGGGATATCCCTTTCTATTCTTCACTATTATTATAATTTTTTTTTCTCTTAATTGATTTTTTTTTTTTTTTGGTTTATGTGAGTGTTTGAGTTTTTTTTTTTTTTGATGAATTTTGAGTAAGCATTTCAATTTACTACCATTTCTGAAGTTATTGGGTTGTGGTTAGTTTAAAAGTTTAAAAAGGAAAGATTGGAAAGTTTTAACTTTCACCCTAGTGAAACAGTACTTATGTGCTGGGGTTGGGAGCTTCTCTATGGAACACTATTTGGGATTTCCCGTAGAAAATCACTGATTTATAGCACTTTTACTTTAGAGAATGAACTTGCTTTTCTGAGGCTATGCTTAAATTTGGCTGCAATTCTTTATCAGGGCTGGTTTGAGAATAAAATGTCTCCTTGTATTGAGATATTTACCATGGTCACTAAAACAGGAGTATTTTACTTGGATAGGACCCTAGCTTTGGATCAAGAATCCTGCTGAAACGCGAATTGACGAGCTCATTTACTATCCTGCTCGGGATTTTCCATCATCACCTACGCTTTTGTAGATTAATTAGTAACTCCATAACTTGAATGTTACTGTGGTTAAATCACCTACACTGAGTGAATGGCCTCACACTGGTAGATACAATATATGTAACCATGTCATTTACCAAATTTACCTCTTGAAGATGGTTTGAAACTCAATAATTGGAACCTGGCAGTTTTTCTTGCATAGCGGCAACAGGAACTTTCGTTGAAGCAATCGTTCATTCCTTCCGCCAGCTTACCTTGAAGCTTTGATAACCGTTTCTTTCTTGCATTTGGAAATAAACACACACTGTCTGGAAAAACCACTACTTGAACATCTTTTTTGCGTTCTTACCATATGTTATTTCGTCTTATACTGTAAATTTTCCTTTCTAGAAACTAAATAGGAAGCTTGTGCATATTAGCATTGGGCTAGTTTTCATGCTTTGCTGGCCAATGTTCAGGTAATTTAAACTGATTTAAGTAAGAAAAAAAAAACTACTCTTTATTGTTCCAAATTGGCATTGGTAATTGACTTAATATGCTTGTTTACAGTTCTGGTACTCGTGGAGCACTTTTGGCAGCTCTGGTTCCTGGTGTTAACATCATTAAAATGCTTCTTTTGGGGCTTGGAATATTGAAAGATGAGGCAACTGTGAAGTCCATGAGCAGATTTGGAGATCACAGGTTTGAGCAATAATATTTACAACTGCTGTTGCACACATACTAACTGAAAGTACATTAATTTTCTAATCCCATACTGGCTCTTCCTTGGTCTTGCAATACTACTTCACACACAGACATCATTATCTAGTTTTGTAACTTCCTTTTATCTGTTAAAATAGAGTGTGATAATTATTGATGAATCTGTTCACATCATGCTACAACATTTAATTGGGTTATCAAGGAGTGATATTTTCTCCAGCAGTGTTTGCCGTTTAATTGTACAAGCTTAAAGAACTAAAGGGAAAGATAAGACAATTGAATATGATAATCAACTTCAGAAACTACTGGTCTTATATGATCCTAGCACGTTGCTTAATGCTACTTGAGATGGTTCTATGATGACACGTTGGGAAAAAGAAATGGGAGTTGGACTAGTACATACTGTTATCCAAGTCTTATAGATGCTAGGCATGAAAATGAATTTTAGTTTACTGAACTCCGTGATAAATACAAGACAATGATTTGCTCAACCATAATATACACATTACTTCTAATCGGTCAAATTTACTTATATTTATGCAAACTCGATTCTTCTTGGCTTTGAGATGAAAGTGGTATTAATTTACATGAGGCAGTAATACTATGAAATAAAGAAGCTCATGTTCTGAATAATAACAGTAACTATTCTCTTTCTTGCCGAATGGTTAAGTATGAGCATCTTTCAACTGGCTTCCTTATATTATTCTTGGCTAATGGTTGCATCAGGGAACTTCTTAAGGGACCGCTTTATTATGCAACCACGATCACCTTTGCTTGTGCTGTCTATTGGAGAACTTCTCCAATTGCTGTTTCAGCAATCTGCAACCTTTGTGCTGGAGATGGTACAGCTCTTTGAGACATTAGCAGGACACATTTTATATTTATTAATCTTAAATGATGTTGTTCAGTCAAATCATTGTTATTGATTACACGCATATTCTAGATTGAATACGTTATCCTGCTTCAGGTATGGCTGATATTGTGGGGAGGCAGTTCGGGAGCCGGAAACTGCCCTACAACAAGAACAAATCTATTGCTGGCAGTACTTCAATGGCAGTTGCTGGTTTCTTAGCGTCCATTGGGTAATTTATGCTTCTTCTCTTCAAGAGCATCTGTTAAGACTCGATGAACTGTTCTTTGACAGACTGCTGTAACAGGTACATGCACTATTTCTCGATGTTTGGGTATGTTGAGGAAAGTTGGCAGACGGTATTCAGGTTGTTAATTGTGTCTCTTGCAGCTGCACTAGTGGAATCTCACCCTTTAAGCACAAAACTTGATGACAATTTGACAGTTCCCCTTGCCTCTGTTTTGGTGGGTAGTTTTATATTTTGATGCAAAGAACTATCGATTGACAAGGTGTGGATACTTGCACCCTGTCCCACATTGTGTAGTTATATGTATTCATCAGTGACAGCTTAGGAAGTCATTTGCATTGCCAAGGATACCACTTTGTTCTTGCTTGATGGTTCTAGGTTGATACAAAGTAGGAAATGGTGTCAAAATTTGGGGCCGCGTATCATCCGGTTACCTCAACTAACAGTTGTAGAGTAATTTGTTGTTTGATCAAAGCTAAATTATGCAGTTCGAAGCCTCTTCCAGAGGCCTTTATACGTGTTTCAATTTTAGTGCTAATATTTTCAGAAGAAATGTTTATGAAAATTTTAAAGAGAAGTCATAGATACTTAAATTTGATGATGCTTTTGAAACATGAGGTGATTCCGCTACAAGACGCATTGGCTTAACAAAGGAAAAAATTGAAAGTGATTACCGAAATTCTTTGAGCCGAATATTTATAATCCCAAGATGTTCTTAGCCCATAAGAACATTCCGGGAATCATGGATGGCTGGATGAGTTTTCAATAAAGTGCAAATGTAGAATGATTTTTTGAAAAAGTGTACAATACATCACGTACATTGTCACGTGGTGTACTAAAATTAATAATTTATCGTCATGTGGTAATAGTGGATTATACTTTATATTATTTGTCGATGTATAATTGATTTTATGTACCACGTAGCACGTCACGTGACGCGCGTGGTGCACACAATATTCACTCATGATTTTTGATGTCTTCTGTTGTTTTGGAGCTACTGAGCAAAGTCACTTTAATCACCGTATGGTGCATACTTGCTGACATATTGTATTAATCACTGTCTCAATCACATTGAATTTTCTATACTGGCCTATGATTCTGAAATGATGTTTCCTACATTTGCTTAGGCTTTATAGCGAAATATCAGAACGTGTTATCTGTTTGCATGGGTGCTGAGGTGCAAGTTCCTGAATGACTCCTTTTCTGTATTTTCACATCCTTATTTTACACATAATTACTAATAAAAGTAATCATGTATTATACTAATATGAAGCTGTGTTTTTAAATTCGAACTGGACCGGTCGGTCGAATCGGTTGAATCGAAAACCGGTCAAGTATCTTGTCCGAATCTATTTAAAAATTCAGATTTTAAAAAATTGGTCAAATTCAATAAAAAATCGGATTTAACCGGATTAAATCGGATTTGACCGGTGAAAGCAAGAACCGAACAAAACTAGTGGGCAAGAAAAAGGCTACAAGAAGTTTGGCCACGTGAGACCCTTATGTCTCTTGTCAGTCTTCTAGTTAAAAAACGTGTAGGACTACCATTAATGGCAAGGCCAACAACCGTTCTTTTTTTTTTTTAAAGAATGTTCAATCATTTCTTTCTTCTTTTTTCTTTTTTTTGTCAAAACACTCCCTTCTAAACCAATGCCTTCTTTTTTTTTTTTTTTACTTTTTTTTGTTAAAACACTCCCTTCTAAACCAACCCCTTCTTTTTTGTTTTCCTATTTTTGTCAAAACACTCCCTTCTAAATAGTAATTTTCTATGTCAAGTAAAAACATAAATGTTATAATTTAATTGGGCTATAATTGATTAGAGAGGATTTGAAAACAAAAATTATGTTTGTCATAATTATGGTGCAAACAAAAATATAGGGAAATAATAAATGTAGTAGAAAGGATTTTAAAACAAAAATTATGTTTGTTATAATTATGGTGCAAACAAAAATATAGGGAAATAATAAGTGTAGTAGAAAGGATTTTAAAATAAAAATAATATTTGTAATTACTAATACTGCAAATAAAAATATAAGGAAATAATAAATGTGCAAACAAAAATATGTATATATATATATGTATATATGCACATATATATATATATATGACGTATTTATGACGTCATCCGATTCGATCTCGAATCGATTCCGGTCGAATCCATTAACCCCTGACTCCTGAACTCAACCAAGTCAATACCCGATCTGAGGCTAAAAACATAGATATGAAGCCCACGAGCGTTAGGCTTATTAGATTCACAGATGACCAAAAAATAAATAAATAAATAAAGGATTTTTTTCGCCAGTTTATGGAGGCTCCTGACCGTTCGGATATTTGTCTGCATCTTAGCCGATAAATTTGACTTCTTTTCTGTGGTTAGATTGGCTGTCATCTTCACCGATCAACAGCCAAGGCATCGCTGCTGCTGGTAGGCCCACACAAGATGGCTTCTGGAGTGATTAATGCAGAAAAACAACAGGATTTATTTTAGCATCAAAAGAAAGAAAAATCATTGGATTTTCAGAATGAAAAAAAAAAAAATCTATGGCTCAAATTGATCTCATGATCAATTAGCAGCTTGTCTGCGTATTCATTTCAGATAAAAAGAACAAAAAACTCTGACCATGCAATATGATTGTCTTTTTAGATTTTTTAAGTTGATTGCTCGACCTCCATCCCAATATGAGGAGCAAAAATAGGTGTCTACAAGTTTTTCATTTTTTTTCCTTTGCAAACAAAAATGTGAGTAAACCACCTGAGCATAGGTTTAATTACATATGTATGGGGAAATTGGTTAACAGGTTAAACAGAACTGGCCGTGTTCGTTTTAATACAAGTATTTAGCTCGACCAACATGAATCCAAAATGATAAATCATACAAGGACAGGAGTCATTTCCCTTTATCAGAAAAATGAGAAAAGGGAAAAAGTCCTCCTTTTTCTTGTTAAATTATTAACAAAAAAAAAGATCTCCTTTTCCATTTTAGCGACAATAATTACTTTTGAATACACAACAAATTTATAAACATAGTCTTGTCAATACAAGAATTAATTAGCATTCGTAAATTTAATCTATCTAAGTTTCATTTTCTACTTCCAAATTAGTCTGACAAATAATTAAAATAACGAGGTTTTAATCTAATCTGTACAAATGATTCAGTATACACCTTTGTCGTCTGAGTTTTGTTACATATGTCAATGATGTCTGTTGTCATTGGCCATCAGCTCTGGAGCCTGCACTTGAATTGAAATCTCTTGCTAGTTGCTATAAAGAATTCCATCGCTGATGAAGCCCATAATTCTCATCACTTGGTTCTACTGATGATGTCCCCAGCTCACATCTTTTCTTCCTTAACATAAGTAGAAGATAGTTCTTCCTCTTGCCGGAGCCTGAATATTCTTCGGTCGTAGAAGTTGCGGTGGTTGAACTGGTGGCTCTCCTGATAAAAGGGATGAGGAGGAAGAGAAGGAAGATTACAAATATAGTGATGGCTGTGAATGCAATAACCTCTCCATGCATGAAATAGTGTCGGTCACTGGTCATTAGCTCACCCTCTCCTTTCTGTGGACTCCGATAAGGAGGAAGACTGGCCGGTGATAATTGATGGTTGATTGCTTCCCCACTTCTTCTTCTTCTTGTCACCTCAAATTCTTTCTTCATATCTCAATATCTTTAAAGCTTTTGGGTTTTGGTCGTTTGGACTTTGGAGTATTCAATAAACGAAGGGAAGAAAATTGGAAAAAATTATAAATAATACAAACAAGAGCTTTCCTCCTTCTCTATCCTGTGATTGTCTATTGCTGGAGGAAGATTTAGTTTATCAAAGGAAATTGTGGATTGGGTGGACACATTTTCGGTAATACATACATAGGAGTGCAAAGAACATAGAAATAGAGACTTTGTTTGTTTGTTATTGTTTTTAGAAACATATTTTTTAGAAATTTCATACACATTTTTTAATTATCTTTTTATCTCACATACATATTTATCACATATAGTAATATTTTTTAAAAAACACTCCAAAAAACACTCATCCAGACGCAGTCAGAGTTTGTGTGTACAATTGAACATACACATTTATAATGAAAGATGTTTGTACACTTTCAAGCTATACATGTACACTGGAGTCATACAAGTCTAAATAGCAATAGGAAAGTATTGGTTTATATAATACGTATTTAGGAAGAGTGTTCATACATTTTTTTAAAAAAAAGTTTGTAGTTTTTTGTTTGTCCTATAGTTTTATTCTTTTATTATACTTTTCTTCTTTTTATTTCATCTTTTTCTTGCGAGACAGAGAATGGGCCATCTGCTTTTTGGATGGACCATGTACCTGAATATACAAAGTTATCTTCTTCTTTTTTATTATAAGACTAAGTTATTGTCAATGTACAATGAACCAGCTGATTAGTTTGTAATTTCTCATCTATCATTTCGAACTAAAAATTTATTTTCCAAGTAAAAAAATAATCTTTCAGCAAATGAAGCTTAAAAAGACCATGAATATTTTCAAGAAAAATAGCCTAAATAATACTAGAAAAGAACATAGGTGAAGAGCTTTCCAAAGTCCCAAGTCAATGGAAGTCCATGGAAGAGTGAAGTGAAGACTGAAAGGCATGAAGAGTTTTTCAGTATGGATACAGCTTATTTGACAAGCGCACCTTACCATTAAGGGTCGATATCAGTTCAGACAATTGTGGGATAGAAAGTTGTGATTTGCGAAGAAAAGAACAAATAGCTTGACGATATTTCTTTTGGCTCCCTTCTAATTTGTCACATGCCTTGTCCTGACTCCGAGGAGAATCTAAAAAAGTGGACAATCGGTTTTTTTAATTAAATGACCATAGATGGTTTGTTATCTTTTTTGGTAGGGTTAAACTCCAATAGGTTTTTCTTTATCTTGTTGTAGTTCACCGATTATTAGGAGCAAATAATGTTCTAACAAATCTTGCTAACTGATGTAAAAACATCGTCAAAATCTGCAAAAACAGGATGAAGACCCTTTATACACAACCAAATTGTAACAAAACATGAGAAATGTTTGATTAAACTTTCCATCTTGATTAAATTTGATTTCATCTTTGATTAAATCAAGGTTGGAACTAGGCGAATAATGTTAAACTCCAATTTGGACTTCAACATGGGCCAAGTCAGCTGATTTGGATATTAGATCGAATCATTAACCTGGGAGACACATTCAGACTAGCTCTTCCCAATGGGATGTAACATGACTAAGTTGAAGCTGCAAGTCCATAGTAATTGGGCTTGGCTGGTTAACAACTCAGACCAGGAACAAGTTCATGAGGCCCAATATTAGTTGTTCTATGACCGAACATAGCCCAGGTAAACTAACACGACGGGTTACGTTTTCATTGGCTAGAGCAAGCAACGGATTGGAAAAATCGAACGCACCGGATTTCCCCGTCCAAACACCTTGTTGCCGGTGCAGAGGAGAACAGGTGCAACCGCACAAACAATCCCTGCAAAGCTCTCTCTCGTGCGCATAAGTAAAGCACGACGCCGTATCAGTCTGTAAGTATGTTTCTTTTAGAAAATTCAATTTTATTTTTTTTCTTGTGTTGCTTGATAAATTATTTGGTTTTAGTAACATATATAATAATTGGGTTTGGAATAAAAGATCAAGCAAGGAATCAGGAATTAGTTCTTAGTTGATTAGTCTCTATCAATAGTCCTATGTTTGCCCGGGGGACCAAAGCTGCTGAGAAAGACTATAATATTAGCTGATTGCTTATGTTTTTGTCCTTTTTTGGGTGTGTAATTTGTTAATCTTTTCTTGAATTTACGTTGTAATGATCGAACTGTTGAAAGAAAACATTAGCACGTGGTTCCTGAAATTTGAACTGGGCTACTCCAGTAGAATCCAGAGGTTTCCATTTGTTATTGATCTTCTAGTCTATTTGTTATTACTAACGTATCAATAATTTCTAATTTGGAAATCTTTCATTACATGAAGTTTTTTTTTTCTTTTTTTTTCTTTTATAACATCTACGAATGGCCTAAAGGAAATCGAACGTGTGTGTTTGGACAAGATAAAGGTCCAAACAGAAATTCATTAGCTAAGCTATATGCTTTTCTCAATTATTTGTAAGCCACCCTAATATTACGAGATTTTTTATGTATCAGCTGGGGCTTTCACTGAATATTTGTTTATATTGGGCATAGGATAGAAGATCTAGGCAGATCATGGCAGCGGCAGATGAGGACAATCTGTCCCCTCACTCTGAGGTAACTATGATTTGTATTGGATTCTTTTTTTTTTTTTTTAAAGAAAAAGAGAATGTATTAGAGCCCAATTTCTTGATTTGTCTGGATTGACCTAACGATCTGGCATCATAATCATGTCTCTTGTTGGTGGTTGATCTTGTATGCGGACTAAATAATCTGTGCCGACACTTAATGTGCCCCCTTCTAACCATGACTGCTGTGCTGTATACTTTCTTTTACTTTTTTTCACTTTGCATAGTTGTTTGCTCACTAGGATAGTATGCCTGTTTCAGTTGATAACCAATTTCAATTTCCTTGTTGTTTCTATGTACCGTCACATTTGTTTTGTGCATAGCTGTAAATTAACACGTCTCAGTCTGAACTTAAACAATGCACCCGCGATGGTAGAAGAAGTTGTTGCGTTGTTCCAAGGGGATAAAATTATTTGTCTGTCCTTGTCTATTGGTTCTCAGGATGGCACGATAGTGTTTTCCAATCAAATGCCCCAAGTTCTGATATGTATTTTGATATTAATGCTGATACTTAGCCTATTTTCGTTCATTGGCAGCTGTCATCTCAAGTTTTTGGAGAACTTCTAGAATCTATTATCATCGATGTTGCTTCTGAATGTCACCGAATAGCAAGATTGGGACTTGATCACAGTTTAGATGATGAAGAAGAAGAAATGAGGTTATCAGCACAAGCTCTGGCCAGGGTAGCAGACCCTAGTAATAGTGGTGAAACAACTAGCAAATATGTGGTTGATATATTTGGACAAACTCATCCTTCCGTGGCAAATGAAATATTTGAATGCATGAATTGCGGCAGATCAATTATGGCTGGAAGGTTTGCTCCTCATCTGGAGAAGTGCATGGGAAAGGTAATCCGTCAAATTGTGTTATGATCTGTTTATCATTCCAAGCAAAATTCAATTGAAGTAATGGTGCTGGCCACTCTTGGTTTCTGGTGCTGTGTTTTTTCTTAGTTTTACCCGTTTGATCCTGACTTGCTTCTTTGTGCTTTTGTTGTTAATTTTAGAAGTACAAAGTTAATTACATCTTAAAATGCACTCTGTTGCTGCAGGGTAGAAAAGCACGTCTTAAGGCCACAAGAAGTAGCACTGCTGCACAGAGCCGGTACTCACGGGGCAGCCCTGTTTCCAATTATTCCCCTTACTCAAATCCCAACAGCATGAACCGGTTATCAAATGGAGGTTCTCATGTTGCAGGTGATTAGTACTCGTATGGTACCCTAGAAGAGCCATGACGCATTGTTGAAGAAGAAGCATATTAACAGTTGCACATTAAGTCAATCACAACCAACTTATAGAATTGTGATATATCAAGATATAGATGCTTTCAATTCCACCTTCAACCACACAGTCCTAACAAAGACACATCCTCCTCTCCCTTCCTCTTCGTTGCTCAGCAGGTGCAGTAATGTTTGTCGCCTTTTCTTTTAAGTATTTCAGGTATACATCTTTGAGTATTTACTGGTTTTTTACCTTTCTTTGGAACACAATGTCTAATCACTATACGGCCAGCAACAATTTATAATTTGAATGAGATATAAGCATCTATTTGTAGTTTGCTAAATAGAACTTACATTTGAACTGTGTGGATTCCATTTTCTGTCCGCTGCAAATTTTACTTGTGTCTCTTCTGGGTGCATGTTGGATGTCTCTAAGTGGTGCCCCTTACAATTCCAAATACTAAGGGAAAGAAAAGGAGAATTAATGGAAGAAGAGATTCACTCTCCACCTGAAATTTGCCTTTACTCTCCCCTCTAGGTTTAAATCAACAATATGACCTATCATCATTCATATGGTTTATGACTTTCCCCTCACTAGGTTCGACAATATGACTTGTCACCTTTTGATATGGTTCATGGTATTAGTTTATCTAATGAGAAGTCCTTGGGCTTTGGGACTTCTTGTCTGTCATATTATCAATGGTTTCTGTTCACTATTTAGTTTATATAATGAAAAATCATTATCTCAAAAAAAAATGAAAAAGAAATAAAGAAATGATTGGCTTCCTCCTTTAATTGGGCGTAGGCCAGATGAAAAATATACATGAAATACTATTTGGGCTTAGTACAGACAAAAAACACACATGAAAATATAATTCGGCTTCGTACTTTAAGTGGGCCGATACTAAGTGAGTAATTGTGATTAGTAAGACAAAAATTGTACATGAAATTGTGGTCCGGCTGCTTTCATTAATTGGGTTAGTACAGGGGAAAAAACTACAAAAGAAAAGGCCACTGGATCTCTACCTGACCTGAAATACTAACTGGGCTTATTACAGACGAAAGCGCAGATGAAATACGGAACCGACGGATCTCTACCTGACCTGAGATAGTGGATTGAGTAAGTATATTGTTGCTTTATATCGTACAATATTGTAACCGAGGCCTATCTTATTTTAGTGCCCGAAAGAATCGAGGCTTCCGGTGAGAGCCGAATATCCTGGCAGAATGGACTGCAACAAATTGATGTCATGTCTGATGCATATGCATGAAACATAGCTAAATGATTTGATCAAATCTTTCCATTCAGTTTCCCTACAGCAGAAATCAAGACAACACAATGCCATGGTCCCCGGCAAATAAGCACTGTAGATAAACTAATTGTATAAAGAAACACATTCAAGACAGGATCACAGATTAAGAAGCATAGAGCTATTTCACACGTCCCGCAACTCAAATCGATAACACGACAGATAGTTACGTTGTATTCAGATAAAAGATCAACATGAAACCAGTGAAGAAGCTTGGCATTTAGACTAGAGTTTAAACCAGAAAAGGGTCCTACATTTTGAATTAGTCGGAGTTGATAGTGTTACCAGATACCGAGAGTCTGAAAAGAAGAAGAAGAAGAAGAAGAAGAAGAAGAAGAAGAAAAAGAGTAGAGTCGATTAGGACATACCATTCCATATTATTGCTCTTGTCTAAGCGAGTAATTTATCACTCACTGAAGAAAGAAATAAAGATGGCTAATTTGCATACCTAGTGCTCTTCTGGAAGGAAGTTGAGAAACCTAGCAAGTTGATTCTATTGGGTGCTTTATGATGATAAGATCTGATAGCCAACGTGGGTATAGCAAGAGCCAATAGATGTCAAACTTCTTAAAGTCGCCATGTACCAATAGGCACGTCCTTTCATTTGAATATATCTTCTATGAACAGAGAAAAATGTTTACTGTGTTTAATCAATTATTCTGCTTCAAATGAAAAATCAATCATTTTCATTGAAGATGCAATATTGGCTGAAATAAAATAACAAAAAAGAAATGGTTTCTGTTCAATTATTTATCTCCTCAACTCTTCTCTCTTCAACCTCGTTTTCTTTATATGTTGTGCTGTTTGCATTTCCAGTTGATACGAATCATCTATGAAACTCATGTCATGATTTATCTTATTAATCAAGGACAAATGGATCCATAAGAAGTAGTTGTTTATCATAATTTGGCATCTGTTTATCCAAAAAAGACATACAGCTCCAACTTTTGTATTAGACACAAAACATGTACAAAATTCAGCAGAATTTAACACAAGTTAGGCTCTGGCCCGTCAAAGAAAACATTACAAGGACAGCAGAAATCATCACAGAAGAAGAAACATCTTCGCAGACTGATCCCGCAGTTTGCAAATATTATCTTCATTATGGGAACCAAAAGGTGAGATTTATCAACGGGACTTATCACAAAAGTAAGTTTACAAATATCTTTCAATTAGTCAAATAGTTCCCAATCCTCAAAGACTTTTGTGGAATGATGGAAAGAAGTTGGTGCTGTGAGGCTTCCAACTCCTGAATCAAAGGTCTCCCATTTGGTAGTCACAAAAGTAGCAGTGCCACCACAATTGCTAAAGCCATTAGTAGAATTTCTTGCCTTCAAATTATCCAGCTTATCGACAAAGCTTTGAACGCGATGAACCTGTCAGCAGTTGAAATGCAATTAGTAAAATTTAACATGATAAAGATATTTTATTGCAGAAATTTTTTCGAGAACAGATGAACTAAGCAAAATTTGATTTCCCATCTTGAAAAGACTCGCATAAACTTAAGGAGCAATAGAAGTAAGTAGTAACAACTCTTGCCATAAAAAATGCAGATGCAAATTCAAAGTTTAAGAACTTTATTTCAACAAATGTACATTAAGAATTTCTTAAGTTTTTGTGCGTGAAACACAATAGCAATTAACCTCTGTCCTCCTCTGTTCTCTTGCTTCTCCATTTGCCTCAATAGAATCCAGTTTAAGCAACTGCATCATCAGCAACTCAATTAAGACTACAAATTCCTTGTCCAAAATTTTGACGCTATTTTGCACTGCTTTCTCCAGGTCCAGAACCTAAAACAAAGTAACTTCAGCTGCTTACATTCAAATTCAAGAAACCAAAGTTTCATTAAAAAAAAAAATGCTGACCTTGTCTGAGAGTTTATCAACCTCTGCTTTAACTTTTGCAACAGCTTCATATGCTTTATTTGCTTGATTTTTCCTCATTTCCTCAAATTTTCTTTCTTTGCTTGCTGGATCCTCCAACAATATCAATTTAGACATGTCTTCTACGCCCGCGATATGCAAACATTCATCATCATCTTTTTCTTTTCCTCTAAACAATAGCCTCTGCACCGTTGGCTCTAGGCCAGTTTTATTCGCAAGAATTCTTTTTACATCCCCTTCAATTAGAGCACATGTAGCTTTTAGACAATGGAGGCAGAGAAAAAATGAAAAACTCCCTTCCAGAAAAACAATTAAAAAGAAAAAGAAGATAAAAAAAATTTGTGGGGATCTTAATTTCAAGCTTGGAAGGAAACTAGCAAGGACAATTTTATAGTGCCAAAAGTCTAAAAATGACTATAGTTAGCTACCAATGCTAAATTTTAGTAAGAGTAAGGAATGCCTTACAGTGGTTATCATGTAGAACACACAATTTCCACACTAGTCAAAACCAGAAAAAGTAAATTCTTGAGATGTCTTCTGGAAGACCAAGTATCACATTCTTAGAACTTTCTTTGGAAAAAGAGAGAGAAACAAAATGGAGAGAAAGAAAGACCCAAAAAAAAAAAAAGAAAAAAAAAAACTTGGAGACTAAATTAAGTAAACCTCAAATGTTAAATCCTACTATTCTTTAAAAAGAAAAAACAAACAAAATTCACTGTGGGCTCGAGCTCTAACAAATAAAAACTTGCCTAATCAAGCAAACACTAAAAATCGAGGCCAGAGGTAGACTACAATAACAAATGGTCAGGTGATATCCATAATTACCAAAAGTTGATTGAGATGGAACAGAAATATTGTGGTGGTAAGAATCATGGGAGACCTTGATCTTGATCATTGGACCAGCAGCGTTTGCAGGACCAACTCCTCTCTTCTGAACAAGCAGACCACAAGGCCTCACTTCCCAATCAATAATCACCACTTCTTCATCTTTTTTCTTGACATTTTTTTGTAAAGTTTTAGCTTTTGAAGCTGCTGATGAAAATGATCTTTTCATAGTCAACCAAAACGACCTACTTTAGAGCCCAAAATTATTCAAAGAAAATGAAAATTGTTTCGAAAAGGTGGCAAGTTACATTGACAGAGATGAGTGATGACTGGTGAGAGGTGAATGTAATGGCAGGAGGAAGAATTGAGTGAAGACCATAAAGAAAAAGACACCGATTTGGACAGTAGGAAAGTGACCTTTGAACGGACACCTACCTAGGAGTCGACATGCATTTGGTCCGTTTGAACTGTTTTTTATACTTTTAACTGTTGATTCCACCCTTGATTGTACTCCCTTCTCTAATCCATATTTTTATGCCAACACCAGCATAGGATTGCTAGCATCTCCTACGCATCTTTAATTAAGTAATTTATAACTAAGTCGTGTTAATGATCACGTCAATAGATTGAATTGTAAATCTAAAATTTTTTCTGCATATAAAATGTCCAGTGGTTTCATAAACTTGCAAAAATTCTTTTCTTTTATAAGTTGTGGCTTCAGAAGAATGACAGTGCATATAGGTGGCAATTCATCATAATTATCATGGCTAAAATGTTAGCAACTTGAAGCTTATGATTAATTTTCATGCTGTATATCACCCCTTTTCTCAAGAAGTGTATCTTGAGACTTGATACTTGAGAGGTAAGCAAATATAATTTCTTGCATACAGCAATGATGATTGCTTTGTTTGAAAAAGAAAAAAAAAAGATTGCTTATTTTGAAAACTTGAACTAATTGCTCGAATTCTACAAGTTTATTGAAAGATACAACAAGCATGATCCGAGTTAAGTGAAATCTAAATTTGTGCTATAGTTAACAAATCGTATTTTGACTATCTTTTTTCTTCTTATTTAGGGAATAAATCGTATTTAGGATCAAGATATTTTCCAAGCAGATCAATTTCTTGTCCACAAGAAGTTCGCATTTCATGGGCCGTGTATTTTCGGGCTCCCATTAACAACAAGGATAGATGTGGAAGAACATTTTGGGCCTATTCTTTGCCAGTGTTAATCACTGTGCATTGATGGATTTCTCTAATGGGATACCTTTTACAAGACTATAGCCCAGCTTGATCAGGTTGTTTGAGTCATCTGATCTTTGTTCTGTCTTGTACTCTCTTGATAGTACAACGCTGTTACAGTTCACTTATAAAACCCAAATCCATTAGAAATTTAACGTAACAAGTCATAGTTGGTTGAAGAGATAAACAGCCGCATAATTTAAATAACCCAATATGTGCTTGCCCAAATAAGAAAAGAAAAAGAAACTGCCCATTTGAGATGGTCTAAATTAATTAGACAGTTGGAACAAACTCATATCAGCAAGGATACTGTAAGGTGAAATTGTTTGGCATAAATTTTGGGATCTGACAATTAATAGGCCCCAATTCCAATCCAATTCAACATAATTGCGGTCCAATAAATAAAGCACACAATCATGAGAGACATAATTGCAACAAAAGTTGCTTATGCACTAAAACGTATGTAAGTTTTTAAAGATTTCGAGAGTTCCACTTGCGTGGATGAATACGAGGAAAAAGGTAAAGCATTCTGCAACCCTTTGCATCAAAGTGATGGATCAAGATAGACATGGGAGTTCAAAAGGAAGAAACATAAAAAGAACCCAAAGGCAATGAATAAACTCCAACCAAAACCAACCGTGCACCCTCAATAACTTTTAGGGTCCTATCCTACTAACTTACAGACAAAATATGTACAGATGCTCTTAAAAGTATAATCCAGGAAATAACATGCAGGCAATATAATGCATGCAAAGAAAAAACATAGAAGACAGCTGCTAGTTGTGTTTAAGGCTTCTCTACTATGTTGATGAGCACTTTAACTAGGATACTAAAGTCATCACTTTAGTTACAGTGCCCACTTCGGTAAAATGTCGAGCATTGCTTGGTGCTAATGGAGGGTCTGGTGGGAGGAAGTTGGACGCGTGTGCAACCTCCAATTGGTTATTGCTGACCTATGAATGCACGTGTCTTTTTTCCCGTAATAATTGGGTTATGGACGGCTTTTAAGCTTTGATTATTGAAGAAAAAGGGAAGAATTAAAAGGTTGAAGTAGTTGAAGTAATTAGTAGGTTAAAGTGCAAGGATGCAAGGAAAAAGTCGAGATGGAAGCTTCGCGAGCCATTTCTTTGTTTGTAAGATTATGATTAGTATGTGCAAAATAGGTGCTTGGTGCTAATTAATGCTGTATGCAACTAGCTGACTACAAAAGTTTTTACAGTTGAATTATAAATGGTGTCACCGGTGACACAATTGGTTCCTAACATTTTCATCAATCCCATCTTGAAATGACATGAACAAATTTTTTGATTTTGATTCCAAGATATGGTACTTTTCCTAAAGATCCATATATAGATTTTGCTTTGGTAAACATAAGAGTCCGTAGCTGTAGTTATAGAGATATTTATTGACGGAATATTATTAGAAATTGTTGGAGAATACCATTTATAAGAAGGTGGAGCTTTATTTTTTATTATGGACTCAATCTTATGTTTTAGAAAGGCACCATAAAAAATGTTACTAATTACAATGACTCGAAACGCTGGCTCATAAATTTAAAGCCTGAAGTACTGAAAAGCTACACAAACAAAGAGCTCAATTCAGCATTTTCAGTTCTGGAAAAACGTTTAGCTTTAAGACGTTTTCATTTAAGCAGGCAAAGGTGTGGAAGAGTAATTCAAGGTACAATAATCCCCGTTCTCTTTTTAAGTTCTATCTCGAGTTTAAACACGTGAGTGTTCTAGCAATTTGATATATAAAATTCATGACACTTTATTTTGTAATTTAGGTGAAATCAAGACGATGGTAATAGTAGGATTCCACTTTCGAATCTTAGTGTTTCTTGAGCCAGGGGACCAATCTATACAAAAGCCAAATCATAAATTATTATTCCGAGAAACAATAATTAAGGAGATTAGTGCCAACTGAAAGTGACTGCCCCTCATCAGTCATTACCATAAAGCAAAATCTAAACAAAAACTCATTATTTTAATTATATTTTTAATCAATAGTTAAAGAAAAGAATATAATTAATTCTGTGCATACGTCGCCTTCACTAAACATAATCTAGACTCTTCATTTACAGAACTTCCCATCTTCTAATCCCACCATCAGCTGTCGATTAGCTTTTTTGTTAATAATTCTTTATAACATATTAGATTCTAAGATATTTACGGCTTGGTCGATTGTGTGGTACGGCTTAGTGCGATTGGTGAAGTACTTTGTAAATCTGTATAATATAGTATCTGACTATCAGGGCAGACATGGAAGGATAAAATGGTTGGCAGACAAGGAAGGATAAAATGGTTAGACTAACAACATTAATTAATTGTTGATTAATCAATGTGGATTAATGTTCTGCCAATCAGTAGTAAAATAAGGTCGGCCAACAACACATATGCTTAGGCGTGCACCATGTCGTGAGCCTGAGGTTATCTTAACGCGGACAGAAGAGTAAATTGACATTGATAAAGGCCAAAGACAAAAACAGATTCTATAATTAATCAACTTTTGTCTGGCATCATTTCCTTCGGGCCTAGGCCGGAAGTTGATAATTATAGTTCAGAACATTCTCATTCTCCAATATCCTCCTTCTTCCATTGCGTGTAATCAAATGATTTTACCCCGTATACACACCCGAAATAACTGTTCAAAAAAAGAAACAAAACATCTCCTTTCCATCCGAATCCATATAGATAAGTTTGTGTATATAGAAATATGTAACATAAATTTTTTTTCGTAACACTAAATTTACTATTTCTTTTCACTAACACTTTTTTTTTTTTCCTTTTCTTTTCACTAACAATACTTCGCTGTAACATTTCGTGTATATAATCATGAATATTGTGAACTTGATAACCTGTGCTCCGCACAATACTTTGTAGCATCAGAAGGGTTGAGGGGAGGCTGGCAGCAAGTATATATAAATATATTGTGCTGCCTAGCCTAGGATTAATATAATACTAGCTAGTATATATTCCAACATTGTCTCGCCTGCTTTTAAAACAGCCCTTTTCTTTTCATTTAGTTAACGTTTCATTCTTCAAACATCCTGATGCACCTGATGCACCTGATGCACATATAAAGATCTTGGAGGCTCGGAGACGTGTAATACTAATACCATAATGGCATTTGAGAAGATTAAGATAAGAAGCTACGACTGGCAACTTGATAAAGTTGGAGTTGAAGATCTTGAAAGAAGATGTGAGGTAGGGCCAGTTGAACATGTGTTCATCTTCACAGATACTCTTGGCGACCCCATCTCTAGAATCCGTAATAGCCCGATGTACAACATGCTGGTAGAGCTTTAATCCTCTTTCTTTTTATCTTTTTGAAAAAAAAAAAGATTTAATCATGATGATCATTTCTTTGTTCTTCACAATATATGTTGATGTCTTATCAGAACAACTACAATAATGATGATGATCAATTCTTTTCTTATTGTTAGGTGGCCGAGTTGAACAACGAGATAATAGGGGTCGTTCAAGGCTCCATAAAATTTGTCACACTTCATAAATCTCCAAAGGATCATCTAGCCAAGGTGGGCTATATCTTGGGATTGAGGGTTGAACCACTTCACAGACGAAAAGGGATTGCTCTAAGCTTGGTGCACCACATGGAGGAATGGTTCATCAGCCAGCAAGTAGATTATGCTTACATGGCCACTGAGAAAGATAATCAAGCCTGTGTAGAACTCTTCGTCAACAAGCTTGGCTATGTCAAGTTCAGGACTCCGACTATTCTCGTCCACCCGGTTAACAATTGTTGGTTGCACTTACCGTCAAACATTGAAATAATGAAATTAAAGGTTGAACAGGCTGAGTTTCTTTATCGAAAGTTCATGAGTTCAGCTGAATTCTTTCCCCATGACATAAACAGGATACTAAAAAACAAGCTGAGCTTGGGCACATGGGTTGCCTATCCACGAGGAAAGTCATCTAGTGGCGAATTTGGATTAGACGGTCGGGTCCCGAAAAGTTGGGCAATGATCAGTGTCTGGAAAAGTACGGAAATTTTGAAGCTGAGGATCGGAAACCCGACTTTAGCTTGCATGTTTTATGCAAAGACTTCAAGAATGATGGATAGGCTGTTCCCATGCTTCAGAGTGCCAGCACTACCCGATTTCTTCAACCCTTTTGGATTCTTTTTCATGTATGGGGTCTACCGTGAAGGTCCCTCGTCCGGTAAACTGGTTCGGGCACTATGCAAATTCGTGCACAATCTAGCTACAGAGTCTAAGGATTGCAAGGTGGTTGTCACGGAAGTTGGAAGTTGCAACGGGCTGAAACTTCACATCCCACATTGGAAGTTACTATACTGTCCTGAAGATTTGTGGTGCATAAAAGCCTTAAAATATGAAGATAAAAGGACCATTGAAGACTTGACGAAAACACCACCAAAAACAAGAGCTCTTTTTGTAGACCCAAGAGAGGTCTAAACCAAATACTAGTACTGATATTTTTCACAGACACTGCATGCTCTAATTTGGGGCAAGCCCCACGTCCTGTATTGTCTGATAAGACCAGTCCATCTCCTCTTTCTGTATAGTTCTGAACAGTGGTGGGATCTTTTCTCTTGTAAGCGTTCATATTTATGACTGAATATCTCTTTATCGATTTCCTTAATTGGGTGCCTCCCCCTGTCTTTGTTGGCATGGCAAGTCCAGTCTCGTGATTTGTTGGACTAATCATGCAGTCACTTGTCTCGCTGCATGTTTGTCTCGGCTCAATATATTCCCTAGGTAAAGTAAATACTTTCGAGTTTCAACTCATCACCACTCCAACATTTCCCCGTCCTTGTTTTTTGTCTCGAGCTCAATAATGTTAATAAAGGGAGACTATCCATGCAACTTGCGAGTTAACCAGAAGTATTAAAATTTAAAACACAAGAAAAAGTCTCTTTGAGAAAATTTTGTCAAAACTGATAACTTTTCATCCAAGGTTATGTGCCCTAAAGTAAATTGAACCTTGATTGGAATACAGGTCAACAATAGCATTAATTTAGAATAAATTCTTGTTTATGTTTGGTCTACCAACATATCACAACTTCAGACGCATAAAATTGTTTTAGAAAGTACTAGTTCTACGTCGCATTTTACGGATGAGTTTAAACTGTGTGAGTTTCACGTGTTAATAAATTAATCTTTACTGCAAAAGGAGGAGGCTAGTTTTCAGCTAGCTAGCAGATGTGGATCTTATATGTATCTATTATCAACTATACTTTTGCCTGTAAGATTAATAAGTGAATTCGATGGGCACTTGCTAACAAATGCTAATGATGATTAGTAGTATGATAATACTAATGACAATGACCATTGTGAATTAGATAGATAAATTATTGATAAGTTTTGTGATTTTATTGGGTAAATGTGTGAAAGAAGTTTTCAGTACTGACTCCTAAACGTCATTTTTTAGTGAACCGACTATGATTAGCCTAGGAGCTTTTCGTCGTTACTTGAACATCTCTATTTCTCAGTGGGTCATCATTGTTAATCTTGGATAAAAGAACGGTTGATATGATTAACGCCTTTAATTATGTTTATTGTATTGCATTATCACAAAGTTCATACATTTTACATATGAATATGGATGCGGAACAAGTCTCTTCTTTCACACACTAATTCTGGAAAATGGCTCCTGAAAAAAGTAAAGGAGTCACCAACACGCAATTTGCCATGAATATCTTTTTATTTTCACTTTTTAACACGGTCACAGTCGCAACACTAATTTCAAGTAGATCAATAAAAAGATCATGGACTCAAAGCACTTGGGGAGGAAAACAGAAGTACAACAAATTAAACAACATTCAGGTTTATCCCTTTTTATATTTTTTTAAAGAACTTACGTATTTGACTGTCAGATTCAAAGCTTTATTAAATGTTATATCATAGTACATTAAATAGTCGGACTATTGTATCGAAAGGCATAGTGGCTGATGCATGATATATTGAAACTTGGGTTTACTTATTATTCCTCATACTGGAATGTTTGCAGTCCAATTATCAACATCATGAACATCGAGCAGTACAAGCACTAATTTGGAGGTTGTCACGTACCGATGGCCCGAGGGTGCTGGTTGGTTATGCTTTCTTACTACTAAATTATGTTCCAGTACTGCAGAGTGTACCTCGGACAAAGAAATAAAGAAAGGAAAATCCAGATGCGAAACTGTACATTACAACAAGCAAGGAACCCACCCACGAGAATCAGAATTAAAACTGACAAGTTTGGCTACAGTATTATGCCACAAATTAATGCAAACAGTTCGTAGAAACTTTGAGTCGGTGAACCAGCCAACAAGGCAGTCGAGCTGGGTACGACAAAATTGGTGATTGAGCCCTGTAAATCCTCCATTAACGGGCATGAGCAAAAATTCCCAGTTGAAGCTACTAACTGTAGCAATAATATGTAAGCTGTAAATAACGACAGTCATACTTGCCAATTGCACAAGACATCCTAAAGCATTATAATTGTTGTGAGCTGAGTTGTTTACTCCCCTCTATGAACAAACAGATAGCAATTGGCATTTAAGAGCTTAAATTTTAAAGACCAATCATTAAAATTACAAGAAAATAATAGTAACAAGTGAATTCCCCCTTTCGGTTCAAACGTCATCTCAATTTTTGGAAGCAAGTTAGACAATCATTCAAGTCCTGGTCTCCATCTTTCACATGAAACAAACAAACTAGCTAGTAGTAATTGTTATAACTTAAATCGGATCCTATTTTTCTTGCTAAGCAACACTACTACATCTACATTCAAACGGACTATATTATATTTCTGGTTAGCCATTAGATTTTAAGAAGGTGCGTTTGTTGGACCAGATTTGAATCACAGATTTATTCATTCTTTTAGATTTTGTTCACACACAGAACCCATTAAAATTCTAAACCTCGACAGTGGAAAAATATTTAGATATCTAATATCCAGCTGCCCTTCTTTTGGTGGTGGGCCGCGTGCACAAGAGAAACCAATAGATCTTGAGCGTGATATTTCTTATTTAGTTCAAAGATGAAAAGTCTATTGAGTATCAAAATCGACACAGTTGAGTAGGTTATGGGCTGGAAGTGCTTCGTAATATGGGCAGGCCTGTTTCAGCAAGCCCAAAATTCACTCTTGCACGGAGCGCAATTAGTGCTTCGTAGCAAGGTTTATTAGAAGCAGAAATATTGCCATGGGCAGAAAACAGTTGAGATCCTCAGTATCACTTTTTTTAATGTTAAGTGCCATTTATTAAAAAAAGTGTCATTTTGTATTCACACTTTAATAATTATCTGACTTATCTAAGTGTGAATGCAATGTGGCACCTCATTGTGAATGGCACTCAATTAACACTGGGAAAAATGGCAATGAGGATCCCAACTGGGGTAGAAAATGCACGACTTATAAAGAAATATTCAAATTCAAACTTCACGTTCAATATCAATTAGTACTTTTTTTTTTTTGTTTAGAAAAAAGCGACTATAAAATATTAGTAGAAGAATAATAAATTTCTGATAAAAATATTCCTATTATAGTTTTGACTTCGGAAATCACAATTTTGTTTCTTCTTTATTTATCTTCTTATAGTTTTCAATTTTCTTTTTCTTTCCTATCTATATTTTCCCTTTTAGCATTTCTTTCCTAATATTACATCAGAAACAGCACAAGATATTCATAGAACAATAAAGGCAAACTTAATACTATGAGATTCATGTGATTCACCCTAATAATGCTTGCCTTCTTGATTTCCTTCCAACTTCACAATGTAAGAAGAAATCTTGGTAATGCAAATTATTCCACCACTAGAAAATCAATTAAACCAATGACAACTCACAAATTCATGCATGTACAGAGTCCTATAATGCATTATCCATAATCCTCACACACAAGCTTTTTGGCTTTTTTTTTTTTTTTTTTTTGCCAATAGTCAACAATATACTTTTCTACTTCTAACCTACACTATAGGGGAGGCCCAATTAAGCCTTAGGGGGATCGATGGGGACTGAACTATCATCGAACAAAACGAGTGTATTATGCACCTGTTTGGATTTTTTATAAGAAGTAGGGTTTGAACTTCTGACCTTCTACTTTACTAAGTTTTTTAAAGACTTTGTGATGACCAATGCAACCAAGTTGGGTTGGTTGCACACAAGCACACAAAAAAAAAAAAAAAAAAAAAGAGCAAAGACCCATCAAATTTTGCCACAGCACCCACTAATTAGGCGAGTGATTCATTACTCCGTGCTGTAATACGTGTTAGCACAAAAAGCACAAATTTAAGTTTTTATTTAGTACGTAAAAAGTATAAATACAAGAAAAAGAGTCACAAAATAAGTATTACTGACTCTCGCATCAAGATCGACGTAAATCTACAATACAATTGCCTTAATCTCATCTAAAATTCCTTTAAATTATCAACTTTCTCAATTCTTCACAACTCAAGCCTCTCCATGTATAACTCACAAGTCACCTAATTGGAATATATAGCATAATTCTAATAAAAAAGTAGCAAATGATACTTGACTCCTTCAATAAATTAATTATTAAAAACTCAACTAAAATATAAGTTTTAATACTAAATAGGAAACTTGGACTATTTAGGAGTTGGTTTATGGTTTTAATTATGCCAACAACAAGGGCAACTTGTTTTAACCCAAAAAAAAAAAAAAAAACTTAAATCTATTTTGATGATAATTTTCGCTAGTGTTATGGGCATAACTTTGCCGGTGTTGCTGGCTCGACCGTTTCACAGGAAGCCTGCGTATGGGATGCATTTTGCCTTGGGAGGAAATACGAGAAATGGACCAAATTTGGATGGGATGCTGAGTTGAATCCGAAGTTGAGATACACAATCCTATTGCTTTTACCTTTTATTCCCCCCAAACCCTTTTCTTTTTCTTTTGAGTGTTGGGTGAAAAGCATTTCAAATGAAAGGGCAAAAAGAAAAGTGCAAGTAAAACATTTGAAGTCTACACAGAAGCCAAAACCACACAAGCCTAAAATGCGGAATTAAGACGGCCCTATGCAAGCTGGTGGTGTTTTTTGCAGATAAGACGAAAGTTTGATTCTGGGAACTTGAAATATTGATTTTGAATTAGTTATTGTTAAAAAACCAAGTCCCGTAGTCTCAGTTGGTTAGAGCGTTGGTCTTATGAGCCGAAGGTCGCGGGTTCGAGCCCCGCCGGGACCATTTTTTTTAGGGATAATTTCAGAAACCTCCCCTGAGGTTTCTGACAATTACACTTAGCCCCCTGAAGTTTCAGAAATTACACTTACCTCCCTTCCTTAGTCAAAAAGACCATAATGTCCTATTAAAAAAACATATTACCAACTTTCTCTTCACTCCACCCCTTCTCCCTCTTTTCTCTTTTATAAAAAAATCCATTTTCTCTTCACTACATCCCTTCTTCCTATTCATAAAAAACCTTTAATAAACTACAAATTTATGTTGAAAATATGAATATTTGGGATTTTCTAAAATTAGAATTTGGGTGATATAATCTTTATTGTTAATTTGTTTTTTGTTTTGGTTATTAAACTTGTCGCAAATGCCACAAAAGAAAGATGATGTGGGTTTTGCTATAAATTATTTATATACTTGTTGAAGGTGTTGCAAGATTTTTTGGTATGGGTTTGGCTATCTCAGGAATTTTTCTTAAAATTATTTATGCACTTGTTTTGTGAAATCCTAATTTGGAAATTATAAATTAATATATAAGTAAGGAAATTTGTATATTGCAAGATTTATTTTTGTAATTGTCAATTTATAGAAACAAGAGATCATGAGGAGGTAAAGTATGCTTTGGTAGTGTTTTTTTTTTTTTAAGAAGACAAGGGCAATTTAGGATATTCACTATATATTTTGAAGTTTTGTTATTGAAACAGTAAAAGCAAGGGAGGTAAGTGTAATTTCTGAAACTTCAGGGGGCTAAGTGTAATTGTCAGAAACCTCAGGGGAGGTTTCTGAAATTATCCCTTTTTTTTTATTCAATTTTATTTTCATTTTCGTTTCCAATTTCTAAATTACTTACTTTTCCAGTTTCCGTCCTTCAGTTTATTCTCTCTGTGTTTCAAATTTTGCTAATACTAGTTATATTTGTTTATAAGTTCTTTCCTTCAGTTTTATTTGGATTGAAAATTAAAGACAGAAGTAACAAATGAATTAAAGATAGAAGTAACAAATGAAGACACCCTATTTTGAAGGAAAGAACTTATAAACAAATATAACTAGTATTAGCAAAATTTGAAACACAAAGAGAATAAACTGAAGGACGGAAACTGGAAAAGTAAGTAATTTAGAAATTGGAAACGAAAACTGAAAATAAAATTGAAAAAAAAAAAAGGTCCCGGCGGGGCTCTAACCTCTTCATTTGTTACTTCTGTCTTTAATTTTCAATCCAAATAAAACTGTCTGTGTCCGTCAGCGATTATCATCCAAATTTTCCAGACTTATTTCTTCTCATTGTTTTGTATTTTTTTTGTCCGAGTCAAAAAAAAAAAAAAAGAGAGTAAAAAAATGAGAGTGCTTCTCTGTCATTTTTCTTTATAACTGGAATTAGTAAAAGCTTTAATGCGGGAAGGGCAAAATTCTAGGATTTTCTTGTTAAATTGCTTAAAATTTTAAGATTTATTTCTTCAAACATAAAGCTGCAGTAAGTGGTACAATTACATTGCATACTAGAGGATAATTAAGATTTTCTTGCACTTTAACAGGTAAACAAATGAACACAATCCTTCTCTTTTTCTATATCATATTTAATTTTGAAACACAGCACCTTTGTTTTATGGAGGGTGATGCCTTCTTTTTTTTTTTTTAATAAATTGTTATCGACCAGTCTCGGTAAAGTCAGCAACAACGTTTGCAAATTGTTATGGATATCGGTTGGTAATCCTCGTACAGTTGGACAATTGTGTAAGGAAACAAAAGTAAAAAAATAACGCTCTAAATTGACCATCAGTTTTACTTTTCTCGCCCAACAAATAACAACCCCCCACTTGCATTTTTTCCAAGCGGCTAACTTGCTTTGATTTTATTGCTTACCAACTTCAATTTTAACTACCTAAATGTTCAATTCATGAAAGAAATAGACACAACTGGTAATCGAGACAAGTTCCAATTACTTTGTATAGTTTGGTCTAAGTACAGAAATGGTAACACAAACATGTTCTTGCAACCATTACGTGTAGAAAATAAAAGTTATTTGTAAGAACAAGTACAGAGGTTGTAAGAACCTACAAGTTATTTTCCAATCTCATTTCAGCTGAATTTCTTATCCTAATTAAAACTTTCACAATCAGTACAGAAATTAGTTAACGTTAATCATCCTTATATCTAACTTGTTCGACATGGGATTTGAAGATTTTCAACCGTTGAACTCGTACGAGTGATATCCGGGGCAATGCCCTTTTGGTTGCACCCTTGCTACTAACCTTCTTAAATTCTTAAACCTTCTTTTCGGTTTCCTCTCCTTCCGGCTTGTGTACTACCGGGGACGAAATTAACTCGCGTCCACTGCTACCAATTCAACTGTCCATAGCATACAGTCGCAATGCTAGCACCATCATTGGGCTTAGATGCCACCACAATTAATAGCCTCCCAAATTTTTGACGTCGATCCTCGTTTTGTTCTAATGATGGTGACGATTTTGATATCAGAAATAGTTTCAGGGAAAGCGAATGCTCGATGTGTTTAGGGTTGTATGAAGATGGAGAAGTGCTTAAAGTCATGCAGGATTGTCTCCATTCTTTCCATTCTGATTGTGTTGATGAGTGCCTAAGGAATCGATGCACATGCCCGCTTTGTCGTTTATCTCTGGACTTTACTACTGGATCTGTGGTGGCATGATATCCAAACACCAATAAAACGTGAACACCTAAGCAATTGATTCAATCTAGTTGCTCAGATAATAGTGCAGTTTTATTGATGCTTTATGTCACTTGACATAACCAACAGCCTTTCATGATTCCTTCTTTGATAATTCGAAGCTTTAATAGCCTTTTGACTGTCTCAAACTATAAAATACATGTTCAGTAAAAATTAAAAAGTCGATTGACTTTTAATTTTTATCGTATCTTATGATTTTCCCAATGCTAATTTTTCCAAAAAAAAAAATTTGCAACTTATAGGACATGGATTCCAGTTATGGGAGCATTTGATTATGACAGGTCTATCCCAATGCTTAATGAAGATTGAAGACTAGTCAGGAGGTGGGATGATGTCGGGAAGCGGTTGTGTTTTCAGAAGAAGAAAGTAGATACTTATCAGAGTTTGAAGGGGTTGGCAGTCGATTTTATTGCACCAAATCATAACAAATGCTCTCACCAATTAAAATGCACAAGAAGCTGAGATTGTGCTGGTCAGCTTCTCTGCCAAAGAGTACTGGCGCCCCATACTTTCCATTTACTTCCACAACTCAAAATCTCCATATCCCAAACACCCCCCACAACTTCCATCGACGAATTGAGTCGCCAGTGTTAATGGCTTCTGAAGATATACAATCGTCCTCTCATTGGTACGTCACTGACCTCAACCTCAGTTTGCAGTTTCACAATCACGGCTTAGTCATTATCTGCATTCTCGTCCTGTCAATCATCATCCTCATCACCATCGTTTTCTTCCATTTTATTCATCAGTATCGCGAGTTTTCAGCTAGCACCAGAAATGCAGCCGCAGCTACCGTTCCGCCTCAGAATAAGGGGCTCGATGAGGCCACCATCAACAGCTTGCCCGTTTTCATGCATAGCTCGTTGCACAATAGTTCAGAAGAAGAAGGAATAGTTAGAGAACATGAGTGCGCCATATGTTTGGGGTTGTTTGAAGAAAATGATAGGATTAAGGCGATTCCAAGATGTATGCATGTCTATCATTCAGAATGTGTCCATAAATGGCTGCATAATCAGGCAAGTTGTCCTCTTTGTCGATCCACTCTCCATTCTTCTGCCGCTTTGCAACTCAATGCATAAATAAGAAAAGCACCTTCATCCTTGTTGCTCCTAGGCTTGTATGACGTGTTTGTGTAATGTGAATTATGAGTAACAGATGGCTTTATACGTGTGTTTGGTTGCCCTTTAATTTCCTAAGTATGCTTCAAATCAAACTGATCTACGAATTCTTTTGAATTTTAACTATCCAGCCCTTAAAAACATGTGGAAAAAAGGAAAAAATTCCTACTATCTGACAACCAGACCTATTTGAGAAAAAATGTGGAGCAAAACGATCAACACAGGCATATAAAACATGGCAAAGACAGCAATAGATTAGGAGAATATACTCCCTAATGCATTCTGAAAAGAACGGAATCCAAAGATAATTTTCTTTCCTTAAATCTTTTGTTAAATCTAAAGACAAAATTTAGGCTCATAATAATACTGCCAATTTATAAAATTGAAGTCAGACTTTGTCAAATAAGAGTTTACAGTATGGAGCCTCGACCAAGCATCATGAGGATCAAGTCAGGCAAACAATTTCCTCAAGTAATTTCAATTACATGAGTTTGTATCGTTTTTCTTGGACACCAGTAACTCCCATTTGTATCTCTATAATTGTGTGAAGCGGCACCTGAAATTGCAAATCCTATTTATATTCCAAATCCAAGTTCAGGTTATATCTTAGGCAGCCAAAGTTCTAAGACTCTTGAAAAATTGCCCTTCAAAAACCAAGTAACCAATCTGGCAATTATTCCATGAATACTATTTCGTGCTTCAGTAAGCATATAAAACGTACGTATAAATGAACTAAAATGTAATCATTGACCATCTAAATCACCTCTATGTGCGGAATTTCTTTCAATGGTCTATCAGCAAAATAAGCATATAAAGCTCTCAATACCGCCTGCAAAGGACAAAAAGAAAATAATGTTAGTAGTGTTAAGATAATTCTACGATAAGTGTGCATACAACTTTGTGTTCACATGTAAAACCTGGTGAGATATCACCACAACAGGTGCCCGTTGTCGTTCAAGCTCAATAATCACCGGCTCTAGCCTGCAATGAGTTGAGTTGAAAATCAACTGAATTAGCAGATTACAAGTTTAGAGTTCTTCAAATAGCAGATAACTCATTATAAGATGGGACTGAACACCTTTGAATAACATCCAGGTAAGATTCGCCACGAGGATATCTGTATCTCAGCTTGTCTTTTTTCCGCGACCTACAATTGATGGAACGCCCTAAGCCTCAAGAACAAATTCAAAACACAAAAGATACAGATCTCAAACAAATACAGCTCCAACAAGTTGTAAATTCCTGAATACAAACTGGAAAAGGAGCCCTCAGTCTGTTTCTATCAATGAATTGCCTCAGAGTCACATATGAAGAGAGGACAATAATGAACCATACTAAGCAATATAACCAGAATTCCAATTGCTATTGTCATAAGAGTGGGTTTAACATGTCCATAAGAACTTAAATTAAAAGCATAAAAAAGAGATTAACATGCCAGTTGTTCATTTACCATTTTCCACTGTTATTCCTCAAACTAGTAGATAGGATTGGTATCTACCGTTACCGCTCAAAGGTCTTGTCCAAAAACAACATGCGTCAAATTAGCAGAGCAAATTATCGAAATCAGTGTAGTCTCAGACCAAAAAAAGACGGGTTTTAGATTTGGACAATGATGACCAAAAATAGCACTAGCAAGACATCAAACGCAAAGGGGTTTTAGATTTGGACAATGATGAACAAAGCCTGCTATTGTTCTCTGTGTATGATATTAGGAAAGAAGATGTCTCACAACAAGATAAAGTCAGAAAGCATACTCATATTCCTCGGGCATGTTTTTCTTGATTTCTTCATATGTCATCCCATCACACACACCTGCATTTATCTCATCAAGTGCACGCCATTGTATCTACAAAAATGAAGATGTGAAAAATGAGCAAAAAAACTCCTGGCAAAACTGCAAGGCAGAATAACATTGTCCACTAAACTCTCTCAAGGCACAAGAAAATTCTTCCTAAGATGACAAAACAGCCTTTTTTTTCCAATTTCTCCATACATGTTCTAACCTTGGGAAAGCCAACAATTGGATTTGCACTCAAAATTGTTCTTTGCAATGTGCTGGTCCATATCTGAGCCATAGTAGAAAGAAACAAAATCATCAACATATCTTTAATGAGCCACATAATCATCCAGCCACTAACCTTCAAAAAACTTAACATACAGACTAAGCCCCAAGTAACATTTCAAGGTTCGAGCTCAATGCATGAAAAGGACATTGAGTTCTCATAAAATAAGAACACATGTCAGACCAATTATGATTGAACTTCTGCTGAATCAGAAGCAGTATTCAAGGGGAATAGTAGAACTTACAGATGCAGCCCGTTCATTTTTCAGACGCTTTTCCACAAAATTAGCAAGTTTCTTTGCATAAATCTCACCAGAATCACTGTTCATATAAAGTAGGCATAAGAACATTTCTCATAAAAAAAGCAAACAAGAGATTATGAATGTCAATAATGAAGCAATCAATCCAATCACATCAAACTAGAGACAAAAATCTCAGTTCAGACTGCAAAAACAAAGTTTTAAGGATATCAAAATACTACATAGACTGGAAAAGTAATATTTGGGAATATATGTTGATTGTGCTCGGAAATTACCATGTACTTCAACAATAGGAAAAGTTACTAAATCATACACTAGCTGCCAATTTAATGACACTATCCTCTATGAGAAATAAATATAGCTTGTAGTTGTGAAGTCAGCGTGTGAAGTCATCAACCAAGTACTTTGAGAAATCAACATTTTTCAGTTTCCAAAACCTTAGCCAGTGAGCTGGCCCTGAATTTGAACAACTTATATTGGTTTTCAAAATCAAGCCACCAAGAACAATTGCCAATAAGGAAACGTGAGTATTGGTAGAGAGACAGTAAAAACTCAATTGAAGATGCAAGGTATAATTTCAGGATCGCAATATTGTATCTTAGATACGGCAGGGAATTTATCTGTTTCAACATTAAATATCCTAACAACATATCTCGACCTTTACAGAGTTCGATGGGACTTATTCAACACAAGTCCTCATCCCCAGACATAGACAAGGCCAAAAACCTCTTGCACTTTCATCTACTAACCCAACATTAGTCTTCAAACAAGTCAAGTTCCAGTATTAGAAAAAAACTCATATAAACCAGAACAAGTGTTTTCATGCTCAGGATGATAATCTGAGAAAAGACTTTAGATTACAGAAACACGAAACAAAAATATGGTTGGAGAAGAATCAAGCAAGAAAGATCTTTAGTATTATATTAAAATGAAAAGGAAAGAGAAAGCAAAACCTCAAAACAGAGTCACCCCCAATTCTACCCCTCACATTGTCTCGACTTTCTCCATGCCTCGTAAGCAAGATTGGACGAGGTGTTAGGTGTGTATTTACCTGCATGACATTCATAGGTTCCGTGCTTTCATTAAGGTAACATGAAGAGAACCTCGGAAACTTTACTGCCATACTGGTGTTTAAACATGAAGTTACTTAAATATATTAACATAATTGACAGGTTCATCAAGACAGATTTAATGCTATTACTGATGTCTTACCAAGAAAAACACAATGCGGCCAGGCACGTAGCCACTAATATTATTCACCTGCACAAAGAGACAATATATTTAATAATTGCTGTCCAAAAGTTCATGAACAGATTGTAAAGTGCTATCATGGGAAATTCCTGAAAAATTTACAACTACCCAGAGGGTTAGACAACTCGTAAACTATTCTCCAGAAAATGTTCAAATTCAAGACAACAGTAAAAGTTCACACAACAATAGAAATTGAACACTTTATGCGCATTTAAATTCCAATTGCTGACTTCCTCATCAAGAGTAATGCAATAACCAGCTTAATTATACAAATCATACAAATCGGGATGGCCAAAAACAAAAACCATAATACAGATATTCCACGAGATACTATCATCAAGGTGCTCTTCTGGATGATAATCAGTTTGTGATATCTAGTTAAGCAACTAAATGAATCACATCTTTGACAAGCAAGATTGCCTATTGCACATACAAGGAGACCCATAAAATGCTTATCTTTTTTGTCAAGAAGGTGCCAACTGTAGGTTACCAACATAATCAGTTAACAGCACATGTACGTCAAGAGATGGTACATTTACAATCCATCCACCCCAGAACTTAAGTTCATCTTCTATTGTGAAATAGTATCTTTAAAATTTGTCATGCCCATAGATCATCTCAAGACTTATTGCACACTGCCTGATCTTTATGATATTCTGATGAAATTATTGATGAGATATAGAGTTGTCGGTATTACCATGCAGTTGCTTATGTAGACCGTGAAATACATGGCATTCAAGATATACATTTTTTTTTGGGGGGGGGGGGGGGGGGGCAGGGAGGAGGTTGTGTTTGCTGGTTTAGTAAGTAATAAAGAAAAATAAAAGATCAACGTGACTAATGTATGGACAGAGATGAGGTAGGATACTTGTATTTGTCCACCATGACCACTGACCATATCAATCATTTTGATGTAAGAACCTTCTTCTACAGGCTCATAAACCTGGAGTAAGAGAGGATGACAACCTTGAATTTGATAGATATCACTGTGTCCAGTTAAGTTAAAAACCCATAAGAATGTTTCAGAAAAACTACTTTTTCATAATTGTCAAGTCGACTTTTGAAGTCTCGATATCCAGCTTCAAAATCTGGCCTGCAAAATAATGCTGATTATTCTGTCATGATATTATCCGACAAACTAAGACTGACAAACATTATCCATCATACTCTTCGGCATAGTCAGGACTCTGCTGAATTTTGAGGCGGATATTTCTTTCAATTATCTGCCTATCATTGCATATTGTCTCCAGAAAAATAATCTGCAGTTAAAAGCATATGCTGATTTAGATCTGCAACATACTAAAGGCATGCAGCAGTGCAAGTAGTGGAAGTATAAGGCAACCATGCTGTAAGACAAACAATAGAATGCATGGTCGTCCAAAGGAAAAAAATTTATTTACAAGTGTCCATGCACATGCATCGCACCTTCAAGACCAGTCAAATATAGTACTTCCACCAAAGAAAAGAAAGAGAAACTTAAGCTTTGTCACCCAGCAACATACCTTGCATTTTCCCTCAGCCATTCTCATTAGCATATTCCTTCTTTGCCTGGAACTGTTCGTAGCATCAAATATCCCTACCTACAGTTGATTAGGGAAGGGCTTTATTACTCTATTCTAAATAAAGTAAGTGATCATCAATTCATAACAACTAGAAACACGTGTTCTACTAAAAAAAAGACTTAACTTACTTGGCCGCCCTCTTGCATCCAGGCTATCATATCCTCCATAGCTAAAGCTGCTACCTAGTTGCAGGTCATGTATTAAAACTATGTGCAGAGAAAAATGTTAATACACAGTATGAATTAAGATACAACATGCAGTATGAATTAAGATACAACATGCTACAACAATTAAAACCATCGGAAGAATTACATTTTTGGAATGCAAGTCTTTGTTGGAGGTCTACTACGAAAATGCTGTCAGTGAATTTGATGGTGCACGTACACTTAGTTGCCGGTAGCGCAATTAGAAACAACAACATTTTTTATAAAAATTTAAATTCAATAGCATGACATTTTTGCCTGTGACTGATGTTCATGCCATAGCATGGTACATTATAATAAGAAAGATGTGGAATTTTGAAAGAACACATGGAAGGAAGAAATAGAAGCAAATCCGTGAAAACCTTTAGAAGCTTCAGCAAATGAGGTCACATTTTTTGAAGCTACCTAGAAATTAAATCCAATCAGAATAACCAAAGAAAAGTACACAATCTCTTCATCCAATATCATAGGACTCATTCACATATTCAAGTTTCTACTCTGAAGATAATTTCAACATATGACTACTAAGAAAAATTACATTTTCTGACAATAAAATCCCCTAAATAAACATTTACCTCGTTACGTGCCTCGATGCCTTCTGGATTATCTCCTCGGAAAAAGTCAGCAGACTGCATCAATCAATTTTGGTAGAGAACAAAGGCAACTTTATAAACTCTTCTTCAGGATGTAGAATGATATTCAACCAATAAAAGGAGGTACACAGCTCATTGCAGAAAAGGATTTGGAGATATTACTAATGTTAATATTGTAGATGAAAATTGACACCAAGAGTAGCTCAAACTCAAGTGATGACTAATTATAGCTACTTTTGATTAATCATTCCAAAAGACTAAATTCTTTCAAAAAATTAACTTTACCTGATTAGTTCCAAGCTTGAGTCTTCGATACTGTGACAAACAAAACCAAGTTATTCTGTTTCCTTTAGTCTGCAGGTAGAACTAAAACAATATAAATAGGATTATTGATCACCTTTCCCACATTGAAGTGTTTAGTGTCATGCCCCAACCAACGAAGATATCTAGTGAGTTTAGCTGCCGTAAAAGTTTTGCCCCGAGCAGGTAAGCCAACCTGCAGCATTAAGAAAACTTGTCAGATCATTTCCTTTGAAAGTCGCCAGACAGAATCAAGAAATCTTAAAAAATGAATGTTGAATGATTTCTAAAGAATGATCATCGCTATTCAATTAACCAGGATGTACCAGGACAATTGCTAGATGTCTATCCTCCTTTGGACCAAGCATCTGATCTGCTACAGCTGCAGCAGCAACAGCTCCTGCAGCTGCTGGCATTGGGTTCTAAAATTGCAGCAAGTATCAGACTTTTGAAGCCAATAGCACACTAGCAAGAGAAAAAGCTAGAGTGAAAGACAAGAATTATGTCTCTAAGCAAACAGGTCTGTTATTACAAACCTTGGCTTCTGAATCAGATTTCAGATCAACAGTAAAAGTAGTTGAACTGGGTGATTTGACTAGCCTTGGAGATCCTACACCCCTATCCACAAATAGTCCTCTTTGACCATCTTGCTTCTGCAATGAAGAAAATGTTCCTACTGACTTTGATTCAACGATGCCAGAACTTGCATACACTTTAGTTGGGTCGGGAACAATGACTTCCATCTCCTGATGAAATGATAGAACAAACGCCATAGAACACTTTTAAGATATAATGTTTACAAATTTCACAACATATAGGCATAGGAGATGTCATTACAATAAAACAAAGAAAATATTTCCGTTATTCAATAACTAAATCTGAGATCCCAGATATATAAGTCAAGCATAGAAGCCGTGATTTCAGTACAACAACAAAGATATTTGTTTATTTAACACTAAGACTGAGATCCTAGGTACACAAGTCAAACATGAAGGACACAAAGCATTCATCAAAAACGGCAATGTAATAATGTACTATTTAAGATTTAGTTGCATGACTCGAATGACAGAAATGATTGACTCGTGCAGGGAAAAAACTATCCATGCCTCAAAACAAACTTAAATTGCTGGTTACAACTATTTTCTAGATAATATAGTATTTTGTTTCAACATATGGTAGCTTCAGGTTCAGAACAAAAATCCTTAGGCTGATCGAACCAAATTTGCATGTGGAGGATTCTTTTCCCATGTATGGTAAGATAGCAGCATGTTACATTCAAAACCAGGCACAGAAAATCTTAAATACACTGTTTTGCAAACTCGACCGACAAAATAATATGGATAACAAATTAAGTATAAACAACATAAAAACCTTGATGGTTGCAGGTCGATCGGTGTGACCACCACTATTGATGGAGTGTGATGCACCTCCAGAGGCTTTGGAGAACACCCCAGCCTGATTCAATGACCTAGGAGTTTCTGCCATATTAGCTGCATAAACCAGTCCAGAGTTTGCAGATGTTGTTGGAGCTGGGACAACATAATGTTCAAGATCAAGCTCCAAACTTGCTGAAGAGCCATTCTAAGCAGAAGAGCCACCAAAATTCTATTAAGCCCTTAAGTACAAATGAAATCAATTATACAATACCACTGACAAACAATCACTACCAATCAATCACTACGATACAGTTAGAAGCCAAATTAAGTTGAGAATAAAATTTATTCTTATCAATTAGAAAATCAATCCACTACCTTCCAAGGAAGTTATTAATGGGTCTTGCCACCCTATTTCTTGTGTTGAATTATAAAATTGCTTGGACACTAATTCCCTCAAAACAACCAAAAATTATATAAAAGAACATATAAGCCTCGGGAGAAAAACAACTCCCACGTCTAAACAATAATCTCAGGGGCAGATACAGCATCTTCCTCATCTCACATATGATTTTCAGGAACAAATTGAATGTAAACTCCCCCAACAGTACTTTCTCACCCAAGCTGCTATATACTATTTCGCACTGTACTTAAAAAATAAGTAGTCAGCATTCCATTCATTATCTCATGAAAGCAGGTAGAAACTTATAAAACTCAGGAATTTTCAACCAATCAAATTCTTACCTCAGCTCCAGACTCAGGCACCGAATTAATACTAACATCAGGGATACCACGAACAGTCGAAGGCTGAAGATTCTCCCGATAAGCCCTCCAACTAGCAGCAAGGTCAAATGGCGAAACCCTGTCAGCTTTAATAAACACTTTGTACTCAAGAGAAACCTCATCGCCACTCAATCTAAACAATGCGGACCTCCCATCCCCTTGCAATGTTCCCCCTGTCAGCAGCCTATTGGTACCCTCCTCTACTATACACGGGGAATTGCCATATTTCGGCTTCAACAGAAACTTAAAATCCAACGTCTCTACATAATTTCATTCAACAAAGAATTAATCACTGTTCAATAGTACTAAGCTCAACAAAAATCCGTCCACTAAGCTAATTAAGGAGGAGGGATTTTACCGTGATTAGGAGGGACTACGAAACTCAATTCCCACATTGAGGTGGATTCGCGTTCCATTGCAAGCTACATGTTGAAAATTGAGCATAAATTAAACCAATTAATTGAAATAATTACAGAAAGAAATGATGGGCTTACGGCTCTGGAGGGGTCCCAGGAGCCGACGAGGGGGACGGAGCCATAGACATGGGGAATGAGTTGGCCCTTGAGCAAGTAGTAATTGTTATCCTCCATTTTAAGGGAGACGTAAAGCTGGCCACCGCCGCCTTGGTCTTCCCTGTCGTCGCTGCCATGAGAGCTGCTGTCGGGGTTTTTTGATGAACCACTGCCCATTTTTTCGTAGCTTCTAATTTATGTACCTTAATTTATATCATGAATAATGCAAGTAGCTTTATATATTGAGACTGCAGTATTCCATCCAGAGGATAGGAGGGGAATATGCAAAGCAATCAAGTAGGGAATTGAGATTGAAAGATGAGGAGAGAATAATTATTTATGGCTGCAAAGTGCTGAGTCGGTTTTAGTGCGTGTTGTGCGTGCGTGTGTGTTTTCGATAAGAATGGAATAGTCCGTGGCGGGGGACGGAGGAGAGCAAGGATTGGTGAGTGTTGTTGGGATATGGGTGTGGGACAGTGATGGTTGGTTTTCGGTGTTGGTTTTTCCGCTTGCTTGTTTTTTTTTTTTTTTTTTGGGGGGTGGGATTTTACTTTGATTGTTAAGCATTTTTCTTCCTTTACAAAGATTCTTTATTGAACTCCCCCAAAAAAAAAATTTTTTTTTTGTTGAAGAAAAATAAACAAAATCTATTTAAAATTTATCCAGCCACAGATTTGAAGAGGTTCGAATTAGAGCTCTTCCACTTTTTTTTTTTCCCTTTTATAAGCCAACAAGAAATAGATATATAGCTGGTTTTCATTTTACATGTTTGTAAAATTTGCCTTACAAGAGTTGTGGATGACAATACAAGGCCCCACATTTCAGATATACATTATTTAGCTCTTAGTTTGTCTTGCTGGCAATTTGGTTTTAGTCAAAATGCAAAAAGCCAATGGAAATACATGCCCACAAAAACTATTAAAGAAAATCTACTTATTTGCTTGGATTTGAATGGTAATCATAGGACAAATATCTCATACAAATTTTTGTTAACTTACCTTAAAAGTGAGTTATTTTCTATAATTTATCAAAGTTAAATAATGCTTAATAGACTGCAATTCAATCAAATAGCTAACAACAATGCTTGATGGACTGCAATTCAATCAAATAGCTAACAACTTTATTCTCTATAAACTTACTTAATTTAACTATTATTGAATTCAAATTTAATTGTACGCAACTAGAACAAAATTTCAAGATACCATCTAACCAAGTACTTATATACCTAATAATATATTGCAATGAACATCACAAGAGCACAAGTGATGTATTTATATTATTATTATTATTATTATTATTATTATTATTATTAAAAGGGCTGTATAGCACTAATTTGACCGTATTAGGGAGCATGGTAGAAAAAAGGAAAGTTCAAAGTGCAAAGTGAGAATTAGTGAAAATAGAAGTATTCGGGTCCGGATCCGGTTTTTACGGTCCAACTATAACTTCGCCGTCTAGGGTTTCCTTTATAAACTATCGCGTAGTCTCCCCCAGCATTTCATTCTTCAGTCTCGCGGCTATTCAAACTGAAGTGACAGCAAAGAAGGAAGAAGTTAAAGAGAGCGCAAATCCCTCTGGAAGAATGAGAGCTAAGGTAGGCTAACAATCAACTCATCTTTTCTTTGTTTGTTTTTTTGGGTTTCCTTTTTTATTTCTGGGTTGTTAAAAATAGCCGTAGTTTACTGCTGGTTTGATATTTACTAGTTGAGAAATGGATGGTACTGTATTAATTTCTTGCGATGGGTTGTTTTATTACAGTGGAAGAAGAAGCGGATGAGGAGGTTGAAGAGAAAGCGCCGAAAGATGAGGCAGAGATCCAAGTAGCCCCCCACCAACAAATAAACCGTGCTTTTTTGCACTTTTCTTAGCTCGTATTTTAATCATGTTTTGAGATTTATATTTAGTAATGTTTGTCTTGATCGCACTTTTGATGTAGTTTTGCTACTGGGGTTATGTTAAGAATTATTGGTATTGTGATTTGGGTAGTTTTATTATACTACTTTGTATCAATCTTTCCAGATTAATGTTGTTTTTGTGTTATTTATTTTGGTTTAGTTGGATGATTGTGTATTTGTCTCCAGAAATACTTTTGATTTTTGAGTACGAGGGAGAAGAGATGCGTTGATTGGACAAAGGGGCAGCGTGAAACCTTGAATTCTGGGGGTGAAGTGAAACTCCCAAAGGGGGAAATTGTAGGGGTATGTATGCCCATTTTAAGGAGTATTTTTGTTTACTGATTTGTATGTAGTTTGATAGTGTGTTTAGCTTAAGCCATGGAACGAGCATTATTAATTTTACACTGCTGATCGAGTGAAAATGGTGATGCTGTTATAGATATGGTAAAAATGGACGAGCATATCGTGGTTTGAAGAATTGAGATATGCGGAAGCCATGGCTGTGGTGTGTATTCTATTCATTATGTGAGCATATTTAGGTTTCCATTCAGTTAGAACATCCAAAAATATGAAACTGGTATTGAAGGATTACTTGTAGACTGTAGTTGTCTTGCATTGATTTTGGAGTTTATGGTTAACGAGTGATTAAGTTGTAGTTTAGATAGCAGAACAGAGTTAGCATAACATGGATAGTGTAATACCCAGGTGTGATTCATCACATGCTATCAAGTCAACATCTGCGTAGTTTAACTTTGTTGGGGTTGTGCTCCATTCTTAGCAATCTCTGCACTGAACGGAGGAATTGTGCCTTGAAAAGGAGCATTAGTGGGTTGACTTTGCTGCTCCAACCCTGCCCCTTACGGTTCCTACTTTTGTTAAGCTTATCATTATTAGCTTCCTTACAGCAGTATCCCGCTCCTTACAGTTCCTAATTTCATTTAGCATATCATTATTAACTTCTAGCAGTATGTTTAGTATACGTGCCTGGTTTATTCAATATGGAGGAATCTAACTTAGGGGTTCTAAATCACCAAAGTCCCTGCTTCTTCTGTGGTTTTGATTGGAAGTAAAGGAAAATTGCTATAGTGATGCCTGAATGTTAGTTCAGAGTAATTGATGGTGAGAGAGTAATGACAAATAGATTCTGGAGTCTCGGACTTTGTTTGTTTTTTAAGTTTTTGGGCTTTATGGAAACAAATGAAAAATATGACAGCACTTTTTTTTTTTTTTTTTTTTTTTGAGAAAAGCACATATTGTTGATCGTGAACTTTTATGTCCATCTATACGGAAGTTCTTGTAAATAACGTCTCTTATCTGGTAAGACTTTGTAATGTTATTCTTGTACGCTACACTACTCATTTCGTGAATAGTACTTGTAAATGGATCACACAAGGCTCCGGTATGTGGTGGCATTTTACCATCGTTTATATAGGATGATCTCTCAAGGTATCACATCTAATCTGTTGCTAGCCAAATACAAATTTCTTGACAGCCCATGTCTAGTTCTCCTTAGTTCTTAAATGCGAGCAGTGTAGTATGGAACTGGACTACTTTCTAGTTAGTGTAGTATAGAATGTGGCCGGCAGGTATAAAACAAGAGAGTTCGAGGAAACGGATAAAATGGCGAGGTGTAACGAGAATATTGGCAGGGTAAGATACTGGCAAAAGTCACAAACCTGATGAACTCGATAGGCAAAGCGAACTCCCTGGAGTGGGAGATCGTGCTCCTGGGATGCACCACTAGTTTCCAGTCCCTCAGCTATCCTGTTCATATACTGCTTTGCCAACAGCACTGAACTGAATTTTAGCTGTAAAAAAGTGCATGCGTTTACTTAACAAAATTGGTCATAGAGAATCACATTTATGAATTAACCATCAAGTAATTTACGAGCCCGAGCACCACATATCTTCGAGATACATTAAAACTTGGACACCGGTAGCATGAGTTTGGCTGATGTCGCTGGTTTTTCTTCATTAGCTGCAGGTTTCATGAGATCATCTCCAGAGTCCAACTTCTTGTCCAATGCAAGATTCGGCTCTGGTTTTTCCATAGAAGTCTGCTTCTGCTGAGATCTGTCTGTTGAACTCTGCAGCTTCTTACATAGCATGGGTTTTCACTCGATGTCATGTGCTTTTAGTGTATGCACTTGTACTTTCAAACGAGCTACTTCTTGTCAAAGTTCCTGGTTTTCTTTCTCAAGGAAATCGATCCTTGCCTGAGAAGCTTCAACTTCGATTTTCAGGATGTTGCTGTTAATCGACATTATCCTGACGTATCCGACTCCCTTAATTGGAGTAGCTGGGAGAAGTTTACAGCTATTTTCGTCTCCTCCTGGTCTATTACGGATGGCTTGATAGATTACACATTTCGATGAATGAATTTGCAGACGAGTAAACATCTGGGCCGCGGCAGATATGCAAACTGCAAATTTGTTTACTTACTCTCCTATTCCAGTTAAGGCCATTGGTAATATTGTGAGTTTGTTGGAATATTAGGACAAAAGGTTTTGTGGTAGCTTTCTATAGGTTGTCAAGTTAGGTGCCATTTAATTTTCCCTGTGATATTTACTTCTTATTTTAGTCCCTTTTACTCCTACTACTCTAGACTGACTTTTTCTTTGCTATAGAAGTAAACCTTCTTATTTTCCCATTAGGCTTTTTGTTTTTAATAATTTTTTGTTATTTTACTTATGAGGTAGATCATTAGTTATGTGCTCGCCGTGGCCTCGGCTTAATTACTTAGATATCCAAGTCCGAATTGAACTTGATCTACTAGTTTGAGTTAGCCATGCCGGCTCCAGTTGAAATTCTCTGCTGTCCCCAAAATCGTTGAGAAAAAATAAAGGATGAGAATGAATTGAACGTGGGAAAAAATAATCGTTGTAATGATCACGTCACACCAACATTACGGCAGTTAAAACCAATATTTGGCATCACAAGATACGCTAGATGTACCAGGATAAACAAAACCCACCTTAGATGCAACTCCCTTCCTCTCCCTGGGGGAAAGAGAGTACAACCGGGGGAAAGAGAGTACAACGAAAGTGATTAAACAAGTTAATTAGTACTCAAATCTAGACAGGATCTACAAAACTCATCTATTCAGACAATTGCTAATTGGAAGAGAACTCCATAAAACTTAAATCTCATACGCTCCCTAGTTCATTCTTTCAATGTGAGATTCATGCACAGCTACTCAAATCTTTAACCTCTCAATTTTATTCTTCCTCACACTCCAGATTTTTTTCTTTTTTTCAAAGTCAAAGTTAGGATCAACCACTCAAATCTTTAACCCCTCAATTTTTTTCTTCCTCACACTCGAGAATTTTTTTCTGTTTTTTCAAAGTCAAAGTTAGATTAAATAACCCCTCAATTTTCTTCTTCCTCACACTCTGAGAATTTTTTTCTGTTTTTTCAAAGTCAAAGTTAGATTAAATAAACAGAGAGACACCAATGTAACAATTAGGAATGATTCGAAAATCTCCAATAAGCTCTCTCTCTCTCTCTCTCTCTCTCTCTCTCTCTCTCTCTCTAAGAGAGTACAATGATTCGAAAATTTATGAAATGCTTAGATAAAAGCCCACCAGTACTGATAGTAGCATACACCTCTCCCTCCCTGAAAGCGAGTACAATAATTCGAATACCTATGAAATGCTTAAGATAAAAGCCCACCAGTGCTAATAGTAGCTCATACTTTTTTTTTTGAAGGATATAGTAGCTCATATTTCAATTTATAATCCCCACAGAATATCATATTCAACATTGCACCCTGTTTTCCTTTCTTCAGGCAACGAATGCGGTTGTATTATATGTAATATGGGTGCATAACCCCCAAAAACTCGAAAGCATGTAACTCAAACAACAAAAAAATTAAAAAAAGAGCATTTTACTCCAGGTACATTAATACCGCAGGCCAAAATCTCCAGATACCCCACACACAATACCAAAATCAGAAAAATGTTGACGCCTCAGAAAGGAGGACTGAAAAGTTAAACCAACCATTAACAGACTTTGATACCTGACCAAGAAATCAACACCATTTCCACCTATAAATGACAATGCATTGACCTCACCAGACTAGACATGCCATGGAAATGGTTGGTGACAGGTGTGAAATAGTAACTTCACCAAATCAGACATGAATCCAAGGCATCAATATTCTCTCAAGTTGAGGAAACGGGCTCCTTATCTTTGCTTTCAGCAGCAGAAGCATCTTCTTTTGTTTCGTCTTTGGATTTCTCTTCAGCTTTCTCTTTCCCTTCCTTATCTTCAACACTCAACTTCTCAAGCAGTCCAGCAGCATCAGAAGCATCTTTGTTTTCTGCTTTACTCTTCTGGGATTCAGCGACCTCTTGAATCTTTTCCATAAAGGTTTTGCAATCTAAACAGGGAAGTAAAATATCACATATAAGCAATAGAACAAGGTAAACAGATCCAAACATAGTGTCGAATCCTCCATTAGAAACATTATGACTGTAGAAGAAAAACAACTTGCTGCACCAAAACTGATGTACCACTTAATTGCAGTATTAATAGTTACTATTAAAGGTCCTACAGGGTCCAAAAGTTTATTCTGCTTCTACTTTGACAAGTTCACAAGATCAACTTGATACAAGTATCTGTTTGTTGTGATCCATTCTTTTTATGCAAACATTATTTAAGCACCTACGTGCCAGGACGAAAAAACAGAGCTACAAGCTGAAGGGCGGGGATAAATTAAATAAACTTTTAAGTACACTGGTATTTACTGATTTTAAGGAAAAAAAAAAAGTGCATTGGGATGGAAAACCCACAAGGGATTGGGGAGGGAGGGGTAGACCCCCCCCCCCCCCAAACCAAAAGGCATCTTATTACCCATGCATATATACTAATATCATGATCCTCTGTCATCAACAATCTGAGTACAACTTACAAAAGGTATTCTCAAATTGTATGCATATCCGAAATGATACAAGTGAGTCCCGACATAGTATTCTGGAGGCTCCTAGACCAGAAGCTAATAGGCATGAGCAAATAAATGACAAGTGGGGTAGCTGCATCCAGAAAAGACTCATTGCTTTCAAGAGGATCAGAGAAGTACTCTCATCTCCCAAAATTGAGTGTCTCAGTCTCATAATCCTAAAAAAAGTATAAGCTTGTATTCTTCTGGTCAGTCAGCAGCATTTCACATAAAAAAGTATTCAAATCAACTTCTGAAATCATGAGTCTGACACTTTCAGAATTTTCCAAACTCAGTTTGTTCACAATCACGATTATAATACTTAACCATCAAAAAATAAATCGCTTGTTGATGCATTTGTCTCTGAGGGAGAGACAACTAAGACAACGTCAACATCACCATAAAAAGGACATGAAAAGCAAAATTTCCAGCATTAACTGAAAACAAGGAAAACCATTTAGGACCAAGCTATGTGCCAAGGGGTAACAAGATTTAAAAAGAGAAGTGGAAGGTGAACCTTTTTTTCTATCACAGTTACACAGCGAAAGGGGCACTATATAAAGCTGAAAAATTTTGCAACAATAGAATAACAACAGATGTAGCTCCCCCTTGTTTCATATGTCTCTCTCTCTCTCTCTCTCTCTCTCTCTCTCTCTCTCTCTCTCTCACACACACACACACACACAAAAAGAAGAAAAAATGCATTCTCTCTCCTTCTGATCCTTCTCCTTAAAGTCCTTGGCAAGAAATTAAAAACCACTGAATAGTCCTTGATAGTGATTTCATTATTCTAAACTTCATTATGTCTCGTCCTTGGAATTTATTACTTCCGACAAAATGGCATTTAATGGCATCAAAACCCAATGATCACGCTACTTAATAGATTTGTGCTTTTGGAAGGATGGGACTGTTAGACCTCTGCATCCAAACAAAGCCAAAGATTTTTTGACATTCTTCAATAAATCATACACCAAATACCAATAAGATAAGTCGGTAAAAACCTTAATCAAAATTTTGTCCTTTACATGAGTCATTTTGTTATTTATGACATATTGTTTCCACTTTCCATGGTAAAGATATCTAGACAGACATTCCTAAGAAGTCAATATGTTGGGAATAACAGCATATCCAATCTGAACCATGCTAATAGATGAGAACCATCTTATGTGGCAAGATTAAGGCTTCTACTTTTTAACAATTAAGCTAGGCACCAAGCCCATCATATCTACAATTCACAAACAAATGTTACGCAAAAGATATGCTCAACCCACAGCTCACTATAAGCATCACTCATTATTGTGAGGCACTTCACCTATCAAATTAATGCAACCAAATGCTCAGAAAAAGCTAAACTTCAATAGAACTGCACACATGGTAGAAAATTCAAGTCAATCATACAAATATCAACATGGCAGAATATCTATGCTATAAGTCATAAAAAATTCCAACTCAACTCAGATTTTGTTAAGCAATTTATCAAGCGAAACAGGACTTCAATAGAACATAAAGAAATGCATTGATACTTACTCTCAACGGATGCAAATCTGATGCAGAACATCTCATCCTTGAGTTCACCATCAGCAAAATCTGCAGCATGCCACACGCAAGACTTGTCATTCCCAGCGTGTTCCTGAACAGTCATGGTCGGACCAACTGCAAAACAACAATTTCGTTCAGATCACAATCCAAAGCAGTAAATCAATAACACGATGATCACATCAATTAAATCAAATTGAATCAACCAGATAAGACTGAAACAGACCAAGATGATTAGCGCAGATCTTGAGCGTCTTAGATTGACGCATAACGAGGCGAACTTTTCCAGTCTCTTTATGCTTCAACAGCTTCACAGTTCCAGCACCTCTCTCTTTCCATTGGTTTCCGTCTTTATCAAATCGATAAAGCTTTGCTTTCCTATTCCACAATTTAAAAAAAAAAAATTCAAACAAATCGATAAAGCTTCGCTTTCCTATTCCACAATTTAAAAAAAAAATTAAAACCTAGAATTTAGTTAATAATCGCAAAACCCTAAAATTGGAGCAGATCGAGAAAGAAAGGAAAACGAAAGTACAGATCGAGGATGGCTTCCTCATCTTCTTCGCCGGTGGAGACGGAAACCTCTTCGAGCTTGACAATAGGGGCAACCTGAGCTCCGGTATCTTCGTCCTCGGCTGCGGCGGTCTCTTCTTCCTCTCGGCTGTGCTCGGGATCGTTGCTGGCCATTATTTTACTTTGTAGTCTAGAGAGAGAAAAAATTCGAGTACGCTCCTAGAAGGTCTGAGCTTGTGCGTGAGAGTGAGTGAGAGTGCGAGCTGTGAGGAGAGAAGATCGAAAATGTGGCAACTGTTTGGAGGGCCTTTTATAGTAGAAGTAAGGAAAAGAGAGCAAGAGGGTTTTGTGAATTGACACGAAGAAGGCGTGACGTTTACGCACCATTTGAGGAACGCGGAGCCGTGAAGGTTTTTTAAACTACGGTTTTCTTTTTCAACAAAAAAAAAAAAAAGAAAAAACGAAGTTTTTTTTTTTAATTAAAAAAGGCAAAAAAAAAAAAAAAGAGGCTGCGAAATTCTTTTAGGAACTTTTTTCCTCACTTCTTTACTTGCCACCGGTACTATACTTTTTTTTTTTAATAAAAAAGGCAAAAAAAAAGAAAAATAAAAAGAGAGGCTGCGAAATTCTTCTAGGAACTTTTTTCCTCACTTCTTTACTTGCTACCGGTACTATACTACGATTTGTTGAAGACTTTTGCTTTTTATTTTTTCTTTTGCGCATGAAAAGGAAATGAAGAAGACAACAATGTTTATTGTACCCAGATCATTATGCAAAACTGAATGAAGAATTTAACTGTTACGAGCGGATCCAAGGAGATAGACATGTTACCGCGGCAATTCCCAACAAAAATTTTAAGAAGACAGATTTAAACGTCTTAGAAGTATGATATTAAAGTTTTTAATGCTTTACGATTTTAAACTAGCCTACGTTTGTCCGACCATAATGGAACAACTTGAATTTAAAGATTAACCATTAGTTACTCTTCGATTTGAGGAGGACGGGAAAGAGAGAAAAACTTTGCTGCAATTTGTATCGCGTTAGGGTTTAAAAGGCAATTTGCTTCTTAATTTGGTGTAGAAAGAAAATTGGCCATGAACATCAACCTTTGCGTTTCTTTTTTATCTTTTTTTTGAACAAATTTATACTATTACAAACCCTCGCGTTTCTTTAAATTTGAACAATCATGTTAAAATGAGCTTCATGACAAAGGACCACATTATCATCCTTTCACAAAACCCCTCAAATTCAGCAATAACTTCCCGGAAAAGTATACAATACACCACGTGCATTGCCACGTGGTGTATTAGAACCAATAATTTATCGCGATGTGACAATAGTGGGTCATACCTTGTATTATTTGGCGATGTGTGATTGGTTCTAGTGCACCACGTGGCACGCCACGTGGCGCGCGTGTTGCACGCAATACTCACTCATAACTTCCCTCCCCTGCCTGTTGGACCCCGGTTGGGTTGTCTATCAGCACGAATCATTGCAGATTGAATGCTATGAAACCAGAAGCATCTTTGAAGTGACTTGAGAATATTGCCTTTTAATAGCCATTTGCCCAAGAAAAATTTTATCTAAAACTTCGAAAACAAAATATATCTAATCGACACTAGCAAGAAGAATCCTTAAAAAACTATTTTCAATGAAATAGATCATTCCTGACTAATCGATACTGGCAAGAATAATCCTTAGAAACCCATTATCATAAAAATAGATCATTTATGACGTTACTGGACGACAACAGATCCTAGGCTCTGTAATATAACATATACACACTACAATCCAACACTAACTGCTCGGTTAAGTAAATATAGAAAACATCTACAGCATCCAAACTTATGAAAAACCAAGATTTATTGATTGAAAGAACACCTAGACACAAAACTCCAGGGAATGCAACTGTAACACTCACCTTGAACGGTGCATATCAACCTTCACAAACAAGACATACAGAGACTGCATTTTCCAGGAGCCACTGCCACGGACCAGACATTTAACTAATACTCATACCCATCAAATCACAATAACGTACTAAAGATTACAAACAAAACTCTAATAGAAAAACACAAACATACATAACTTCTTTGTGTCCAGAAACACCAATTCCCAACTTAAGCTTACTATTTTCTTTCTTAGGATTCGATGCAAAACTCTATATGTCCACGACACATTTTTCATGAACTTAATAATGTCCAGCAAGCAAAAACTAATTGTTGTCTTCCCTTCTGATCTGATCTGTTCGGTTCTGTTCTACTTTTGGCGGAAAACAACAGAAAGCAAAATGAGTATCTTTAAAAAGAAGCAAAATCCAGATATGTTCCTTGACAACAACTGCTCGATTGAAATGAGAAACCATGGTCAAGTATCATGATGGGGATGATAAATATCCTTTATCTATGATTTGTATTACATCACCCAAAAAGGGGAAAAACACCTAACTGATTTCCTCAATCGTAAAAACAGCTAATAACTTCAAACTTAGTGGGTGGTTTAACAGACCAACACTGCAGGAGCCTCATTACTGAGTTGCACCATTTGCTGCTTCAACAGCTGGCTCAGTTTGCATCAGGTCTTCCACTTTGTCCCCTTTCTTAGCTACACTCACAATTGTAAACATACAAATATTAATAACCCTCCAACCACAGTTTTCAGTCCCCTTTGGGGAAATCTGAAAACTAGAATATTAACAATGATAGTATGAGCTTCTTTCGTATTTTCAATCACCAGTCAATCTTAAACAGCCATGTTTTTTCTATGAAAATATAGCGTCATTTTTTTTCAACTTACCTTTCTTTTTCTTCCCACCACCTTTCTTCTTTGTCTTGATAGGAAGTGATAACCAGGCTTTAATTTCAGGATCGCTATCTGTTGTCTTTGTTGGCTTCAACTCCTGCACAGGATGAGATGTTATCCTATCTGATCCATTTGGCATAAGCAGAACTGTATACTTAATATGAGCAACCAAATCACCTGCGTGACAACACAAATATAAGTGTAAATATGCAGGCTTTTTGACAGCAACCAGTACACCAGTTTCAAGAACAAGAGAAGGAACGAATGCACAGATCCAAGTTGATATACTCACCAGGTTTCTCATGCAGAACAGGATATGGCTGCAGAAGATCATGGTTAACACATTCAACCAGCCCTAACCTAGCCCTCTTCTCTTCCAAATCCCTTTTCAAGAAAAAGAAGGGTAAGGAGACAGAGATACAATAAAATGACAACACGATGAAGGCAGTTATTGTTCTAATACATTACAAACTTGTAAGACAATAGAGCTTGCACACCTCGCAGTAAACGGCATGATAGGGTATTTCTGACTTATTTCACTGAAAATAAATCTTGATGCTTTCATCTTCAAATTATAGGTTTTGTCCACAGCTCTCTTATAGATAGTTGTTTGCTTCTCATCCAACAACTTTGGCTGCAAAATTCACACCTCAAATAAGTTATCCAAGTACATAATCAGTTAGAAAACAAATTGATTAAACCCAGACTAGGACTTACTTTGCCTTCACCGGTGCTAGTAACTATATCAATTGCATAAACCTCATTCTCCTCAAATTCTGCATCATCTACTCTCATTTCAGGGCTGGATACATTCAGCACAACTTTGTTTCCGTCAATAACAAACTGCTTCATTTGGTGACTCAATACTCCCTCAACAATCCTGCAGTCATAGGCTGCAGCAACCTTTTGAATTGCTTCCGCTACTTCTTGGTTCTGTATTTCCCAAGGAAAAGCAGTAACTAAGTGAAGCAGAACGCCATAGACAACAGACAATGATTCTATGCAATAGTTTCATACAAAAGAACGTGTGAATACACTCAAACTAATAACTCATTCACGCATTAAGTAGCGAATCCAAGTATCTGGACACGCTCATAGGGATGTATAACAACTGTCTCCCTCCCCCCTTCCCCCCAGGACCCCAACGTACCCACAACACCTTGTTCTCCTACTCCTGCAGGTGGCAATACAACATACTCAAGTGAGAAATCCTCCCCAAACGATGCACACAGCACATCAAATACAATCCTTACCAAATCAATATTTCCACAGCTGAAAAATCAGTGCTTTTCCGCAATTATACTACAACAATTGGTAATTCAACACAATGGGCAAGATCTTGAATTATAGATCAATTTCAACTAAATAGACAAGGCAAAATGAAAAAATTTTAGTGTCCATCAAAATCTAACTGTTCATAGAGATAAAAGGAAGGAAACAAAATTTCGGCAAATTTGTTAACCCCAAAGTTACACGGACTGAATGATTTGAACCATTGTACTACCTTCCTCCCTGGTCGAACAAGCCTTAAAGCCACTTCAGCAGCTGTATTGGATGCTGCAATAACATCGGCAGCTCTACCAGTAACAGGCCCCTCCTGTAGCACATGAGTGTGAGCCACTACAGCAATAAAACCATCAATGTGACACCCCATATCACTGCAATCAATAAATCAAAAAATAAATCAACAACACATTCCTTTGCCACGAATTCAAAATCCATTTCCCTATACCAAAGAAAAACAAGAGGAGCTCAAAATCGTTACTCACATCTTGACCATATCACCTGCTTCCAATATGGCCTCGTCGCTAGCCAGTGGAGAAAAGTGGCAAACAGTATTGTTCACCGAAATACAAGTTGGAAAGGCAACGCCCCTTTCAATCTTCTTCTTTACATTCTTATACATATTCCCAGTTTGCCTACACCCACATATCAATTATCAGTCAACCAAGGCCCCATAAAACCCATTAACCCAAACCAAGCATAACAAGAAAAAAATCTACACGCATAAAAAAAAAAAAAATCCCCTACTCTTTGATGATTGCATCTCCTTTTTCACATAAATCCACAATCTTAGCTTTTGGCTTGCATTCAGACAACACCAGTTGCAATGCCTCTGCATTAACAAATTCCAAAAAGTCACTCAAAAAAAAAAAACATAATTCATACTAATTCAGCTCCAGTAACAAGAATTTAACCTAAAAAAAGTAACTTTTACAGTCAATTTAACACAATTAGAAATTTTATTATCAATCCATCCAGGTCACAGAAAATAAATAATTCTGAAAAGAGAGGATGGGGGACAAACTATTGACAATTTCGGCGGCGCTTTTGTATTTGGTGACGACCTCCGGACTGGTGAGATCCAACTCTCGCTCTTCTCTTTCGTCGTCCGACATCGTTAATCAAAACCTCTACAATAGAAATGGAATGAAACAAACAAGAGATACGATAAAAAGGAAAATCCGACATAAATTGAAAAAATAAATGATAAATGAAGAAATTACCAGCAATTTAAGATTGGTGAAAAAAAGTTATCTCAGTTGAAATTTGTGTGTGGGCTGAAGGGAGAGAGAGTAAGTAGAGAATTGGCGGTTAGGGTTGAGGTTTTTAGGGTTTCTTTTTGGAGCTGTAGCAAACTTGCCGCAGGCGATGGAGCGCCCTTTTTAATTAGATATTTATATATTTCTTAACTTTTTTTTTTTTTTTTTTGAGAAAATATTTCTTAACTTTTTATATCGTCGACGTGTCAGTCAGGGTGCACCGATCAGTGATGTCTGTACTGCATTACTCAAATTGGTGCGATTCTTGGGCAGTTGGTGATTTACCTATATGGGTAATCCAAAAATCTATCCACAGGAAATTGTATTGGTGGTTTTTTTTGTTTTTTTTTGAAAAAGGGTGAAAATACTACATGTATATGTTTTGATGGGATAGAAAATAAATGAAATGGCATGAATTGTATATAACTCATTCATGTTTGGTCTAAATTTGATGTAAAATATGGAGGGCTGACAAGAGTTGTAAATCTAGGATTATTTATTTATTTATTGTTTAGAGCTAGATCAAAATGGAAGGCAAATAATAAATTTGATTTGGGGAGGGAATGGAAATGTTGCAAAAAAAAAAAAAAAAAAAAAACTTAAGGTTTAATTTCCGCCATGAATGGGGATGAAAGGGAAGTAAACGAGTTCAATTTGAGGAGGAAAATGGGAAACAACAAAATCCTTCAAACTTTCAAAATTCTTTATTTCAACAAAAGTCCAACTTAATGGGACGAGTTGCTTGTTAGGATTAGTACTTAAGCTCCTTCGGCCCCTCTAAAAGTTACCATGGCTTTTGGAGTGAGTTTGTGGGGTTCAGTTTAGGTCCTCTTCCATTCTGGCTTTCAATTTGGATTGAGTAGGTTAGTCTCCCTTTTCAATTTCTCCAAATTACAGGAAAGTCCAACTTAATGGATAAGACGTTTAATTGGTGAGAAGTTTCAACTGTAATCTATAAATTCGGATGCGACATTCCAAATTTGTACAACTGTGTTGGGATGTCCAGTTCCTTTTAAATCATTGGATTGTACTACCAGATATCAGTCATATGTTTGTTTGGCTAGCCATTTCTAATTTTGTAAGCCCAAATAGTTCTTTTGTAGTACTATTTTTTATGTAGTATTATTAATAATTAATAATTAGAAAACAATGAATATTAAAATAGTTTGGCTAGCCATTTCTTTGTTGATAAGCGCTAGAAAGGAAGCTACAGGGCCTCACCGAGGAACAAAAGGGCCCGCCGGGTTAGCTTTTCGTATTGGACTGTGGGTTCATTTTTTTGGATTTCTGTTCATACCCCATCCGCTTAACTGAGCTTTTTCTGCCACAATTTTAGCTAAGAATGCATAATTTGGAAAAAATCGGCCTCCTTCCTGGGTTTGGACCTTTCGTTACAAATCACAGTTCAAGAGCTAAAAATTTGGCTACCTTAATTGGGCCAGCCAGTTGCTTGCATAACTTTATACATTTGGTGTCTGCCCAAATGAATTTTTTTTTGTGATACTGGGCCAAAAATTACCGATGGATAATTCCTTTGGTCATGAAAATTAACTTATTTTCAGCCCAAAAAGGATTGGATTCGGCCTCCTTATGCTCTTGAAACAATGAATTCCTGTTTCATGGGTGGGTTGTCAAACAAACTACACAATATCAACTAGGATCTTTGAATACTAGGCGCTTAGTTCTCGTGCTTACTAACTACGCGAAAAGATATAATCAAATATAGTAATTCGCCAGCCCACTTGGCTTTTAGGATTCTAATATATAAGACACGTCGACAGCGTTAAAGCTGTTTTTTCAAGCAGACAATTCACACAAATTAAATAATTGCTACCTAAGGTCACTGAAACACTCACCTAAGCACACCCCACGAGTGAATCCCAAAAGGCAATTGCTGACTTTTGGAACCACCCATGGAACTTAAGTGCAGGGACACTACCTCACATTGTTTCGATGTGGGACAAGAACTAACTCTCATCTTTTACCTCAGGTTTCACTCACCTCGCAATGCGATTTGTTTGTTTTTTCAAGCAGACAATTCACACAAACTAAATAATTGCTACCTAAGGTCACTGAAACACTCACCTAAGCACACCCCACGAGTGAATCCCAAAAGGCAATTGCTGACTTTTGGAACCACCCATGGAACTTAAGTGCAGGGACACTACCTCACATTGTTTCGATGTGGGACAAGAACTAACTCTCATCTTTTACCTCAGGTTTCACTCACCTTTCTTGTGCAAAAATTATTGCCTTTTTTAATTTTCTCCTTTCTCAATGTGCTGGATAGACACGAACATGATTGTCTCCAAATGGTACATAAAGAATAAAATAAAGGCAACACTAAAAAAAAGTATAAAATAAAAGCCAATTAGTCGGATCCATCGTTTCATAAAATTGGCCACATATTTGAAAGAACAACTAACTTAGATTCCTTCAAATGTAAATAATTGTCTAATACTTAGAGTCCCTGCCATAATTACATTAAATTTTGAAACAACTATTCTCTTTTTATAGCTATATTTTGCATCAAATGGTCTGTTGCGTTTTCTACATGCCAGTGGAGGACAATGATGAGTTTGAGTGAAAATTTGCAAAGGAAGATAAAGAAAAAAAATGAAAAGAGATTGGAAAAGAAACATTACCATTTTATTCTAGATAATCACGGTCTAATTGAAATTGTAGTGACTGCTCAAGAAGAAGATCACGCGTCGTAATGACAATTGACAGCCTCATAAAGCCAAAGCATATCCAAAGAAATAGTAAGAAGATCTGTACTACTATCTTCGGACAGCTGAATGTGGATTGTATGGCTTAGTTTATTAGATTAACAAGCAGGCAAAGAATTGAAATCCTGGCTTAGCTGGACTTTTAGTTTTAGGTAATCGGAATTTAAACAAACTAACAAATTAGAAGAGGAATCTTTTTGCTTCCCAGAATCCATCGGCAATCTCTGAATCAATAAAATATGCAGCAATGAAGCACTAACAATTAAAAATAGTGACTGGTTGGCGAGAATTTTAGGAATTCGTTGTCGTCTCGTGGTTTACCATATCTATAAAGATTTAGGTTTGGAAGATTTAAGCTAATAGACCTAGGAAAATCTTACTACCCCCCACTCGGTGCTCATTAAATCGAGAAATTACTGGCCAAAAAACAACATCGTAAGAAGCCAAGAAGTTAATTATGTCACGAAATAACTGAGAAAAAGAAACTTCATTTGCGCGAGATACAGTTCCATTTGTTCATTTTAGAGGGGGGAATTGAGGAAGCAGATAAATGTCAAGTATTGCTCTGATTCAACACAGCCTTGAAAATCAAAAGGCCAAAAAAACCGGCATTATAGCTTGACGGATTTGGTGGATTTCATAATCGTCTTCAACAATTGATTACATGAAACCAGATTAACATACTCTACTTGTGTTAATATGTACACTCCATTTTTTATTTTATTTTTTTGACTAGCTAAATATTTAATTTGCATCAATAATGGAAGAAATAGTTACAGAGTCACTCCAATGCCTCAGATCTTGAGTAGGATCGTTCTTTCCTCGAAGCCTAGTTTGACACTCCAGATTATTATTAGTCGGTTCATCTGCATGTCCTAGAAAATTGTAAGTCTAGTTTATCCCTCGAAGTAAATATAAAGACATTACTTTCCATACTTCCAGAGATCTTATCTGATATATATCGTGCACTAGTAGTAAAAGAAGCGGTTAACATTACATAATCATTGGTGCTTGCAAGATTTATAAAACTCTATGTCACTCGCATTTAAGTCTCTATAGATCCTTGCGAATTGCTTTAACCGAGAAGTTGATTTGCTTAATTTTCTGGCTGGCTTCAGCAAAGGATTATTACGTGTGGGAAACCTCTTTCTTGTTAGTTAAGAATTAAAAGATAGCCTCGAACCGGACGGACCCCGTCTAGTCTGCTCTCTGGATACTCCTCTCCCTAAAAGCTAAAGGAAAAAAAAGGTTCAGTCCACTTTCCTACTAATAATCCAATCAGAGTGACAAATCATATTGCGCCAATAAAGTTCAATCAAACTTTTGCACCTATGCTAATTGGAATTGGAATTGGAAACCTCAAAGTGCCATTCTCCGTCGCTACTTTCTGGTGATGTAAGATGTGGATAAACACATAAATTGGTTCTTTTATAATTATGATTTTTGGACACGTCTAAATTGGGCTGACAGGGATTCAAGAAAATTTGGATATTTTTGCCTTGTTTAAATTGTTTGAATGGTGGGGGGGCCCAGAGATTTGCCCATTTAAAAGGTGGTGGTGTTTTATGGTCGAAAGAAAGGGAAAAAAGCCTAGGTAAAAGCTAAAACAAAAAGTGGTTTTTTTTTTTTTTTTTTTTTGGGTCAAAAGGAAGGCATCAGCCATCACAAAGCTAAAATAAGTTGTCAAAATAGCTCGTATTTTTGGAACAAAGGCTTTAGCCCATAAATAAGTAGGAGGATTTATAAAAATATATATAAAAATAAAAGGTGAGCGAGTAATATGAAATTGCCAAAATTGATATAAAATTGTCCTCTTGGACTAACTGATATACAAAAGTAAATAAAGCAAAAATCCTTTATACATCTAATAGAATCAAAAAATTGACTACAAATTTTGTGGTCAATAGTATGAAAATTTAAATACAAAGACAATAACAATAAAAATTGACTACTACAACCAGCCTGAGACTCATCCAGTAAGTCCCATTCGGGGCCAATCGTGTCCGTAACGACGCCGTAGTGGTGGCTGTCATTTAGTACTTCTGCCACGGTACTGCTGCAGTTAGAATCTGGCAAATATTCTCCGCTTGTCCCTCTTCTGAATTCGGCAATCCCTATGAAATCCTGATATTCCAATTCTGCCCCTTCCACTTCCCCTTCTGCCCCTATCAATTCCGGACTTGCTGAACTTGTCCCTTCTCCTTCATCTGTACAACATGTTGCAGCATCTGAAACAAGAGGTGAAACCTCACTAACCAATCCCCTCACCTCCACCCATCCATCTGATTCCCAAACTGCCCCTGTCTCCCAAGCTAATTTCCCAATTCTGCCCTTCACTTGGGAATCGCAAATTGTGCTATTTTTAAGAGATTTTTCTTCCTCATCTTCTTCATCGGAATCTAAATTGAACCAATCCAGCACGCTACGTGGCGACGAATAAGTAGGTAAACTAGATGCCGAACACATGGAGATAAATGGATGCTGCAACAGCTGATCACAGCTCCATCTTTGATTAACCTCTCTTCTCAAGCATTTTCCTAGGAAGTCGCGGCCCAATTCCGATAACTGAGTCGGCAACCGAGGCAACTCGTCCGAGTAACCGATTCGACACAGCGTTTCCGCTGCTCCTTTATCTTCCCACGCCGGTTTCCCGGTGACCATCTCGATGACCGTACAACCCAACGACCAGACGTCGGATTCCGGGCCCTGATACTCCCCCCTAACAACCTCCGGCGCCATCCAGAGAGGACTCCCACGCGGCACGATCCTATTCTTGCGTCTGGGCACATTTCTCTCCATCGCTGATCCAAAATCGGCTAGCTTGGCAGTGCCGGGGGTGGGACCCACCAAGACATTGTCACTTTTAACATCACAATGCACAATGCCTTGGGAGTGAAGGTACTTGAGCCCGGAGACGATGCAAAAAGTGATATTTTTTATAACCTTTTCGTCCACGTCGGACCCGGGAGTACTTTTCGCTCTTGCCAAGTCAGCAACGGTGCCACCTGGCAAGTACTCCATGTGCAAGTTCCTGAACAACGTCGTAGCTCCGTTCTCCAGCGTCGTATCATCACCTAAATACTCCACCACGAACGGAGAGGAAAGTGACTGGAGAATCCTAATCTCATTCTCCAACGCCTCCATTTGAGAAGGCAAAGAAGAGTATCTATCGACGGATTTAACAGCAAAAACGACACCGTTGGACTTGTTGACAGCAAGACTGACAGTCCCAAAGGAGCCTTTTCCGATGGAAGCGCTTCTACCCCAGCTAGTTTGAACATTCACGTTATCCATGTGGAGAAGGAGAGAGAACTTTTCTTTTATTTTTTTGTAGGAAAGTACTTGTGTTTTGAGGTTGGTTTGCTTGGTTGCTTGTCTTAAAAGAAGAGGGCCCGACTTCAAAGGGGGTATATATACCCGGTTGGGGTGCGTAAATGTTAACGGTGAGGTTGGTGGTGACGTTTAGGGAGAGTATTGATTGGGACATGAGGTAATTGACGTGAAGGGGTATATGATACTGGGTTTTATCCTTATCCATTATTGAAGAATTGAGGATTTATTTTTCATTTTAAGGAGAGGCAGCTGTTTACGTAGTAAGAAGTCATAAAACGTGGTCTTCATCTTGAATTGAATCTGATTTGGTATTGTCGTGGTAGTGAGGAGTTGCGTTCGGTTAGTTTGGTAAGAGTACAATTATTTATTGAGCACGTGGTCTTTTAAAACAAGAGGTCATTCCGGTATTGGTTGCGGAGGCTGCTGGGAGGTTACCGGCACGGATGACCTGGAATCTTTAAAATTTACGGATATCTTAGGTGTCAATATCTTAATTGTAAATTGTAATCCGATGTATCCAGGCTTCATCTACAAGGATCATGCTCCTAGGAATATTCTCTATATATCCTTTAGTTAAAGATCAAAGGTGTAGTTTTGTTTGTGATTAGCTTTAGATCTATGGTTAGTACTGTTTCATTTACATTACAGTAGAATCCTATTTACAAGAGAAAATTCATGCAATTGTATGATTGTGTAAATATGATCATACTTTTCATTTTGCTGGTTAACAACAACACTTTGTCCAAATGACCACGAATATTGTGAATTGGAGTGACGGGTGTCAAATGAGATAAAATTAAAATACTTGTACTACTAGAAAAAGATGTTTATCTAGAGTTTTAATCAAGTTTTCCAAGCTAGATGTGGATAAACCACAATGGTGAAAAGGGGAAAAAACGCAATTAGGGCCCATTTTTATAACAAGTGTTTAGTAATAACATGCGGGTTCTTGCCATTACGCATGGATCATGGAACCAGCAACAGTTAATGTGGGATGCGAATGCGACCCCAAAAGCACGAATCCACCACATGGGAAAGGGCAGACAGCGATGTCTTGAGGGGCTTGATCGGTGTGGGTCGCGGAACTAAGTAGGGGCCCTCACGAGCTTACGTGGCGCAAAACGGTAGGTTCACGTTTCAGCAACAGAGAAACGAGAGGCTGATAGAGGGAGATGCCAAATTGGCCAAATGGATGTCGTGTTTTGCGCACATTTGAGGGTGTTGCCATGGAAACAGTTGACGTGCACAGCCAGCCACCACAATAAGTCAATTAACTATTTTTAGTTATCAAACCATTTTCATGACCCTATAATATTCTGCACCTCTTCACATATATCTATAAAAAAAATATTCATTCGCACGTTTATGGAGATCAGGACACACCTCCAACAAGTTCCTAAAGCTCCCATCTGCGAAACACACAGTCACACACTAACTGGCCAGCCACACACTTTTGGAACACTCTAAATGGAAGCCAGAATTTTAGGTAGAAGTTAGGATAAGGCCTGGCATGCCCCGCGGTGATAATAATCCAATCCAGCTATTTGATTACAAGTCCAGTATGGGCATTGCAGTTTTAATGATCTTTAGAGTTCTAGTAGGTTTTGTTGGTGTCAATAAATTTAGGTCTCATGACTTTTAAGAAATTGGAATATGACGTGTGGGATGAAGTGTACAAGGTGATTGCCTTGCACGATAAATCAACCCACTTTTTAATGTTTACTTCAATATTTGGGTAATTGGATGTCAAAAGACGAAGTAGATAACTAAAAAATATGGATTTTAGTTTTAGTTTTGATGGTCTGCTAGTTACTACTAGTTTTTAGTTTTTTTTTTTTTTTTTTGGTAAATTACAGAAGCCAATATAGTGATTTATGAAAAAATAATTAAGTGAGCTAGGTTCACGAATAGAGCCGTAAATCTCTTGTACCACCTAAGTATTTTTTGTGATTTACGTCTTTTCATCTCTCACTTGATTCAACTGGTTCAACAATGCCCCACGTTTTTATATCTTATCTTAGTTTCATGATTGTAGTGGGAAGAAAAAAGAAGAAGAAAAAGAGCACATAGACTTTGTCCAAGGAACACTAATTATAAGAGCAGAAATTAAAAAAAAAAAGAAGAAACAGAAAAAGAAAAGGCAGGCTATGCTCTGAAGTCTGCTGGGAACAACGAGATTGGGTAATAAATGGATAAGTGGGAACAATGGTTTTCAGTGCCGGGAAAGGGATAGAGCGAATAACATGACCGCTGACCGCAAATTTCCCTAGGTGGAGATCAACAATTTGGCTAGAAACTGCAATTTGGTAAATGACCACAAAAAGAAATGAACGGGGAAATTCGGGGTCAAATTCTGAGTGGGGTGGCAAAGCGGGTTCTGATACAGACGCATGAATGTATCAATTTCATCTTAGGTTGTTCTTTCATTTTCCATGCACCTAGTTGCAGTTGAAAACGAATTGATAAAAGAATAATATTTAGATAGCACAAATATTATAAATCTCAAGTTGTAACAAAAGAATAGATTTGTTGCTTTACAAGAAACAAATTAAATAATATTGAGCTAATTATGTAGCATGCTCTTCTTTTTCTTTTTCTTTTTTATCTCACACAAATTTTAAAATAACTCACATATTGTAACTCCTAAGTTAATCTATAATATGTAGGAAAAATTCAAAATAAATGAAAAAATATTTTACAAGAAAAGGAAATTTTAACTAAATCCCATATGAGCCAGTTGTTTCATTCAAATTATATGTTCATGAGTGTTTGACTGTGAATTCAAACTAATTTGGTGACAGAAAATAATACTAGTAAAAAAGTTTCACAACTTAGGTAAAATTCTAACTTATCCAGATTAATATTCTTTTCACTTATCTCTTGAAAATAATTTTATCTAATCATTAATTAAATAATCTTAAAGTCACTGCTTGTCAAAAAGTGACTAAGGTCGAAGTCCACTTTACAGTACTACAATGCAACTGTAAAAACCACCAAAACACCCACAGACTTGTGTTAGTGTCATTGCATAACGTTAGTTACTGGAAACTAATCATCCTCCTAAACAAGCAAATTATAATAAGAATAAGATATCTTTAAAAATTAAACTAATCCCTTCACAGGTCATGATACTTCATGGGACATAGTGGCACAGCAATAAACTTACACCCTGTTTTCTCGTTTATTAAGGATTAAGGATTCCCGAGATTACATCAGATCTTAATTCATTCAACCCCATCAATTTCGTACGGCAGCCGCAGACAATCTCATGTTACAGCAATTAAAAGAGCATTTGGATCCTGAATGAGTTCGCTGACTTGAAAACTAAGAATTTGATGGGCATAACAGCAAAGCGAGGCCATTGTTCAGGCCGTGCGACATTTTGTCCTAGGAGAGCTAGACAACACAATTGCGCAAAACATAAGAGCAACCGACAAAAATATATAAATCTACTTGATCAATTCGTCCCCTATTAGACTAAATACTCAACCACGCATGAAGGCAGAGGCAGACCAAGCCCTACCCCATGATCATATATTAATTGTGTCTTATATACATGCACATTTCATAGCTGAAAGTTGTTAAAAGTTGAATAAGTTGAACAGTGACATTGCCTCATGTGGTCCTTTTTTAACATAATTTAATCCCATGAAAAAAAAGGTCGATTTGTACTTGCAAATTGCACTATGGTACTATCTCATTGCATGTACTAAAAAAAAATTAACAGGTTGTCCCTCGATCCCTTTCCCTGATTTCATTCTACATAATTCTGAACAAACGCGTATGATGATGATGTGTTTAGTTTTCACTTGACAAAAAAGTCAAGAAATGCAAAACCTGTTTCTGATATATATTTAGCCGGATTGAAAGTAAAAAGGGAGTAGCATTTATTTTTCCACCTTGCTCTGTTCTTTGACTTTTTGCAGTTTTAATTGCGGCATAACATTCGCATTCCTTTAATTTGCGTTATTATTACAAATTAATGTGTTATTTAGTTTTAGCTTTAGGGTATATACTCTAGTTTTGGGAGGTAGGTTGACAGAATAGTTTGGGAATGTAGTAGGTTTACAGAATCATCCAAAAGGGACTAACCAGCCCCACCAGAAAATCTGAAAAAGTTTGTACCACAAGAAGCTATGAACAACGTGAGATGTAGGGAAAATTAAGACAGAAATCATGGTCATGTGAATTCTTAGGATCAACTTGCCAACAGGAGGTGCACCAGACAGCAAATCATGTAATATTATTGATATTATATCTCCTTATTTTAATTGAAACTATTCAACTTGTGATGGAAACATGTATAATTATCCAATCAAATAGTATACATTATGTGGTCTTCATGGACTGTGCCATGGCTGCCATGACAAAATAAGATTGGTAATCTCCTTTGAAGGATCATTGCACTTTTCATCTGGGTATGCAGAAAAGAACATATATAGATGTAAATGTAATTACAGAACGTAACCAACTGACTTATAACTTATAGATATAAATGTAATTACAGAATGGAACCAACTAACTTATATCATTCTTTTGTTTAAGTCAAATTTTGTGAAATTGATCAAGGTTGATCCTTGGTCTTGTCACAACGCGGAAAAAGAAAAACAGAAATGAGAATATAATTTCTTGTTTTTCTGCTTTAGAAATGAATTAACGAAAAGTACTACACTAGTAGTATTTAATTCCCCAGTGGGTCGGGTCCGCTGACAGCCACCAAATAAGATGCATGTAACTGGTAACAGGAAATCAAGGTCGATCTCTTTTCTTTTTATTATTAGTAGGATCAGAATTCAGAGGTTGAAATAGACTGCATTAATTTAAGCAATTTTCCTGGCCGGTAGTTGCATAAAATTCCAGCAACCCGATGATTGAAGAATTGTAGTTGAATTTAACAAGTGGACGTTCGAAAATTCTACTAGTTTAGACGGTGTATTGCGAGTGAAACAAGAAAGGATTTGCTTTGAGATATCCATAATGTTCTCAATTGGCTTTTTCCAAGGGAAAACCATTGAATATTTCATCATACAACATCATATGCTCTCAATAATTCACCAGATCAATCGTGTATGGCGAGAACTAATACAAGTAGCAAGCCTTGAGCATTCTTTCTTTGACAAGGTTTTTAAATAATGAAATGCCAAGGAGTAGAATGCAGGTTATTTGTTCGAAAATTCTACTTATTTAGACGACGTATTGCGAAGGAAATAACAAAGGATTAGATATGTGATATGCATCTAGACTCCATATTGTTGTCGACTGGCCTCTGTTGACTAACACCATAGACTCTGAACCGTGTAGATATTGAAGAGCCCATTGGGGGATAACTAATACTAGTAGGATGTGTTGTGCATTCTTTTTTTTAAGGTTATTGAATAATGAAAATGCACCTTATTTGCAAGTTCATAAACTAGTAAAACTTGCCATGTGTATGAACAATGTTTTTTGGTGGGTTTTTTTAGTAATACAATAGTATATTTTTTGGATAAGTGTATTTACAAGATAAAAAACAACATATTGAGAATGTGTATAAAAGCAATTTTTTTAAAAAAAATCTTAATGAAACACACTATTTACCAAGACTCTAGCTTAACATCTTAAGCTAAAAATTCTCCAAAAAAAAAAAAAAAAAAAATCCTTAAGTTCATATGGAACTCAGAAAACTTGAGTTTAAGATCTGGCCTAAGTCAAAGAAATTTGAACTTGGTCATATTGGAGTTTGATATCTGTCAATCCATGGGGCTTGAGGACATGATCACCCTGGTTCCGTAACTTCCGCTTTGAAACTCGCTTTATTTCCTGCCCTGGGTTCTCCTCCCCTTGGGTATAGAACCAAGGGTTATATGTCGTTCGTGTTGTCGCATACATTGACATTGAAAATAACTTAGTAACAAAAATATTTATTCACATTTTAACGTAAAAAACGATTAAAGGGTAGTATTATAATCACAGTCATGCATTGACAACGTGTATGTTCATGTTAAGTATCATGTTAAGATGTAGAAAATCTCAAGAAGAGGGGCATGAACACGTAAAACATTACACCTACTTATTCTTATCTGCAGAAGTTTTTAGTCACTGTCATATCATATGTAATTAGAAGGTCCTTACCAGGTATGTGATTGTTGCAGAGAGGGCGATCAGCAAACTTTCCAACACAGAAGGAAATTAGTGTATGATTTGTCCGTGTCAAGGGGTAATTATTGTGTCCAAGAATGTTCGCGAGTGAGTCATATATAGTATTTAGTTTGTGCAGATATTTGGTGAAACGAATCAACATTAACAACTTAACATCTATTAAATATTGATGATTAATAACCAAAGAATGTTAAAAAAAAAATCAAATGCAAACAAGCCAGAAAATTTATGACTCTGTCATCATTCTGCATGAATTAATACTTCGTGAAATTATTCACATTTCAAGGTTATCTGAAGTGTATCATCTACAATATATGTAGCTTGTCAAGTTAAAATAAATTAAGAATGGTTAATTAAGCCTCGCCATTGGGCTCTTCGCTCTGAAGTTACTATCTTCTCTCCGTATTCCCATCATCTCTATATGCCAATATCATGATCAAATTTCTTGTACAAACTATTAGGAATCACAGTGGCTGCAGCTCCGTCTAGAATGAATTGACTGAAGTGAGTTGCGTTAGGTTTGTCTGTCCTATATTCTCCCATCAGGGCATTCAGCAAAATTGCTGCAACAGAATTAACATGACACTAATATCATCAACAGATCCTCGCGAAATGGAGAGGTCAACAAGCCTTTTACATGCTGATAAGGATTGCAGCTTGTTTAACCCAGTGCAGAGAGGGCGGGCAAGGTCTACCGCCTCCTGATTACTAACCTGCAAACGAAGGGGAAAGACTCATTTTAGTCCTCGCAAAATGTTTAATGAAACCAACAATATTATGACTAATACAATAATTGCAATGAAGAAAGTCCATCATGCACCGGTAACAGGTATTACCTTATCCCATAACCCATCAGAAGCAAGGATTAAGAATTCCAATTCAGGTTTGACTCTAAGAACTCTTGTCTCTGGTTCTGCTATAACCCACTGTTTAAGATACTGGTCACCAATGCCCCTGGAGACAGCTAGAGATCCATGAACTCTCCACACACCATTCTTACAATCCACATAGCCACCCTGCAGAATGGCACCAAACAAAGAGATCGGCTGCTATTCAAACATTATCAAATGCAAACTGAGAAATGTAATAAAATTATTCAAAATAAAGGATGAATTTGATTACCAGGGCTTCAATTCTTTCCCGCTCATCTTCCCTTGAGGGCCGGTGATCAGAAGTAAGGGCCTCAGCTACCCCTCCTCTGCTCACAACAGCACGACAGTCACCAGCATTAGACACCACTAACTTCCCTTCCCTGATCAATGCTGTCACAGAGCATGATCCACCCCAAACATCTTCCTTCAAAAACTCAGCGTCAGTTATCAAGTAACCATTCTTTACTGCCTCCTCAATTAGACAATCTTTGCTCTTTTCTATTTCATCCATTATATTCTTTTGCAAGTTATCTGCTGCAAATTCAGCAGCTTTTTCACCTCCATGCCCATCATATATACCAAAACAAGCCTACAAATCCAATTCCATAAAAAAAAATTTAAGAATAGACAATAAAAATTAACTCTCCAGAAACTCCAAAATTTGTTCTTTTTTCAAGCAAAGATAAAACCATCTTTACAAAGATGAAATCCCGAAATTTAAGATGCAATTGAATACCTGTTTGGAATCCCCTTGAAGATTGATGGCAGCCGAGTAACGATCCTCCATGGCCTCTCTCCTCCCTTTTTTACAGTATACCACATACCCATCTCCCTCAACTTCCACCACATCCATCTCCCTCCCGGCGGCCGCAGAAGGTGTCACCGAAAAACTCCCAAAACCCATTGAAACAATCGGAATATCCAACCTCGCGGGCCTTTTCCTCGTCAAAATCGACGGCGAAGCCGAACAGTCCGAAGAATTTCTAATCAGCCCACTTGGACTCCGAGGCAGCGGCTTCTGCAGCCGGAGAACCCGCAACGGCGACGACGGTGAAGAAGAAGAAGACGGGCTTTTGAAAGTTTCCGGTGAAGAAGCAGAAGTAGAAGATGTTGTGCAGAATAGAGAAGAGGAAACCCGACTTGACGGCGAGAAAACCGGCGAGGGCGAGTTTGAAATTGCAACGGTGCAAGACATGTTCTCTTAAAGCTCGAAATCCTTCTATGTTTTCCGTTTTTTTGAGTTACAATGTTAATAATGTGAACAACGTTGTTGAGGTTGTTCGATGGCGGATTTGATTGAAACAGGTCACATATTTATTTATATGGGAGTCTTTCGTGGGGTTTTCTTTTCGCGTTGTCTTTTTCTTGATAGAGTCAAAGAAAAGTCCATGGCCCATGCCGCGTTTGAAGAGCGTTTGAGAATCAAGGAGGATAGTGTTTTCAGCTTTCGTTCCTTTCGTTGTTTTGAGTTTTGACCCGTGTAGGATATTTTTGCCCCTTTCCGATTTGAACACTATCCTACTAATTACTTTATTATAAAGTTCCAAACTAGAGTTTTTCTGTTAAAGTCTTTCTTGTTCATAATCAGATCTTGTACCAAATATGCCAAGCTTGCCCCCCTTAGGTTCAGGAAACGCAAGGATTGGAATTGATGTGGATAGGAATATTGCATATGATCTCTCTCTCTCTCTCTCTCTCTCTCTCTCTCTCTCTCTCTGGTTATTGGATGATATCTCTTTATATGCTAACAATGAATGGTCAGTGCATTGATGAAAATGCCTGGATATTACAAGTCGAAAATGTATCAAATGTCCTAGACGTTATACAAAGCTTTTAGTAGAGGCTTTGACTCTTGCCAGTAATTATTGCCTGCTTTCTGCAGAGAAAAATGTTACCAGGCACCAGCTATGCCTGCCTGTGGCGTCTCCAAACGCGAGCGGAAACTACTCTGGAAATTTACCGTTGCCAAGTCTCATCCCATCACGGTAGGGATCGTTGCAAAATAGTCAGACACTGACATCATGCCAGAATCCCAGAATTATGCCACCAACAACTTCATTTGCTGACAACCTAAGTAATCAAACTAAATCCAAATTTCAAAGACGTGTTGCGTGTTGACTTAAGTATAATGAGAATATTCACCAAAACAAAAAAGGATCAGGATGAGCATAACCGGATATATGTTGATTTTATTTCCCACTATTTTAATTTTTGGCAACATTTTAGAGAGGAAAATTTTAAATTGACTACAATTCGAAGAATATCGTCACTAGTTAAGGATGGATTTATATCACTTCTTCGAAAGAGTTAAATCAGAGCAGACGTTGGTTACTTTAGAAGAAAATTAATAATGCCACAAAACTCATGTCAAAAATCATTACCTTTTCTTTTTTGTTTTTTTAAGAAAAAAAGTCAACATGCAATAAGAATTGTAATCATTGTGATAACGTGCAATGTTGAAGGTCAATTTCGTAATGATCTGTCCTTGAGCATGTTTAAATTTCTCTCGAGTCTCGCACATAAGAACAGTGTCTTGCGTGCGAGACTCTGTTGGGGTCCAAAAAATAATAATTGGGGTTACACCTTTATGAAAATTGAATAATTTCATGTAAACTAGATGATGTTTTACTTTTATTTTATTTTTTGTGTCATTATATGTGGTTTAATTACATTATTTATTTGAATATTAACACTTTTCTAATACCACGAGAAGAATTCTCAGTTTTTACCATTCTGCGATGATACTTGAGGAGGAGCTGGGAATTGTGGCCCAACATCTGACTGTCTTGAGAGGTAGTTTGGTCCAGTCTCAGTTATGTAGACCATTGGACTTCATAAATTTTAGCCCAATGAGCTTGTCCCGCTTTTGTTTTCGGGTAGATCCAAGTTGCTTGACCCAAATATCCATCTTGCCCAATAAACTTAAGTTTTGTGACGAAACCAAATTCATCAACTCAATCACGGGTTTAACTGGTAAATAAGCACGTCCATGATAGAATCAAGTGGGCATATCATAGTAAATTGCAACATAACCCCCCCCCCCCCCCCCAACAACAAAAAATAACCTTTTTCCTCATCTGAGATTTTAATTTTGCTCCAAGGTCTGATATTTAATGCTTAGTTAATTTGTGAATATAAATTTATTTGTTTGGGGTTCATTTGTTTAAAATAGGAAAGAGAACAAGAACTTGAATGAGATTAATATTCAATAACACCAGCCAACATTTGGCTGAACTACTAGTTAGTGGGGCTAGTTGCCATAGCTTTCGTGTGGTAACATTTTAGAGACTTAGGAGATGAAAATTCGGAGTTTGCAAAAGTTAAGAGTAAGCATTTCTAGTTAACCTATATCAGAAAGAATAGATAAAACATTTGGAGTCCAAATACTCTCCAAAATTTAAGATAATGCAATTCGTATAAATGTAATTTTCCCTTGGCTTAAATTAGGTATGAGTAGGCAATTTTTTAGCAATGACAAAAGCTTTGGAATAGCGAATACCACGAAAATTTGCTCGAGTCATTTTTCTTGTAAATGGGAAGGGAAGTTAATTCATTTCAACTTTTCATTTTGTCTGTTGCTTAGATTTATTAACCTATTACAAGAACCGAGATTAATTTTCTGGAAAAGTTATTAACCCCAAGAGAGAACTTAGGTTGGCCATCACAAAATCTTATAAATGCTAAGTGGGGCGAGAGATTAAGGATTCAAACCCTGCCTTCCATCAAAAATTCAAATGGGTGCATCACACACCCGTTTGGTTTAATAGTGGTTCAGTTCCCATTGGTTCTCTCAAGGCTTAGTTGGGTCCTTCTCCCTGTAGTATAGGTAATAAGTAAGATAGTATACTCTTAACTATTGACAAAAAAAAAAAAAAAAAAACACCCCAAGAGAGTGATATGTATATTCTTGCTAAATCTATCTTTTAAAAGAGGACATGTATCACTCTCTTACATGAGTGCAACACAAAGCGTAATAGAGGACGGTGTCTAATTTAAAGCATCTACTTGGCTCGATAGAAGGAAAAAATAAAAACAATTTAATCGAACTTGAAATGTGGATTTTTGAACCATGTTCGTAAGGATGCACTTAGCTGGGGTTTTGAACTTTGAACATGGACCTTTTTTTGTCTTTTTTTGAACAATCACCGTATTATACTGTGTTTTCAAACAAGAATTGGACCGATTAGTTGAACCGATTGGATCGAGAACTAACTGAACATTCGATCCGAGTCCATCTAAAAAATCAAAAATTAAAAAATCGATCAAATCGGTCAAAAACCGAATTTGACCGGTCAAAACCAGGTTTGACCGAAAATTGATAGATCGGCAAAATCCAGTTGCTTGAGCTTCGACGATGGCCTGCCCGAGGAGCTGCCGTGAACTCTCCACTGTCACCACCGTTCACCTTTTCACTTCGAATAAAACCACAAAAATCCAACTACACCACTTTCAAATCAAATCATAGCAATAAAAAATCACAAAGAGAGAAGATGAACAATCACTTCATCAGAAAAAATTTTAAAAATCAGGACAACCAAAACAGATAGATTTCTTCTGGGTTTTCAAGGATTGCAGCTTCATGAAAAATGTTGGATGGATTCAGATTCAATCATTCTCAAACTCCAAGAATCAACCAATAATAAAATACTACATACAAATCTTTCACATAAAGATTTGTTACTGAAATATTTATCCCCACTTCTATTTCTCTCTCTACTTTCTCTCTGTAGAGGAGAAAAATGAGAAGTAAGAAGCATCGAACCGTTCTTTTGCCTCAGGCATGGCAGTAGCTTTCTCTATCAATAATAATACACTCTCTCTCTCTCTTCATGTTTGTATTTTTCTTAAGCCATGCTAAAGTCATATCCGGTGTCACCCATAAGGAAATTTAGATTTTTTAAACTTAATTTACATTATGGGATAATTACACAAACCTCCCTTGAGGTTTATGACAATTGCAGACAGTACCCCTCAGGTTTTAAAAATTACACTTACCTCCCCTATTTTCATTGTTTGGGTAACAAAATGATGACATCAGCAGCAAAATTACATGAATTTCCAAATTTACCCTCTTGGCTTTAAGTGAAAGATTTTTTTTTCAAGTAACTTTGTCAAAAATATAAGACCAAATTTGTTGTTTAAAAAAAATTTAATACCGCCTCCACTCACCAATTAAAGAAAAAAAATAACACCTCTACCATTACCATAAATCTAAGAGTACTATTCAACATCACAACCAAATTGTGGAATCAAAGTCACCAATATATTCAACATCAATCAACTTAAAAAAAAAAAAGAGAAAAAACACGTCTATTTTTTTTGCCAATTACAAGCACCGAATAGTTTGAAAAAAAAAATCTTTGCTCTTATTTTATTATTTTTATTAAATTCTCTCAAAAAAATAAAAAAAAAGCATTGTTGTATAAAAAAAAAGCATTGTTGTAAAAAAAGTATTGTCCTAAGGGTATTATAGTCCTTTTGTATAGTGAGGGGAGCTAAGTGTAATTTTTGAAACCTGAGGGGTACTGCCTGCAATTGTCATAAACCTCAAGGGAGGTTTGTGTAATTATCCCTTACATTATTCATCTTTAAGGTTTCTTGAGTCCAATATGGGAATTAGTTTTAAGTTAATAACATACCGGTGGGCCATGGTTACAATTTTGGTACATTCTTGAATCAAATTATTAAGATTAGAATAGAATATTTATTTATAAATTTAAATTTTGTTTGTCATTTCAAAATATTATGAATGAACTTGTTGCCTCATTTGGATTTATGTTTGTCAATAATTGAACATGCATGAGATTTTTATATTCTGAATTTTGTGAGTTTGGATGAGTCTGATGAATTGTTTAATAAATCGGATATGAATTTGAATCTATATTAATGAATTGTAAATCTTTCTTGGTTAAATTTTGGAAGTTTGATTTGTAAAGAATATATATATATATATATATATAGACGTATTTATAACGTCATTTGGTTCAATCCCGAGTCGACCCCTGATCGAACTTATTGACCCCTGACTCTTAAGCTCAACTGAGTTGATACCTGATCCGAATTTGAGAATATAGGTGTCACAATATTATTGCCTCACACAAGTGAGGTGAGACTTTCAATGGTGTACTAGATAAAAGCCTCAAACTATTTGTCGTACACAATTTAGAGGTATGGCTCCTCGAATTCTACCTAAATTTCCTCCCTTATAAACCCTCTGATTGCCTCAGGTGAAATTTGGTCGTAAAACTTGGACTTAAAACAGGAACGGGATTCGTGGATATGGGGGGATAACCAAACCAGATTCATGGGAATGCACTTAATCTGGGGTTTGAGCATGGACCTGGACTTAAAACCAGAATAGATTCATGAGTTGCAGCCATTTTGCAAACTCCAGTAATTAAATGAGCAGAATATTCCATGTTTCTTCTTTCCTTGTTCTTATCTCCCTAACTTGCCTTTTTCGTTGCAGCAGCTTCTTGGGTCCCCAAGGTGCCAAAGAAATATCACCTACTGAAAGTTCGATACTTCGTTTAGACAAGTGCTACGGTCAAATTAACAAAAAAGGTTGTTTTCATCTTTGTTATCTAAATATTTTGAATTGCCTAATCTTTCCCCCTGAATGTTAATGTAATTAAAAAATGAACGAAGAGTATGAAACCAACCAATTAAAGAAAAGCTATTCAGTTATTTCCTTTGCATGAACTGTGCGAGGTAAAGAGAAATCTATTGTTCCACCAGTTGATTAGATAGAGTATGACGTTCTATCTTACGATAGCCAGGTACAATAATTTCGAGAAAATAACAACAAAGACATTAATTAACTGATTTAGAGAAATCAGAAACTCGAAAAGGGTTTTTTTTTTTTTTTGGGTAGAAAGAAATGTTACGAGAGAAAGAACTTATGTAATATTAGTGCTAAGGACGGTACGCGATGTGTGTAATTTTATTAAAAAAATATGAACTAATTTCATGAAATTTAGCTTTATATATTAAAGCAAAACTATGACTACTCATTATATTTTTAATATAAACGGAATAGTTATTTTGTTAATTATCATGTTTGTGAGTGACCTTTTTGATAGCATATGCATAAGAAGTTAAGAAATGAATTATATTTTTTCAAAAATAAAAAATAAAAAGGAGAAACAACATATTGAGCGATTTTGTTGTTAACATATGCCCAGGAAGTTAAGAAATAAAATATTTAAAAAAAAAAATTAAAAAGCAAAGCCACAAAGACTGAGTGCCAACTCCTTTTATATATAGCAGAAACATACTAATACTTGGTGGGGTTGGTTACTATAAAACTTTTAAAAGCTAAGTGGAGTGGGAGTCTAGGCATTCAAGTCATGCCTCCCATAAAAAATTCAAAAGGGTACATAATGCATCCGTTTGATTTGATGGTAGTACAGTTTCCATCGATTTCCCCTGAGCTTAATTGTGCCTCTCCCCTAGGATAATATACTGTTGACTATTGAAAAAAAAAAACATACTAATGAGATTTTCCGACTAAAGAGGCAAGAAAAAATGAGAAGTAAAAATGTAAATTGGGAATTTTTATCAACTTCGAACGGTAATTTCAATTTCAATATCCGCACAAAGATCTGTTTAATGTATTTCAAGAAATCAAATGGCTTCATATGTCGCCGTCTGGAGTCTACAGCACCGTGTCGCCGCACGCCACCACTACCTCAGCAAAATTTTATCCGCCTTTTTTTTTTTTTTCAAAAAATTTATCATTTATCTTCCACCACAGGCATTAACAAGACTAATACTGTGATATCACATGGCATTGGTAAGTGAAAATGTCGCATGTTATCAACATTGATATTGACTAACGTGATTGATCGATGTTCGTAAAATTGAATCAAAGCCCCACTCCAAAAATGTAGTGCTCATTCAACTTGCATAATTCCTATAATTGAATCGAAGCCCCACTCCAAAAATGTAGTGCTCATTCAACTTGCATAATTCCTTTTCAGAGGCCAGCACCAGACGCATGGCGATGGCCTTATTGGTCCACGTTTAGGCTTTTAATTTCAGCCATAAACTCACAGATTGATGATGGTGGGAATTCATAGTTTGAAGAGACGTTTTTCCATACAAAAAAAAAAAAAAAAAGGTAAGTGCAGCATTTGTGTAATATCCACCCTCTGTCTGTCAATAATTCTATAGAGTCCACTGTGAAATTAATGTCATGTTGTATTCTTTTTCAGAACGTGCGCGGATATCTATCCATATGGGATGGAGATATCTCTGGAAGGGCTGTGTGCGTCTTTCGGTTGGCAGAAAGACGTTTCTACACTCCTCAGTCCCGCTATTTTGGATCTGGATAAGGCCTGCTCTTTTTCGGTTGATACTTAGAATATGCAATTTTGGGTTTTACGATGTGAAATGCATTGTAAATTTGGTAAGTCGAAATACGTGGGAACCGATGGATACTGAATTGATTTGTGCGAGGAATTAAAGTTGCCCTCTGTTACTTTAGGCTGGGTAAAACAAATTATTCATTGTTCACTGAAAAAGTCATATCATTATAATTATTATGCAGAAAAAATAGCACTATGATTTTCTTTCTATTGTTTTCACAAACAGCAAGTGTTTTCACAGAACAGGAAATAGCAGAGTTTATCCACCCACAGTTGTGATTGTTTGCAGGTTTTGTCCTCAATGTAGACAGTATTGATTGAAATAAATTGCATCATACAACCAAACATCTTTGTCTGCCATTGTATTGGACCATCCAACCGCTTTAAATTATCATTCAATTGATGGATAACGGAGAGAATCTATGTGTAAAATTACAAAATTCAAAAAAGGATTGGTTATGGGTTGAAGGGAGGAAGAAAAATTCGGTAAGCCAGCAGGAGTCATTCCCTTCAATTATTCACATGGCTCTGTTCTTTCATTAGAACTAACGTTCTAAGGAGGATTATCTTTTTGCCTTTCTATGCTTTTTTTCGAAAGATATTTTTAAGAAGATTATATAATCACTGGTATACTCCAAAAATTAAAAGATTATATAATCAGTGGAATACTCCAAAAATTAATAAACAAACACGTATTATTATTAGCGCAATTTTTTGGCTAGCCATAATATTTTTCTTTTTTAAAGAATATAATCTGCATAGAAGTAGTTGTTTCATATCTCAATTGAATCAAGAACGAATGTGCATTTGAATGGATATTCTTTTGGCAAAATATCCCTTTGTTCCCCGCTTAAGTAAGAAACTCAAGAATCTTCATATTTATGTATGTCAATATACTAACCGATCACTTTCAAGATAGCAAGTATGTTCATAATAAGGTGACCACATAAAACTTTTATTAGGTGGATCATTTGGTAAAATGTTTGATTACTTCAGTTCAAGTACCATGATAGTTTAAGAAATTCGGGGCTATAAATTTATGAATATGTTATTCATGATGAGATGCAGAAGATTTGGCTTATTTGAGTACCGAATATTAACGTAATTTAATCTTGTGGCCTCTGGCCGTTATTAAATGTCGCATGTACAATAGATAAATGTCCATTGGCAAGAACTAAGAGGTGCTATTTACAAGTTGTTGTCTTTTTTTTTCCTTCTCAATTATTGACCATAATGTTATAAACAATACTAATCATAGAGTACTGACTGTAATCGAAAATCACATTTAGAAGACAACTTTGAAATTGGCATGTCCCTGCTTCGGTGGTCTAAGAGGCTAAAAATCGGAAAAGGAAAACAAAACAAAAAGAAACAATAATTAAGCACAAAAGTTAAAAAAGTCATTCTCATTGCAGAAAGATTCCTTTTACCGGGTTACGAATTCTTCTGGCCCCAATCCCTTTTGCTGTCAATTTTATATAATTCTGACCTTTTCATCTGATTATAGAATGACGTATTACTGATTTTTATATTTTATTAAGCTATGGGGTCTATGAATCTAAACTGCACTAAAAGTAACTCTAGCTGTGAAAAATAAATACTTAACGTTTGACATTGCATGTAATCTGACCTCATATAGAACAAATTTTTGGCACAGCTGGTAACCGTTAATATTTATGCCATGCTAAACTTTTTGTAATGATCTGTTTGTACAATCATCTTAATCGTAGTCTTTCATTATGAAACAAAACTTTTCGAGGAAAGAAAAAGATCAAGAACAGCAAATTCAAATTAGATGGATTCAAAATTGAATTACCACCTTTCTCAAAGGAAAAACAAATGAAGAACCACCAACCATTATGTCAATATTTCAAGAAACCAATAAAAACCTTGCCTTTTTCCTTGTCGGCATTTAAACTTTTGAAAACCACAGTACAATTTTCTTGATTATTGCTTTTCCATCCTGCAGTGACTAGTGATTTGATGAACGCCGAGTTGGGACTCAGCACATTCGTGGAACTCTAACCGGACAAACCCGTGCTATCAAGTATTTGGTACATCACGCACAACACGTAATACGTCACGTAATGTATTAGAACTAATTTGCAAATTTGTTAGAATATTGTATAAAAAAAAATTTCGACAACTGTGGGTGTCAGAGGTCATTTTTTAAAATCTAACTGCACGCGTTTGCTAAACGCGGTGTAGATTTTTTTTTTTTAAATTATTCATGCACAGCGTTTCCCAAATGCGATGCACTGTTCATGCACTGTTTCACTATTCACATTTTTATTTTTTTATTTTTGTAGAAGAGGTTAGGGTTTTTGGTTTAAGTTTTTTTGGGTTATTGTTTAGGTAGATTTATAGGATTTAAGTAAAAATAATTGAGGTAGTTCAATGTTTGAATTGAAGAATTTTAAATTTAGAAATAATAAAGCTATAGACACCAAATTTTGATATACCATTAAATTTTCTAATATCTTGTGGGCCATTTTTTATTTTTCGAATGCGAAATCTGGTTTTTAGAGAAAGTGTGCAAAAGTCTGCTGGCAAAATTATAATTTCAGCACGTAAATACCTGTCTCACCAATTTTTTATTTTTAAATTCATATGTTATACCCTTGTACAAATTTTTAAATTTTGTAATTTTTTTGGATGAACCACTATTTTTCTATGTATTACGTAAATTTAAGGGCAAAATAGTCATTTTCAATTTGTGAATGTCTTTTTCGGCTATTTTGGAATCCTAAATTCATATTTCATAATTTTAAGTATATTTTAAATTTGTGATATTTTTTAGGTTAAAAAAAATAACGATTTTGCCTCAGGTACGTATGCATCATAGAAAAAATAGTTTTGCACACTTTCTCTAAAAATTAGATTTCGCATTCGAAAAATAAAAAAATGACCCACAAGATATTAAAAAATTTAGTGGTATATCAAAATTTGGTGTCTATAGGGTTATTATATCTAAATCTAAAATTCTTCAGTCAAACATTGAAGTACCTCAATTATTTTTACTTAAATCATATAAATCTACTTAAACAATAACCCAAAAAAACTTAAACAAAAAATCCTAACCTATTCTACAAAAAAAAAAAAAAAAAAAAGGGAAAGTGAACAGTGTGCATTTGGGAAATGCAACGCATGAATAATTTAAAAAAAAAATTTCTGCACCGCGTTTCAAAAAATGGCATCTGACATCCACAGCTGCCGATTTTTTTTTTTTCCAAACAATATTCTAACAAATTTGCCTAACTAATCACATATTATTAAATGTTATAAATTGTGATCTACTATCACCATATAACAATAAATTATTAATTATAGCACATCATTAGCAATGTACGTGGACATTTAATACTTTTTTGTCTTGGTCTCAACATGAACCCTAACAAAATACGTGCAATATAGCGGACCCACAACAAAGTTAAGCACACACGTGGCATGACGATGGTGGTCCCAGAATACACATAAGCTTTTTATATTTGACATTTGTTAGAGGCCAGCCAAAAAGCAAAGCGAAACGTCGCCGCTTAAAAAAATGTTTGTTTCTTGCTGCCTCTTTTATTTTGAAGGGGGTAAGGGTAAATTTTGCTGCCTCAAACTCCTATAAATGCGTATGCTATTATAGCGGGTTACTAACAAAACTTAAACTTCCCCCCTTTTCACTTCATGAACTTTCTCTAGTCATCCCAACGTTATAATTAGTCCTCTTCCCTTCCTAAAATTTCTCTCTTTTTTGCCTTTTAATCTTACTATAGAATTGCCTTTATCCATTCTTGATTCTATAATATCCAAAATCTTATATCAAGCTGTCTACTTTGTACCTATCTTCTTTGTAGTAGTTCAACTTTTTTTTTTTTTGAAAGAGTAGTAGTTCAACTTTTAAGTATCAGTTATCATTTTTGGGTTTGTCTATCTAAAAAGGGGGAAAAATAGTAAGAATTGAAAGAGGAAATTAAAAAATATGTGTGGAATATTGGCAGTTTTGGGTTGTTCTGATGATTCTCAGGCCAAGAGGGTTCGCGTTCTCGAGCTCTCTCGCAGGCAATTCTTGATCTTCTGTTTTTTTCTTTGTCGATTTTTCTTTTTTGGCATTTTTAAGTAAAAGAGCTACTACACGATTAATTTTTTCTCTCACGTATAGCCTGATAATTTAATGGCTACTCTTAAAATAGTGCAACAAAATTTATTGGAGACTGAGAAGAGGCAATATAATCGTCGGAATCTCCGTCCCCGTCAGATGGGGATGTGAAAACCAGACACAGTGTATTGACTATATGGATTGATGATAAGTGGGACCTAACTCGATTTGTTAAATTAGAGATGCTACCATGATTCCTTAAATATGCTCGTGACTATTCAACTTGGTCTCTTACGTTTGTATGGTCAAAAAGTAACATTCAGGGTCCCAATTTTTCTAAAATGAAATCTCAAACAGATTAGTGATCATCAATCTTGTAGTTTCAGTATTCATAAATTTATTACAAAAATTTCTTGCTGATGTGCTTCACGCATAAATCGAGAAGGAAGTTAAATTGAGATTGTTTGGTATGACAGGCTGAAGCATCGGGGTCCGGATTGGAGTGGACTATTTCAACATGGTGACTGTTATCTGGCTCACCAGCGGCTAGCAATCGTTGATCCCGCCTCCGGTGATCAACCTCTCTTCAACGAAGACAAAAAAATCGTTGTAACGGTGAGTTGACTGCCTGGAAATTTAGTTCAATTATGATTTTCTTCTCCTTTATTAGTAAGTTTCTTAAGTGGCCTGAATTTCCATTTGACATGGTGGACACCTGTTTTGAAATTCAGGTGAATGGAGAGATATACAATCATGAGAAACTGAGGGAAAGCTTGCCTCATCACAAGTTCAGAACTGGCAGTGACTGTGATGTTATTGCACATCTCGTGAGTTCTTTCACTAACAATATATTATCGATCATTTATTTTCCTCTGCTTTCTAATTTGGTTGCAATTTACTGAACGTCCCCATTTTGTCAGTACGAAGAACATGGCGAAAATTTTGTGGACATGCTGGACGGAATGTTTTCTTTTGTTTTACTGGATACCCGTGATAACAGCTTTCTTGCTGCTCGGGACGCAATTGGAATCACTTCCCTATTCATTGGTTGGGGACTAGATGGTATGCTTGTACACCTTCTTGTGTATATTCTCAGTTTGTATATAACTATTAGGGTGATATGTGCTGAGCAGGGAATTTCCTTTTCCTGTTTGTGTTCAGGTTCGATTTGGATTTCATCAGAATTGAAAGGTTTGCATGATGACTGCGAACACTTTGAAGTCTTTCCACCAGGGCACTTGTATTCAAGCAAGACTGGTAGCCTCCGAAGATGGTATAATCCTCCTTGGTTTTCTGAGGCTATTCCATCAGCTCCATACGAACCCCTTGTTCTGAGGCGTGCGTTTGAAAATGTGAGATTTACACGCACTTGATCATTTTTTTGTATTTGAGCTGCTGATCAATTTATTATTTGGAAAGTTATCATAATCGACTCTCTTTGACGCATAAAATGATTGAGCATGAAAGTTTTTACTATGAAAATTAATGCAGGCTGTGATTAAAAGATTGATGACTGATGTGCCTTTCGGGGTTCTGCTATCGGGTGGCCTTGATTCATCATTGGTTGCTTCTGTCACTGCTCGCTACTTAGCTGGCACAAAGGCTGCCAAGCAATGGGGAGCACAGCTTCACTCCTTCTGCGTCGGTCTTGAGGTCAGTTCCCATACTCTCCGTGGGAAATACCAGCATTAAAGCATACTTGTAGTCCTTTATGCTGATTAGTGTGTTATATAACAGGGATCTCCGGATTTGAAGGCTGCAAAAGAAGTTTCTGATTATTTGGGTACAGTCCATCATGAATTTCACTTCACTGTTCAGGTATTTGTACAAGAAGTGCTTTTGAACCCGTGTGTCTGAGCTCGATTGTTTATCTTTTTCTCTGTTATTTTTTTTTTTCTTATTTCAACCTTTTACTGATGACACGCTTCCTGTTATGTTACAGGATGGTATTGATGCAATTGAAGATGTTATTTACCATACTGAGACACATGATGTAACCACAATCAGAGCAAGCACTCCTATGTTCCTTATGTCACGAAAGATCAAGTCTCTGGGAGTGAAGATGGTCATATCTGGTGAAGGCTCTGATGAGATATTCGGTGGATATTTGTATTTTCACAAAGCACCAAACAAAGAAGAGTTCCACCGCGAAACATGTCGTAAGGTAATGGGATATATTGGCTTGTTGCTTGCCTGCCGGTAGTTTGGAGTCAACCCAAAGGTGAAATAATTGTCGTCTTCTTTATATGCAGATAAAGGCCCTTCACCAGTACGATTGCTTGAGAGCCAATAAGGCAACATCTGCATGGGGTGTAGAAGCCCGTGTTCCATTCC
>CM045565.1:21952886-22210260 GCA_024721245.1 Mitragyna speciosa | reverse complement strand
AAAACCAATATTTGGCATCACAAACGCTAGATGTACCAGGATAAACAAAACCCACCTTAGATGCAACTCCCTTCCCTCCCTGGGGGAAAGAGAGTACAACCGGGGGAAAGAGAGTACAACAAAGTGATTAAACAAGTTAATTAGTACTCAAATCTAGACAGGATCTACAAAACTCATCTATTCAGACAATTGCTAATTGGAAGAGAACTCCATAAAACTTAAATCTCTACGCTCCCTAGTTCATTCTTTCAATGTGAGATTCATGCACAGCTACTCAAATCTTTAACCTCTCAATTTTATTCTTCCTCACACTCCAGATTTTTTTCTTTTTTTCAAAGTCAAAGTTAGGATCAACCACTCAAATCTTTAACCCCTCAATTTTTTTCTTCCTCACACTCGAGAATTTTTTTCTGTTTTTTCAAAGTCAAAGTTAGATTAAATAACCCCTCAATTTTCTTCTTCCTCACACTCTGAGAATTTTTTTCTGTTTTTTCAAAGTCAAAGTTAGATTAAATAAACAGAGAGACACCAATGTAACAATTAGGAATGATTCGAAAATCTCCAATAAGCTCTCTCTCTCTCTCTCTCTCTCTCTCTCTCTCTCTCTCTCTCTAAGAGAGTACAATGATTCGAAAATTTATGAAATGCTTAGATAAAAGCCCACCAGTACTGATAGTAGCATACACCTCTCCCTCCCTGAAAGCGAGTACAATAATTCGAATACCTATGAAATGCTTAAGATAAAAGCCCACCAGTGCTAATAGTAGCTCATACTTTTTTTTTTGAAGGATATAGTAGCTCATATTTCAATTTATAATCCCCACAGAATATCATATTCAACATTGCACCCTGTTTTCCTTTCTTCAGGCAACGAATGCGGTTGTATTATATGTAATATGGGTGCATAACCCCCAAAAACTCGAAAGCATGTAACTCAAAACAACAAAAAATTAAAAAAAGAGCATTTTACTCCAGGTACATTAATACCGCAGGCCAAAATCTCCAGATACCCCACACACAATACCAAAATCAGAAAAATGTTGACGCCTCAGAAAGGAGGACTGAAAAGTTAAACCAACCATTAACAGACTTTGATACCTGACCAAGAAATCAACACCATTTCCACCTATAAATGACAATGCATTGACCTCACCAGACTAGACATGCCATGGAAATGGTTGGTGACAGGTGTGAAATAGTAACTTCACCAAATCAGACATGAATCCAAGGCATCAATATTCTCTCAAGTTGAGGAAACGGGCTCCTTATCTTTGCTTTCAGCAGCAGAAGCATCTTCTTTTGTTTCGTCTTTGGATTTCTCTTCAGCTTTCTCTTTCCCTTCCTTATCTTCAACACTCAACTTCTCAAGCAGTCCAGCAGCATCAGAAGCATCTTTGTTTTCTGCTTTACTCTTCTGGGATTCAGCGACCTCTTGAATCTTTTCCATAAAGGTTTTGCAATCTAAACAGGGAAGTAAAATATCACATATAAGCAATAGAACAAGGTAAACAGATCCAAACATAGTGTCGAATCCTCCATTAGAAACATTATGACTGTAGAAGAAAAACAACTTGCTGCACCAAAACTGATGTACCACTTAATTGCAGTATTAATAGTTACTATTAAAGGTCCTACAGGGTCCAAAAGTTTATTCTGCTTCTACTTTGACAAGTTCACAAGATCAACTTGATACAAGTATCTGTTTGTTGTGATCCATTCTTTTTATGCAAACATTATTTAAGCACCTACGTGCCAGGACGAAAAAACAGAGCTACAAGCTGAAGGGCGGGGATAAATTAAATAAACTTTTAAGTACACTGGTATTTACTGATTTTAAGGAAAAAAAAAAAGTGCATTGGGATGGAAAACCCACAAGGGATTGGGGAGGGAGGGGTAGACCCCCCCCCCCCCCAAACCAAAAGGCATCTTATTACCCATGCATATATACTAATATCATGATCCTCTGTCATCAACAATCTGAGTACAACTTACAAAAGGTATTCTCAAATTGTATGCATATCCGAAATGATACAAGTGAGTCCCGACATAGTATTCTGGAGGCTCCTAGACCAGAAGCTAATAGGCATGAGCAAATAAATGACAAGTGGGGTAGCTGCATCCAGAAAAGACTCATTGCTTTCAAGAGGATCAGAGAAGTACTCTCATCTCCCAAAATTGAGTGTCTCAGTCTCATAATCCTAAAAAAAGTATAAGCTTGTATTCTTCTGGTCAGTCAGCAGCATTTCACATAAAAAAGTATTCAAATCAACTTCTGAAATCATGAGTCTGACACTTTCAGAATTTTCCAAACTCAGTTTGTTCACAATCACGATTATAATACTTAACCATCAAAAAATAAATCGCTTGTTGATGCATTTGTCTCTGAGGGAGAGACAACTAAGACAACGTCAACATCACCATAAAAAGGACATGAAAAGCAAAATTTCCAGCATTAACTGAAAACAAGGAAAACCATTTAGGACCAAGCTATGTGCCAAGGGGTAACAAGATTTAAAAAGAGAAGTGGAAGGTGAACCTTTTTTTCTATCACAGTTACACAGCGAAAGGGGCACTATATAAAGCTGAAAAATTTTGCAACAATAGAATAACAACAGATGTAGCTCCCCCTTGTTTCATATGTCTCTCTCTCTCTCTCTCTCTCTCTCTCTCTCTCTCTCTCTCTCTCTCACACACACACACACACACAAAAAGAAGAAAAAATGCATTCTCTCTCCTTCTGATCCTTCTCCTTAAAGTCCTTGGCAAGAAATTAAAAACCACTGAATAGTCCTTGATAGTGATTTCATTATTCTAAACTTCATTATGTCTCGTCCTTGGAATTTATTACTTCCGACAAAATGGCATTTAATGGCATCAAAACCCAATGATCACGCTACTTAATAGATTTGTGCTTTTGGAAGGATGGGACTGTTAGACCTCTGCATCCAAACAAAGCCAAAGATTTTTTGACATTCTTCAATAAATCATACACCAAATACCAATAAGATAAGTCGGTAAAAACCTTAATCAAAATTTTGTCCTTTACATGAGTCATTTTGTTATTTATGACATATTGTTTCCACTTTCCATGGTAAAGATATCTAGACAGACATTCCTAAGAAGTCAATATGTTGGGAATAACAGCATATCCAATCTGAACCATGCTAATAGATGAGAACCATCTTATGTGGCAAGATTAAGGCTTCTACTTTTTAACAATTAAGCTAGGCACCAAGCCCATCATATCTACAATTCACAAACAAATGTTACGCAAAAGATATGCTCAACCCACAGCTCACTATAAGCATCACTCATTATTGTGAGGCACTTCACCTATCAAATTAATGCAACCAAATGCTCAGAAAAAGCTAAACTTCAATAGAACTGCACACATGGTAGAAAATTCAAGTCAATCATACAAATATCAACATGGCAGAATATCTATGCTATAAGTCATAAAAAATTCCAACTCAACTCAGATTTTGTTAAGCAATTTATCAAGCGAAACAGGACTTCAATAGAACATAAAGAAATGCATTGATACTTACTCTCAACGGATGCAAATCTGATGCAGAACATCTCATCCTTGAGTTCACCATCAGCAAAATCTGCAGCATGCCACACGCAAGACTTGTCATTCCCAGCGTGTTCCTGAACAGTCATGGTCGGACCAACTGCAAAACAACAATTTCGTTCAGATCACAATCCAAAGCAGTAAATCAATAACACGATGATCACATCAATTAAATCAAATTGAATCAACCAGATAAGACTGAAACAGACCAAGATGATTAGCGCAGATCTTGAGCGTCTTAGATTGACGCATAACGAGGCGAACTTTTCCAGTCTCTTTATGCTTCAACAGCTTCACAGTTCCAGCACCTCTCTCTTTCCATTGGTTTCCGTCTTTATCAAATCGATAAAGCTTTGCTTTCCTATTCCACAATTTAAAAAAAAAAAATTCAAACAAATCGATAAAGCTTCGCTTTCCTATTCCACAATTTAAAAAAAAAATTAAAACCTAGAATTTAGTTAATAATCGCAAAACCCTAAAATTGGAGCAGATCGAGAAAGAAAGGAAAACGAAAGTACAGATCGAGGATGGCTTCCTCATCTTCTTCGCCGGTGGAGACGGAAACCTCTTCGAGCTTGACAATAGGGGCAACCTGAGCTCCGGTATCTTCGTCCTCGGCTGCGGCGGTCTCTTCTTCCTCTCGGCTGTGCTCGGGATCGTTGCTGGCCATTATTTTACTTTGTAGTCTAGAGAGAGAAAAAATTCGAGTACGCTCCTAGAAGGTCTGAGCTTGTGCGTGAGAGTGAGTGAGAGTGCGAGCTGTGAGGAGAGAAGATCGAAAATGTGGCAACTGTTTGGAGGGCCTTTTATAGTAGAAGTAAGGAAAAGAGAGCAAGAGGGTTTTGTGAATTGACACGAAGAAGGCGTGACGTTTACGCACCATTTGAGGAACGCGGAGCCGTGAAGGTTTTTTAAACTACGGTTTTCTTTTTCAACAAAAAAAAAAAAAGAAAAAACGAAGTTTTTTTTTTTAATTAAAAAAGGCAAAAAAAAAAAAAAAGAGGCTGCGAAATTCTTTTAGGAACTTTTTTCCTCACTTCTTTACTTGCCACCGGTACTATACTTTTTTTTTTTAATAAAAAAGGCAAAAAAAAAGAAAAATAAAAAGAGAGGCTGCGAAATTCTTCTAGGAACTTTTTTCCTCACTTCTTTACTTGCTACCGGTACTATACTACGATTTGTTGAAGACTTTTGCTTTTTATTTTTTCTTTTGCGCATGAAAAGGAAATGAAGAAGACAACAATGTTTATTGTACCCAGATCATTATGCAAAACTGAATGAAGAATTTAACTGTTACGAGCGGATCCAAGGAGATAGACATGTTACCGCGGCAATTCCCAACAAAAATTTTAAGAAGACAGATTTAAACGTCTTAGAAGTATGATATTAAAGTTTTTAATGCTTTACGATTTTAAACTAGCCTACGTTTGTCCGACCATAATGGAACAACTTGAATTTAAAGATTAACCATTAGTTACTCTTCGATTTGAGGAGGACGGGAAAGAGAGAAAAACTTTGCTGCAATTTGTATCGCGTTAGGGTTTAAAAGGCAATTTGCTTCTTAATTTGGTGTAGAAAGAAAATTGGCCATGAACATCAACCTTTGCGTTTCTTTTTTATCTTTTTTTTGAACAAATTTATACTATTACAAACCCTCGCGTTTCTTTAAATTTGAACAATCATGTTAAAATGAGCTTCATGACAAAGGACCACATTATCATCCTTTCACAAAACCCCTCAAATTCAGCAATAACTTCCCGGAAAAGTATACAATACACCACGTGCATTGCCACGTGGTGTATTAGAACCAATAATTTATCGCGATGTGACAATAGTGGGTCATACCTTGTATTATTTGGCGATGTGTGATTGGTTCTAGTGCACCACGTGGCACGCCACGTGGCGCGCGTGTTGCACGCAATACTCACTCATAACTTCCCTCCCCTGCCTGTTGGACCCCGGTTGGGTTGTCTATCAGCACGAATCATTGCAGATTGAATGCTATGAAACCAGAAGCATCTTTGAAGTGACTTGAGAATATTGCCTTTTAATAGCCATTTGCCCAAGAAAAATTTTATCTAAAACTTCGAAAACAAAATATATCTAATCGACACTAGCAAGAAGAATCCTTAAAAAACTATTTTCAATGAAATAGATCATTCCTGACTAATCGATACTGGCAAGAATAATCCTTAGAAACCCATTATCATAAAAATAGATCATTTATGACGTTACTGGACGACAACAGATCCTAGGCTCTGTAATATAACATATACACACTACAATCCAACACTAACTGCTCGGTTAAGTAAATATAGAAAACATCTACAGCATCCAAACTTATGAAAAACCAAGATTTATTGATTGAAAGAACACCTAGACACAAAACTCCAGGGAATGCAACTGTAACACTCACCTTGAACGGTGCATATCAACCTTCACAAACAAGACATACAGAGACTGCATTTTCCAGGAGCCACTGCCACGGACCAGACATTTAACTAATACTCATACCCATCAAATCACAATAACGTACTAAAGATTACAAACAAAACTCTAATAGAAAAACACAAACATACATAACTTCTTTGTGTCCAGAAACACCAATTCCCAACTTAAGCTTACTATTTTCTTTCTTAGGATTCGATGCAAAACTCTATATGTCCACGACACATTTTTCATGAACTTAATAATGTCCAGCAAGCAAAAACTAATTGTTGTCTTCCCTTCTGATCTGATCTGTTCGGTTCTGTTCTACTTTTGGCGGAAAACAACAGAAAGCAAAATGAGTATCTTTAAAAAGAAGCAAAATCCAGATATGTTCCTTGACAACAACTGCTCGATTGAAATGAGAAACCATGGTCAAGTATCATGATGGGGATGATAAATATCCTTTATCTATGATTTGTATTACATCACCCAAAAAGGGGAAAAACACCTAACTGATTTCCTCAATCGTAAAAACAGCTAATAACTTCAAACTTAGTGGGTGGTTTAACAGACCAACACTGCAGGAGCCTCATTACTGAGTTGCACCATTTGCTGCTTCAACAGCTGGCTCAGTTTGCATCAGGTCTTCCACTTTGTCCCCTTTCTTAGCTACACTCACAATTGTAAACATACAAATATTAATAACCCTCCAACCACAGTTTTCAGTCCCCTTTGGGGAAATCTGAAAACTAGAATATTAACAATGATAGTATGAGCTTCTTTCGTATTTTCAATCACCAGTCAATCTTAAACAGCCATGTTTTTTCTATGAAAATATAGCGTCATTTTTTTTCAACTTACCTTTCTTTTTCTTCCCACCACCTTTCTTCTTTGTCTTGATAGGAAGTGATAACCAGGCTTTAATTTCAGGATCGCTATCTGTTGTCTTTGTTGGCTTCAACTCCTGTACAGGATGAGATGTTATCCTATCTGATCCATTTGGCATAAGCAGAACTGTATACTTAATATGAGCAACCAAATCACCTGCGTGACAACACAAATATAAGTGTAAATATGCAGGCTTTTTGACAGCAACCAGTACACCAGTTTCAAGAACAAGAGAAGGAACGAATGCACAGATCCAAGTTGATATACTCACCAGGTTTCTCATGCAGAACAGGATATGGCTGCAGAAGATCATGGTTAACACATTCAACCAGCCCTAACCTAGCCCTCTTCTCTTCCAAATCCCTTTTCAAGAAAAAGAAGGGTAAGGAGACAGAGATACAATAAAATGACAACACGATGAAGGCAGTTATTGTTCTAATACATTACAAACTTGTAAGACAATAGAGCTTGCACACCTCGCAGTAAACGGCATGATAGGGTATTTCTGACTTATTTCACTGAAAATAAATCTTGATGCTTTCATCTTCAAATTATAGGTTTTGTCCACAGCTCTCTTATAGATAGTTGTTTGCTTCTCATCCAACAACTTTGGCTGCAAAATTCACACCTCAAATAAGTTATCCAAGTACATAATCAGTTAGAAAACAAATTGATTAAACCCAGACTAGGACTTACTTTGCCTTCACCGGTGCTAGTAACTATATCAATTGCATAAACCTCATTCTCCTCAAATTCTGCATCATCTACTCTCATTTCAGGGCTGGATACATTCAGCACAACTTTGTTTCCGTCAATAACAAACTGCTTCATTTGGTGACTCAATACTCCCTCAACAATCCTGCAGTCATAGGCTGCAGCAACCTTTTGAATTGCTTCCGCTACTTCTTGGTTCTGTATTTCCCAAGGAAAAGCAGTAACTAAGTGAAGCAGAACGCCATAGACAACAGACAATGATTCTATGCAATAGTTTCATACAAAAGAACGTGTGAATACACTCAAACTAATAACTCATTCACGCATTAAGTAGCGAATCCAAGTATCTGGACACGCTCATAGGGATGTATAACAACTGTCTCCCTCCCCCCTTCCCCCCAGGACCCCAACGTACCCACAACACCTTGTTCTCCTACTCCTGCAGGTGGCAATACAACATACTCAAGTGAGAAATCCTCCCCAAACGATGCACACAGCACATCAAATACAATCCTTACCAAATCAATATTTCCACAGCTGAAAAATCAGTGCTTTTCCGCAATTATACTACAACAATTGGTAATTCAACACAATGGGCAAGATCTTGAATTATAGATCAATTTCAACTAAATAGACAAGGCAAAATGAAAAAATTTTAGTGTCCATCAAAATCTAACTGTTCATAGAGATAAAAGGAAGGAAACAAAATTTCGGCAAATTTGTTAACCCCAAAGTTACACGGACTGAATGATTTGAACCATTGTACTACCTTCCTCCCTGGTCGAACAAGCCTTAAAGCCACTTCAGCAGCTGTATTGGATGCTGCAATAACATCGGCAGCTCTACCAGTAACAGGCCCCTCCTGTAGCACATGAGTGTGAGCCACTACAGCAATAAAACCATCAATGTGACACCCCATATCACTGCAATCAATAAATCAAAAAATAAATCAACAACACATTCCTTTGCCACGAATTCAAAATCCATTTCCCTATACCAAAGAAAAACAAGAGGAGCTCAAAATCGTTACTCACATCTTGACCATATCACCTGCTTCCAATATGGCCTCGTCGCTAGCCAGTGGAGAAAAGTGGCAAACAGTATTGTTCACCGAAATACAAGTTGGAAAGGCAACGCCCCTTTCAATCTTCTTCTTTACATTCTTATACATATTCCCAGTTTGCCTACACCCACATATCAATTATCAGTCAACCAAGGCCCCATAAAACCCATTAACCCAAACCAAGCATAACAAGAAAAAAATCTACACGCATAAAAAAAAAAAAAATCCCCTACTCTTTGATGATTGCATCTCCTTTTTCACATAAATCCACAATCTTAGCTTTTGGCTTGCATTCAGACAACACCAGTTGCAATGCCTCTGCATTAACAAATTCCAAAAAGTCACTCAAAAAAAAAAAACATAATTCATACTAATTCAGCTCCAGTAACAAGAATTTAACCTAAAAAAAGTAACTTTTACAGTCAATTTAACACAATTAGAAATTTTATTATCAATCCATCCAGGTCACAGAAAATAAATAATTCTGAAAAGAGAGGATGGGGGACAAACTATTGACAATTTCGGCGGCGCTTTTGTATTTGGTGACGACCTCCGGACTGGTGAGATCCAACTCTCGCTCTTCTCTTTCGTCGTCCGACATCGTTAATCAAAACCTCTACAATAGAAATGGAATGAAACAAACAAGAGATACGATAAAAAGGAAAATCCGACATAAATTGAAAAAATAAATGATAAATGAAGAAATTACCAGCAATTTAAGATTGGTGAAAAAAAGTTATCTCAGTTGAAATTTGTGTGTGGGCTGAAGGGAGAGAGAGTAAGTAGAGAATTGGCGGTTAGGGTTGAGGTTTTTAGGGTTTCTTTTTGGAGCTGTAGCAAACTTGCCGCAGGCGATGGAGCGCCCTTTTTAATTAGATATTTATATATTTCTTAACTTTTTTTTTTTTTTTTTGAGAAAATATTTCTTAACTTTTTATATCGTCGACGTGTCAGTCAGGGTGCACCGATCAGTGATGTCTGTACTGCATTACTCAAATTGGTGCGATTCTTGGGCAGTTGGTGATTTACCTATATGGGTAATCCAAAAATCTATCCACAGGAAATTGTATTGGTGGTTTTTTTTGTTTTTTTTTGAAAAAGGGTGAAAATACTACATGTATATGTTTTGATGGGATAGAAAATAAATGAAATGGCATGAATTGTATATAACTCATTCATGTTTGGTCTAAATTTGATGTAAAATATGGAGGGCTGACAAGAGTTGTAAATCTAGGATTATTTATTTATTTATTGTTTAGAGCTAGATCAAAATGGAAGGCAAATAATAAATTTGATTTGGGGAGGGAATGGAAATGTTGCAAAAAAAAAAAAAAAAAAACTTAAGGTTTAATTTCCGCCATGAATGGGGATGAAAGGGAAGTAAACGAGTTCAATTTGAGGAGGAAAATGGGAAACAACAAAATCCTTCAAACTTTCAAAATTCTTTATTTCAACAAAAGTCCAACTTAATGGGACGAGTTGCTTGTTAGGATTAGTACTTAAGCTCCTTCGGCCCCTCTAAAAGTTACCATGGCTTTTGGAGTGAGTTTGTGGGGTTCAGTTTAGGTCCTCTTCCATTCTGGCTTTCAATTTGGATTGAGTAGGTTAGTCTCCCTTTTCAATTTCTCCAAATTATCAAAAAAAAAAAGTCCAACTTAATGGATAAGACGTTTAATTGGTGAGAAGTTTCAACTGTAATCTATAAATTCGGATGCGACATTCCAAATTTGTACAACTGTGTTGGGATGTCCAGTTCCTTTTAAATCATTGGATTGTACTACCAGATATCAGTCATATGTTTGTTTGGCTAGCCATTTCTAATTTTGTAAGCCCAAATAGTTCTTTTGTAGTACTATTTTTTATGTAGTATTATTAATAATTAATAATTAGAAAACAATGAATATTAAAATAGTTTGGCTAGCCATTTCTTTGTTGATAAGCGCTAGAAAGGAAGCTACAGGGCCTCACCGAGGAAGAAAAGGGCCCGCCGGGTTAGCTTTTCGTATTGGACTGTGGGTTCATTTTTTTGGATTTCTGTTCATACCCCATCCGCTTAACTGAGCTTTTTCTGCCACAATTTTAGCTAAGAATGCATAATTTGGAAAAAATCGGCCTCCTTCCTGGGTTTGGACCTTTCGTTACAAATCACAGTTCAAGAGCTACAAACTTGGCTAAGCTTAATTGGGCCAGCCATTTGCTTGCATAACTTTATACATTTGGTGTCTGCCCAAATGAATTTTTTTTTGTGATACTGGGCCAAAAATTACCTATGGATAATTCCTTTGGTCATGGAAAATTAACTTATTTTCAGGCCCAAAAAGGATTGGATTCGGCCTCCTTATGCTCTTGAAACAATGAATTCCTGTTTCATGGGTGGGTTGTCAAACAAACTACACAATATCAACTAGGATCTTTGAATACTAGGCGCTTAGTTCTCGTGCTTACTAACTACGCGAAAAGATATAATCAAATATAGTAATTCGCCAGCCCACTTGGCTTTTAGGATTCTAATATATAAGACACGTCGACAGCGTTAAAGCTGTTTTTTCAAGCAGACAATTCACACAAACTAAATAATTGCTACCTAAGGTCACTGAAACACTCACCTAAGCACACCCCACGAGTGAATCCCAAAAGGCAATTGCTGACTTTTGGAACCACCCATGGAACTTAAGTGCAGGGACACTACCTCACATTGTTTCGATGTGGGACAAGAACTAACTCTCATCTTTTACCTCAGGTTTCACTCACCTCGCAATGCGATTTGTTTGTTTTTTCAAGCAGACAATTCACACAAACTAAATAATTGCTACCTAAGGTCACTGAAACACTCACCTAAGCACACCCCACGAGTGAATCCCAAAAGGCAATTGCTGACTTTTGGAACCACCCATGGAACTTAAGTGCAGGGACACTACCTCACATTGTTTCGATGTGGGACAATAACTAACTCTCATCTTTTACCTCAGGTTTCACTCACCTTTCTTGTGCAAAAATTATTGCCTTTTTTAATTTTCTCCTTTCTCAATGTGCTGGATAGACACGAACATGATTGTCTCCAAATGGTACATAAAGAATAAAATAAAGGCAACACTAAAAAAAAGTATAAAATAAAAGCCAATTAGTCGGATCCATCGTTTCATAAAATTGGCCACATATTTGAAAGAACAACTAACTTAGATTCCTTCAAATGTAAATAATTGTCTAATACTTAGAGTCCCTGCCATAATTACATTAAATTTTGAAACAACTATTCTCTTTTTATAGCTATATTTTGCATCAAATGGTCTGTTGCGTTTTCTACATGCCAGTGGAGGACAATGATGAGTTTGAGTGAAAATTTGCAAAGGAAGATAAAGAAAAAAAATGAAAAGAGATTGGAAAAGAAACATTACCATTTTATTCTAGATAATCACGGTCTAATTGAAATTGTAGTGACTGCTCAAGAAGAAGATCACGCGTCGTAATGACAATTGACAGCCTCATAAAGCCAAAGCATATCCAAAGAAATAGTAAGAAGATCTGTACTACTATCTTCGGACAGCTGAATGTGGATTGTATGGCTTAGTTTATTAGATTAACAAGCAGGCAAAGAATTGAAATCCTGGCTTAGCTGGACTTTTAGTTTTAGGTAATCGGAATTTAAACAAACTAACAAATTAGAAGAGGAATCTTTTTGCTTCCCAGAATCCATCGGCAATCTCTGAATCAATAAAATATGCAGCAATGAAGCACTAACAATTAAAAATAGTGACTGGTTGGCGAGAATTTTAGGAATTCGTTGTCGTCTCGTGGTTTACCATATCTATAAAGATTTAGGTTTGGAAGATTTAAGCTAATAGACCTAGGAAAATCTTACTACCCCCCACTCGGTGCTCATTAAATCGAGAAATTACTGGCCAAAAAACAACATCGTAAGAAGCCAAGAAGTTAATTATGTCACGAAATAACTGAGAAAAAGAAACTTCATTTGCGCGAGATACAGTTCCATTTGTTCATTTTAGAGGGGGGAATTGAGGAAGCAGATAAATGTCAAGTATTGCTCTGATTCAACACAGCCTTGAAAATCAAAAGGCCAAAAAAACCGGCATTATAGCTTGACGGATTTGGTGGATTTCATAATCGTCTTCAACAATTGATTACATGAAACCAGATTAACATACTCTACTTGTGTTAATATGTACACTCCATTTTTTATTTTATTTTTTTGACTAGCTAAATATTTAATTTGCATCAATAATGGAAGAAATAGTTACAGAGTCACTCCAATGCCTCAGATCTTGAGTAGGATCGTTCTTTCCTCGAAGCCTAGTTTGACACTCCAGATTATTATTAGTCGGTTCATCTGCATGTCCTAGAAAATTGTAAGTCTAGTTTATCCCTCGAAGTAAATATAAAGACATTACTTTCCATACTTCCAGAGATCTTATCTGATATATATCGTGCACTAGTAGTAAAAGAAGCGGTTAACATTACATAATCATTGGTGCTTGCAAGATTATAAAACTCTATGTCACTCGCATTTAAGTCTCTATAGATCCTTGCGAATTGCTTTAACCGAGAAGTTGCTTTGCTTAATTTTCTGGCTGGCTTCAGCAAAGGATTATTACGTGTGGGAAACCTCTTTCTTGTTAGTTAAGAATTAAAAGATAGCCTCGAACCGGACGGACCCCGTCTAGTCTGCTCTCTGGATACTCCTCTCCCTAAAAGCTAAAGGAAAAAAAAGGTTCAGTCCACTTTCCTACTAATAATCCAATCAGAGTGACAAATCATATTGCGCCAATAAAGTTCAATCAAACTTTTGCACCTATGCTAATTGGAATTGGAATTGGAAACCTCAAAGTGCCATTCTCCGTCGCTACTTTCTGGTGATGTAAGATGTGGATAAACACATAAATTGGTTCTTTTATAATTATGATTTTTGGACACGTCTAAATTGGGCTGACAGGGATTCAAGAAAATTTGGATATTTTTGCCTTGTTTAAATTGTTTGAATGGTGGGGGGGCCCAGAGATTTGCCCATTTAAAAGGTGGTGGTGTTTTATGGTCGAAAGAAAGGGAAAAAAGCCTAGGTAAAAGCTAAAACAAAAAGTGGTTTTTTTTTTTTTTTTTTTTTGGGTCAAAAGGAAGGCATCAGCCATCACAAAGCTAAAATAAGTTGTCAAAATAGCTCGTATTTTTGGAACAAAGGCTTTAGCCCATAAATAAGTAGGAGGATTTATAAAAATATATATAAAAATAAAAGGTGAGCGAGTAATATGAAATTGCCAAAATTGATATAAAATTGTCCTCTTGGACTAACTGATATACAAAAGTAAATAAAGCAAAAATCCTTTATACATCTAATAGAATCAAAAAATTGACTACAAATTTTGTGGTCAATAGTATGAAAATTTAAATACAAAGACAATAACAATAAAAATTGACTACTACAACCAGCCTGAGACTCATCCAGTAAGTCCCATTCGGGGCCAATCGTGTCCGTAACGACGCCGTAGTGGTGGCTGTCATTTAGTACTTCTGCCACGGTACTGCTGCAGTTAGAATCTGGCAAATATTCTCCGCTTGTCCCTCTTCTGAATTCGGCAATCCCTATGAAATCCTGATATTCCAATTCTGCCCCTTCCACTTCCCCTTCTGCCCCTATCAATTCCGGACTTGCTGAACTTGTCCCTTCTCCTTCATCTGTACAACATGTTGCAGCATCTGAAACAAGAGGTGAAACCTCACTAACCAATCCCCTCACCTCCACCCATCCATCTGATTCCCAAACTGCCCCTGTCTCCCAAGCTAATTTCCCAATTCTGCCCTTCACTTGGGAATCGCAAATTGTGCTATTTTTAAGAGATTTTTCTTCCTCATCTTCTTCATCGGAATCTAAATTGAACCAATCCAGCACGCTACGTGGCGACGAATAAGTAGGTAAACTAGATGCCGAACACATGGAGATAAATGGATGCTGCAACAGCTGATCACAGCTCCATCTTTGATTAACCTCTCTTCTCAAGCATTTTCCTAGGAAGTCGCGGCCCAATTCCGATAACTGAGTCGGCAACCGAGGCAACTCGTCCGAGTAACCGATTCGACACAGCGTTTCCGCTGCTCCTTTATCTTCCCACGCCGGTTTCCCGGTGACCATCTCGATGACCGTACAACCCAACGACCAGACGTCGGATTCCGGGCCCTGATACTCCCCCCTAACAACCTCCGGCGCCATCCAGAGAGGACTCCCACGCGGCACGATCCTATTCTTGCGTCTGGGCACATTTCTCTCCATCGCTGATCCAAAATCGGCTAGCTTGGCAGTGCCGGGGGTGGGACCCACCAAGACATTGTCACTTTTAACATCACAATGCACAATGCCTTGGGAGTGAAGGTACTTGAGCCCGGAGACGATGCAAAAAGTGATATTTTTTATAACCTTTTCGTCCACGTCGGACCCGGGAGTACTTTTCGCTCTTGCCAAGTCAGCAACGGTGCCACCTGGCAAGTACTCCATGTGCAAGTTCCTGAACAACGTCGTAGCTCCGTTCTCCAGCGTCGTATCATCACCTAAATACTCCACCACGAACGGAGAGGAAAGTGACTGGAGAATCCTAATCTCATTCTCCAACGCCTCCATTTGAGAAGGCAAAGAAGAGTATCTATCGACGGATTTAACAGCAAAAACGACACCGTTGGACTTGTTGACAGCAAGACTGACAGTCCCAAAGGAGCCTTTTCCGATGGAAGCGCTTCTACCCCAGCTAGTTTGAACATTCACGTTATCCATGTGGAGAAGGAGAGAGAACTTTTCTTTTATTTTTTTGTAGGAAAGTACTTGTGTTTTGAGGTTGGTTTGCTTGGTTGCTTGTCTTAAAAGAAGAGGGCCCGACTTCAAAGGGGGTATATATACCCGGTTGGGGTGCGTAAATGTTAACGGTGAGGTTGGTGGTGACGTTTAGGGAGAGTATTGATTGGGACATGAGGTAATTGACGTGAAGGGGTATATGATACTGGGTTTTATCCTTATCCATTATTGAAGAATTGAGGATTTATTTTTCATTTTAAGGAGAGGCAGCTGTTTACGTAGTAAGAAGTCATAAAACGTGGTCTTCATCTTGAATTGAATCTGATTTGGTATTGTCGTGGTAGTGAGGAGTTGCGTTCGGTTAGTTTGGTAAGAGTACAATTATTTATTGAGCACGTGGTCTTTTAAAACAAGAGGTCATTCCGGTATTGGTTGCGGAGGCTGCTGGGAGGTTACCGGCACGGATGACCTGGAATCTTTAAAATTTACGGATATCTTAGGTGTCAATATCTTAATTGTAAATTGTAATCCGATGTATCCAGGCTTCATCTACAAGGATCATGCTCCTAGGAATATTCTCTATATATCCTTTAGTTAAAGATCAAAGGTGTAGTTTTGTTTGTGATTAGCTTTAGATCTATGGTTAGTACTGTTTCATTTACATTACAGTAGAATCCTATTTACAAGAGAAAATTCATGCAATTGTATGATTGTGTAAATATGATCATACTTTTCATTTTGCTGGTTAACAACAACACTTTGTCCAAATGACCACGAATATTGTGAATTGGAGTGACGGGTGTCAAATGAGATAAAATTAAAATACTTGTACTACTAGAAAAAGATGTTTATCTAGAGTTTTAATCAAGTTTTCCAAGCTAGATGTGGATAAACCACAATGGTGAAAAGGGGAAAAAACGCAATTAGGGCCCATTTTTATAACAAGTGTTTAGTAATAACATGCGGGTTCTTGCCATTACGCATGGATCATGGAACCAGCAACAGTTAATGTGGGATGCGAATGCGACCCCAAAAGCACGAATCCACCACATGGGAAAGGGCAGACAGCGATGTCTTGAGGGGCTTGATCGGTGTGGGTCGCGGAACTAAGTAGGGGCCCTCACGAGCTTACGTGGCGCAAAACGGTAGGTTCACGTTTCAGCAACAGAGAAACGAGAGGCTGATAGAGGGAGATGCCAAATTGGCCAAATGGATGTCGTGTTTTGCGCACATTTGAGGGTGTTGCCATGGAAACAGTTGACGTGCACAGCCAGCCACCACAATAAGTCAATTAACTATTTTTAGTTATCAAACCATTTTCATGACCCTATAATATTCTGCACCTCTTCACATATATCTATAAAAAAAATATTCATTCGCACGTTTATGGAGATTCAGGACACACCTCCAACAAGTTCCTAAAGCTCCCATCTGCGAAACACACAGTCACACACTAACTGGCCAGCCACACACTTTTGGAAGCACTCTAAATGGAAGCCAGAATTTTAGGTAGAAGTTAGGATAAGGCCTGGCATGCCCCGCGGTGATAATAATCCAATCCAGCTATTTGATTACAAGTCCAGTATGGGCATTGCAGTTTTAATGATCTTTAGAGTTCTAGTAGGTTTTGTTGGTGTCAATAAATTTAGGTCTCATGACTTTTAAGAAATTGGAATATGACGTGTGGGATGAAGTGTACAAGGTGATTGCCTTGCACGATAAATCAACCCACTTTTTAATGTTTACTTCAATATTTGGGTAATTGGATGTCAAAAGACGAAGTAGATAACTAAAAAATATGGATTTTAGTTTTAGTTTTGATGGTCTGCTAGTTACTACTAGTTTTTAGTTTTTTTTTTTTTTTTGGTGAAATTACAGGAAGCTAATATAGTGATTTATGAAAAAATAATTAAGTGAGCTAGGTTCACGAATACAGTCGTAAATCTCTTGTACCATCTAAGTATTTTTTGTGATTTACGTCTTTTCATCTCTCACTTGATTCAACTGGTTCAACAATGCCCCTGTGTTTTTAAACTCGGACCGGACCGGCCGGTCGAACCGGTCGGACCGGGAACCGGCCAAGTGTCCGGTCCGAGTTACACAGAAAAACCGGATTTTAAAAACCCGGTCAAACTCGGTCAAAAACCGGGTTTGACCGGGAAAAACCGGAAACCGGAAACCGCCCAGCCACTTTTTTTTTTTTTTTTTTTTTTTTTTTGGTAAAAGTTCAAAAATAAACCCAACCATATTAATGCTCCATACTTAATTAAATATGGGCCCTATACATGTTTGTGGGCTTCCATATTCATTATCTGAAGGAAATAGATTCCAACAATTATTTGTCTTTGAGTTTTGACAATGACATGGGCCCATTGACATAAATCTAACAATGAACATCAATGCTAAATCAACACATGATTTTTATTTGCTTGGCCCAGTTATCAAATTAAAAGGCAACCAACTTCTTTGACTAATTACAAAATATTAGTAGTAACTCACTTTTACTTCTTTATACTAATTATATTAAAAAGTGAATAATTTGAGTCCATTATATTTATTCCTAATTTTTTCAATTCAATACTTTTTTAACTGTTAATAGCAAGATATCAGAATAGTTATTGAGGGTATTTTGGCTATAATTTTTTTGGACTAACAACTAAAATTAAGAAAAAAATTAGTAAGTGTATATGTGTGTGTTTATATATATATATATATATATATATATATATATAAAATATTTATGACGTCATCCGGTTCGACCCCGAATCGACCCCCGGTCGAACCCATTGACCCCTGACCCCTGAGCTCAGCCGGGTCAATACCCGGTCCGAGTCTGAAAACATAGCAATGCCCCACGTTTTTATATCTTATCTTAGTTTCATGATTGTAGTGGGAAGAAAAAAGAAGAAGAAAAAGAGCACATAGACTTTGTCCAAGGAACACTAATTATAAGAGCAGAAATTAAAAAAAAAAAGAAGAAACAGAAAAAGAAAAGGCAGGCTATGCTCTGAAGTCTGCTGGGAACAACGAGATTGGGTAATAAATGGATAAGTGGGAACAATGGTTTTCAGTGCCGGGAAAGGGATAGAGCGAATAACATGACCGCTGACCGCAAATTTCCCTAGGTGGAGATCAACAATTTGGCTAGAAACTGCAATTTGGTAAATGACCACAAAAAGAAATGAACGGGGAAATTCGGGGTCAAATTCTGAGTGGGGTGGCAAAGCGGGTTCTGATACAGACGCATGAATGTATCAATTTCATCTTAGGTTGTTCTTTCATTTTCCATGCACCTAGTTGCAGTTGAAAACGAATTGATAAAAGAATAATATTTAGATAGCACAAATATTATAAATCTCAAGTTGTAACAAAAGAATAGATTTGTTGCTTTACAAGAAACAAATTAAATAATATTGAGCTAATTATGTAGCATGCTCTTCTTTTTCTTTTTCTTTTTTATCTCACACAAATTTTAAAATAACTCACATATTGTAACTCCTAAGTTAATCTATAATATGTAGGAAAAATTCAAAATAAATGAAAAAATATTTTACAAGAAAAGGAAATTTTAACTAAATCCCATATGAGCCAGTTGTTTCATTCAAATTATATGTTCATGAGTGTTTGACTGTGAATTCAAACTAATTTGGTGACAGAAAATAATACTAGTAAAAAAGTTTCACAACTTAGGTAAAATTCTAACTTATCCAGATTAATATTCTTTTCACTTATCTCTTGAAAATAATTTTATCTAATCATTAATTAAATAATCTTAAAGTCACTGCTTGTCAAAAAGTGACTAAGGTCGAAGTCCACTTTACAGTACTACAATGCAACTGTAAAAACCACCAAAACACCCACAGACTTGTGTTAGTGTCATTGCATAACGTTCAGTTACTGGAAACTAATCATCCTCCTAAACAAGCAAATTATAATAAGAATAAGATCTCTTTAAAAATTAAACTAATCCCTTCACAGGTCATGATACTTCATGGGACATAGTGGCACAGCAATAAACTTACACCCTGTTTTCTCGTTTATTAAGGATTAAGGATTCCCGAGATTACATCAGATCTTAATTCATTCAACCCCATCAATTTCGTACGGCAGCCGCAGACAATCTCATGTTACAGCAATTAAAAGAGCATTTGGATCCTGAATGAGTTCGCTGACTGAAAACTAAGAATTTGGATGGGCATAACAGCAAAGCGAGGCCATTGTTCAGGCCGTGCGACATTTTGTCCTAGGACGAGCTAGACAACACAATTGCGCAAAACATAAGAGCAACCGACAAAAATATATAAATCTACTTGATCAATTCGTCCCCTATTAGACTAAATACTCAACCACGCATGAAGGCAGAGGCAGACCAAGCCCTACCCCATGATCATATATTAATTGTGTCTTATATACATGCACATTTCATAGCTGAAAGTTGTTAAAAGTTGAATAAGTTGAACAGTGACATTGCCTCATGTGGTCCTTTTTTAACATAATTTAATCCCATGAAAAAAAAGGTCGATTTGTACTTGCAAATTGCACTATGGTACTATCTCATTGCATGTACTCAAAAAAAATTAACAGGTTGTCCCTCGATCCCTTTCCCTGATTTCATTCTACATAATTCTGAACAAACGCGTATGATGATGATGTGTTTAGTTTTCACTTGACAAAAAAGTCAAGAAATGCAAAACCTGTTTCTGATATATATTTAGCCGGATTGAAAGTAAAAAGGGAGTAGCATTTATTTTTCCACCTTGCTCTGTTCTTTGACTTTTTGCAGTTTTAATTGCGGCATAACATTCGCATTCCTTTAATTTGCGTTATTATTACAAATTAATGTGTTATTTAGTTTTAGCTTTAGGGTATATACTCTAGTTTTGGGAGGTAGGTTGACAGAATAGTTTGGGAATGTAGTAGGTTTACAGAATCATCCAAAAGGGACTAACCAGCCCCACCAGAAAATCTGAAAAAGTTTGTACCACAAGAAGCTATGAACAACGTGAGATGTAGGGAAAATTAAGACAGAAATCATGGTCATGTGAAATTCTTAGGATCAACTTGCCAACAGGAGGTGCACCAGACAGCAAATCATGTAATATTATTGATATTATATCTCCTTATTTTAATTGAAACTATTCAACTTGTGATGGAAACATGTATAATTATCCAATCAAATAGTATACATTATGTGGTCTTCATGGACTGTGCCATGGCTGCCATGACAAAATAAGATTGGTAATCTCCTTTGAAGGATCATTGCACTTTTCATCTGGGTATGCAGAAAAGAACATATATAGATGTAAATGTAATTACAGAACGTAACCAACTGACTTATAACTTATAGATATAAATGTAATTACAGAATGGAACCAACTAACTTATATCATTCTTTTGTTTAAGTCAAATTTTGTGAAATTGATCAAGGTTGATCCTTGGTCTTGTCACAACGCGGAAAAAGAAAAACAGAAATGAGAATATAATTTCTTGTTTTTCTGCTTTAGAAATGAATTAACGAAAAGTACTACACTAGTAGTATTTAATTCCCCAGTGGGTCGGGTCCGCTGACAGCCACCAAATAAGATGCATGTAACTGGTAACAGGAAATCAAGGTCGATCTCTTTTCTTTTTATTATTAGTAGGATCAGAATTCAGAGGTTGAAATAGACTGCATTAATTTAAGCAATTTTCCTGGCCGGTAGTTGCATAAAATTCCAGCAACCCGATGATTGAAGAATTGTAGTTGAATTTAACAAGTGGACGTTCGAAAATTCTACTAGTTTAGACGGTGTATTGCGAGTGAAACAAGAAAGGATTTGCTTTGAGATATCCATAATGTTCTCAATTGGCTTTTTCCAAGGGAAAACCATTGAATATTTCATCATACAACATCATATGCTCTCAATAATTCACCAGATCAATCGTGTATGGCGAGAACTAATACAAGTAGCAAGCCTTGAGCATTCTTTCTTTGACAAGGTTTTTAAATAATGAAATGCCAAGGAGTAGAATGCAGGTTATTTGTTCGAAAATTCTACTTATTTAGACGACGTATTGCGAAGGAAATAACAAAGGATTAGATATGTGATATGCATCTAGACTCCATATTGTTGTCGACTGGCCTCTGTTGACTAACACCATAGACTCTGAACCGTGTAGATATTGAAGAGCCCATTGGGGGATAACTAATACTAGTAGGATGTGTTGTGCATTCTTTTTTTTAAGGTTATTGAATAATGAAAATGCACCTTATTTGCAAGTTCATAAACTAGTAAAACTTGCCATGTGTATGAACAATGTTTTTTGGTGGGTTTTTTTAGTAATACAATAGTATATTTTTTGGATAAGTGTATTTACAAGATAAAAAACAACATATTGAGAATGTGTATAAAAGCAATTTTTTTTAAAAAAAATCTTAATGAAACACACTATTTACCAAGACTCTAGCTTAACATCTTAAGCTAAAAATTCTCCAAAAAAAAAAAAAAAAAAAATCCTTAAGTTCATATGGAACTCAGAAAACTTGAGTTTAAGATCTGGCCTAAGTCAAAGAAATTTGAACTTGGTCATATTGGAGTTTGATATCTGTCAATCCATGGGGCTTGAGGACATGATCACCCTGGTTCCGTAACTTCCGCTTTGAAACTCGCTTTATTTCCTGCCCTGGGTTCTCCTCCCCTTGGGTATAGAACCAAGGGTTATATGTCGTTCGTGTTGTCGCATACATTGACATTGAAAATAACTTAGTAACAAAAATATTTATTCACATTTTAACGTAAAAAACGATTAAAGGGTAGTATTATAATCACAGTCATGCATTGACAACGTGTATTTTCATGTTAAGTATCATGTTAAGATGTAGAAAATCTCAAGAAGAGGGGCATGAACACGTAAAACATTACACCTACTTATTCTTATCTGCAGAAGTTTTTAGTCACTGTCATATCATATGTAATTAGAAGGTCCTTACCAGGTATGTGATTGTTGCAGAGAGGGCGATCAGCAAACTTTCCAACACAGAAGGAAATTAGTGTATGATTTGTCCGTGTCAAGGGGTAATTATTGTGTCCAAGAATGTTCGCGAGTGAGTCATATATAGTATTTAGTTTGTGCAGATATTTGGTGAAACGAATCAACATTAACAACTTAACATCTATTAAATATTGATGATTAATAACCAAAGAATGTTAAAAAAAAAATCAAATGCAAACAAGCCAGAAAATTTATGACTCTGTCATCATTCTGCATGAATTAATACTTCGTGAAATTATTCACATTTCAAGGTTATCTGAAGTGTATCATCTACAATATATGTAGCTTGTCAAGTTAAAATAAATTAAGAATGGTTAATTAAGCCTCGCCATTGGGCTCTTCGCTCTGAAGTTACTATCTTCTCTCCGTATTCCCATCATCTCTATATGCCAATATCATGATCAAATTTCTTGTACAAACTATTAGAATCACAGTGGCTGCAGCTCCGTCTAGAATGAATTGACTGAAGTGAGTTGCGTTAGGTTTGTCTGTCCTATATTCTCCCATCAGGGCATTCAGCAAAATTGCTGCAACAGAATTAACATGACACTAATATCATCAACAGATCCTCGCGAAATGGAGAGGTCAACAAGCCTTTTACATGCTGATAAGGATTGCAGCTTGTTTAACCCAGTGCAGAGAGGGCGGGCAAGGTCTACCGCCTCCTGATTACTAACCTGCAAACGAAGGGGAAAGACTCATTTTAGTCCTCGCAAAATGTTTAATGAAACCAACAATATTATGACTAATACAATAATTGCAATGAAGAAAGTCCATCATGCACCGGTAACAGGTATTACCTTATCCCATAACCCATCAGAAGCAAGGATTAAGAATTCCAATTCAGGTTTGACTCTAAGAACTCTTGTCTCTGGTTCTGCTATAACCCACTGTTTAAGATACTGGTCACCAATGCCCCTGGAGACAGCTAGAGATCCATGAACTCTCCACACACCATTCTTACAATCCACATAGCCACCCTGCAGAATGGCACCAAACAAAGAGATCGGCTGCTATTCAAACATTATCAAATGCAAACTGAGAAATGTAATAAAATTATTCAAAATAAAGGATGAATTTGATTACCAGGGCTTCAATTCTTTCCCGCTCATCTTCCCTTGAGGGCCGGTGATCAGAAGTAAGGGCCTCAGCTACCCCTCCTCTGCTCACAACAGCACGACAGTCACCAGCATTAGACACCACTAACTTCCCTTCCCTGATCAATGCTGTCACAGAGCATGATCCACCCCAAACATCTTCCTTCAAAAACTCAGCGTCAGTTATCAAGTAACCATTCTTTACTGCCTCCTCAATTAGACAATCTTTGCTCTTTTCTATTTCATCCATTATATTCTTTTGCAAGTTATCTGCTGCAAATTCAGCAGCTTTTTCACCTCCATGCCCATCATATATACCAAAACAAGCCTACAAATCCAATTCCATAAAAAAAAATTTAAGAATAGACAATAAAAATTAACTCTCCAGAAACTCCAAAATTTGTTCTTTTTTCAAGCAAAGATAAAACCATCTTTACAAAGATGAAATCCCGAAATTTAAGATGCAATTGAATACCTGTTTGGAATCCCCTTGAAGATTGATGGCAGCCGAGTAACGATCCTCCATGGCCTCTCTCCTCCCTTTTTTACAGTATACCACATACCCATCTCCCTCAACTTCCACCACATCCATCTCCCTCCCGGCGGCCGCAGAAGGTGTCACCGAAAAACTCCCAAAACCCATTGAAACAATCGGAATATCCAACCTCGCGGGCCTTTTCCTCGTCAAAATCGACGGCGAAGCCGAACAGTCCGAAGAATTTCTAATCAGCCCACTTGGACTCCGAGGCAGCGGCTTCTGCAGCCGGAGAACCCGCAACGGCGACGACGGTGAAGAAGAAGAAGACGGGCTTTTGAAAGTTTCCGGTGAAGAAGCAGAAGTAGAAGATGTTGTGCAGAATAGAGAAGAGGAAACCCGACTTGACGGCGAGAAAACCGGCGAGGGCGAGTTTGAAATTGCAACGGTGCAAGACATGTTCTCTTAAAGCTCGAAATCCTTCTATGTTTTCCGTTTTTTTGAGTTACAATGTTAATAATGTGAACAACGTTGTTGAGGTTGTTCGATGGCGGATTTGATTGAAACAGGTCACATATTTATTTATATGGGAGTCTTTCGTGGGGTTTTCTTTTCGCAGTTGTCTTTTTCTTGATAGAGTCAAAGAAAAGTCCATGGCCCATGCCGCGTTTGAAGAGCGTTTGAGAATCAAGGAGGATAGTGTTTTCAGCTTTCGTTCCTTTCGTTGTTTTGAGTTTTGACCCGTGTAGGATATTTTTGCCCCTTTCCGATTTGAACACTATCCTACTAATTACTTTATTATAAAGTTCCAAACTAGAGTTTCTCTGTTAAAGTCTTTCTTGTTCATAATCAGATCTTGTACCAAATATGCCAAGCTTGCCCCCCTTAGGTTCAGGAAACGCAAGGATTGGAATTGATGTGGATAGGAATATTGCATATGATCTCTCTCTCTCTCTCTCTCTCTCTCTCTCTCTCTCTCTGGTTATTGGATGATATCTCTTTATATGCTAACAATGAATGGTCAGTGCATTGATGAAAATGCCTGGATATTACAAGTCGAAAATGTATCAAATGTCCTAGACGTTATACAAAGCTTTTAGTAGAGGCTTTGACTCTTGCCAGTAATTATTGCCTGCTTTCTGCAGAGAAAAATGTTACCAGGCACCAGCTATGCCTGCCTGTGGCGTCTCCAAACGCGAGCGGAAACTACTCTGGAAATTTACCGTTGCCAAGTCTCATCCCATCACGGTAGGGATCGTTGCAAAATAGTCAGACACTGACATCATGCCAGAATCCCAGAATTATGCCACCAACAACTTCATTTGCTGACAACCTAAGTAATCAAACTAAATCCAAATTTCAAAGACGTGTTGCGTGTTGACTTAAGTATAATGAGAATATTCACCAAAACAAAAAAGGATCAGGATGAGCATAACCGGATATATGTTGATTTTATTTCCCACTATTTTAATTTTTGGCAACATTTTAGAGAGGAAAATTTTAAATTGACTACAATTCGAAGAATATCGTCACTAGTTAAGGATGGATTTATATCACTTCTTCGAAAGAGTTAAATCAGAGCAGACGTTGGTTACTTTAGAAGAAAATTAATAATGCCACAAAACTCATGTCAAAAATCATTACCTTTTCTTTTTTGTTTTTTTAAGAAAAAAAGTCAACATGCAATAAGAATTGTAATCATTGTGATAACGTGCAATGTTGAAGGTCAATTTCGTAATGATCTGTCCTTGAGCATGTTTAAATTTCTCTCGAGTCTCGCACATAAGAACAGTGTCTTGCGTGCGAGACTCTGTTGGGGTCCAAAAAATAATAATTGGGGTTACACCTTTATGAAAATTGAATAATTTCATGTAAACTAGATGATGTTTTACTTTTATTTTATTTTTTGTGTCATTATATGTGGTTTAATTACATTATTTATTTGAATATTAACACTTTTCTAATACCACGAGAAGAATTCTCAGTTTTTACCATTCTGCGATGATACTTGAGGAGGAGCTGGGAATTGTGGCCCAACATCTGACTGTCTTGAGAGGTAGTTTGGTCCAGTCTCAGTTATGTAGACCATTGGACTTCATAAATTTTAGCCCAATGAGCTTGTCCCGCTTTTGTTTTCGGGTAGATCCAAGTTGCTTGACCCAAATATCCATCTTGCCCAATAAACTTAAGTTTTGTGACGAAACCAAATTCATCAACTCAATCACGGGTTTAACTGGTAAATAAGCACGTCCATGATAGAATCAAGTGGGCATATCATAGTAAATTGCAACATAACCCCCCCCCCCCCCCCCAACAACAAAAAATAACCTTTTTCCTCATCTGAGATTTTAATTTTGCTCCAAGGTCTGATATTTAATGCTTAGTTAATTTGTGAATATAAATTTATTTGTTTGGGGTTCATTTGTTTAAACTAGGAAAGAGAACAAGAACTTGAATGAGATTAATATTCAATAACACCAGCCAACATTTGGCTGAACTACTAGTTAGTGGGGCTAGTTGCCATAGCTTTCGTGTGGTAACATTTTAGAGACTTAGGAGATGAAAATTCGGAGTTTGCAAAAGTTAAGAGTAAGCATTTCTAGTTAACCTATATCAGAAAGAATAGATAAAACATTTGGAGTCCAAATACTCTCCAAAATTTAAGATAATGCAATTCGTATAAATGTAATTTTCCCTTGGCTTAAATTAGGTATGAGTAGGCAATTTTTTAGCAATGACAAAAGCTTTGGAATAGCGAATACCACGAAAATTTGCTCGAGTCATTTTTCTTGTAAATGGGAAGGGAAGTTAATTCATTTCAACTTTTCATTTTGTCTGTTGCTTAGATTTATTAACCTATTACAAGAACCGAGATTAATTTTCTGGAAAAGTTATTAACCCCAAGAGAGAACTTAGGTTGGCCATCACAAAATCTTTAAATGCTAAGTGGGGCGAGAGATTAAGGATTCAAACCCTGCCTTCCATCAAAAATTCAAATGGGTGCATCACACACCCGTTTGGTTTAATAGTGGTTCAGTTCCCATTGGTTCTCCTCAAGGCTTAGTTGGGTCCTTCTCCCTGTAGTATAGGTAATAAGTAAGATAGTATACTCTTAACTATTGACAAAAAAAAAAAAAAAAAAAACACCCCAAGAGAGTGATATGTATATTCTTGCTAAATCTATCTTTTAAAAGAGGACATGTATCACTCTCTTACATGAGTGCAACACAAAGCGTAATAGAGGACGGTGTCTAATTTAAAGCATCTACTTGGCTCGATAGAAGGAAAAAATAAAAACAATTTAATCGAACTTGAAATGTGGATTTTTGAACCATGTTCGTAAGGATGCACTTAGCTGGGGTTTTGAACTTTGAACATGGACCTTTTTTTGTCTTTTTTTGAACAATCACCGTATTATACTGTGTTTTCAAACAAGAATTGGACCGATTAGTTGAACCGATTGGATCGAGAACTAACTGAACATTCGATCCGAGTCCATCTAAAAAATCAAAAATTAAAAAATCGATCAAATCGGTCAAAAACCGAATTTGACCGGTCAAAACCAGGTTTGACCGAAAATTGATAGATCGGCAAAATCCAGTTGCTTGAGCTTCGACGATGGCCTGCCCGAGGAGCTGCCGTGAACTCTCCACTGTCACCACCGTTCACCTTTTCACTTCGAATAAAACCACAAAAATCCAACTACACCACTTTCAAATCAAATCATAGCAATAAAAAATCACAAAGAGAGAAGATGAACAATCACTTCATCAGAAAAAATTTTAAAAATCAGGACAACCAAAACAGATAGATTTCTTCTGGGTTTTCAAGGATTGCAGCTTCATGAAAAATGTTGGATGGATTCAGATTCAATCATTCTCAAACTCCAAGAATCAACCAATAATAAAATACTACATACAAATCTTTCACATAAAGATTTGTTACTGAAATATTTATCCCCACTTCTATTTCTCTCTCTACTTTCTCTCTGTAGAGGAGAAAAATGAGAAGTAAGAAGCATCGAACCGTTCTTTTGCCTCAGGCATGGCAGTAGCTTTCTCTATCAATAATAATACACTCTCTCTCTCTCTTCATGTTTGTATTTTTCTTAAGCCATGCTAAAGTCATATCCGGTGTCACCCATAAGGAAATTTAGATTTTTTAAACTTAATTTACATTATGGGATAATTACACAAACCTCCCTTGAGGTTTATGACAATTGCAGACAGTACCCCTCAGGTTTTAAAAATTACACTTACCTCCCCTATTTTCATTGTTTGGGTAACAAAATGATGACATCAGCAGCAAAATTACATGAATTTCCAAATTTACCCTCTTGGCTTTAAGTGAAAGATTTTTTTTTCAAGTAACTTTGTCAAAAATATAAGACCAAATTTGTTGTTTAAAAAAAATTTAATACCGCCTCCACTCACCAATTAAAGAAAAAAAATAACACCTCTACCATTACCATAAATCTAAGAGTACTATTCAACATCACAACCAAATTGTGGAATCAAAGTCACCAATATATTCAACATCAATCAACTTAAAAAAAAAAAAGAGAAAAAACACGTCTATTTTTTTTGCCAATTACAAGCACCGAATAGTTTGAAAAAAAAAATCTTTGCTCTTATTTTATTATTTTTATTAAATTCTCTCAAAAAAATAAAAAAAAGCATTGTTGTATAAAAAAAAAAGCATTGTTGTAAAAAAAGTATTGTCCTAAGGGTATTATAGTCCTTTTGTATAGTGAGGGGAGCTAAGTGTAATTTTTGAAACCTGAGGGGTACTGCCTGCAATTGTCATAAACCTCAAGGGAGGTTTGTGTAATTATCCCTTACATTATTCATCTTTAAGGTTTCTTGAGTCCAATATGGGAATTAGTTTTAAGTTAATAACATACCGGTGGGCCATGGTTACAATTTTGGTACATTCTTGAATCAAATTATTAAGATTAGAATAGAATATTTATTTATAAATTTAAATTTTGTTTGTCATTTCAAAATATTATGAATGAACTTGTTGCCTCATTTGGATTTATGTTTGTCAATAATTGAACATGCATGAGATTTTTATATTCTGAATTTTGTGAGTTTGGATGAGTCTGATGAATTGTTTAATAAATCGGATATGAATTTGAATCTATATTAATGAATTGTAAATCTTTCTTGGTTAAATTTTGGAAGTTTGATTTGTAAAGAATATATATATATATATATATAGACGTATTTATAACGTCATTTGGTTCAATCCCGAGTCGACCCCTGATCGAACTTATTGACCCCTGACTCTTAAGCTCAACTGAGTTGATACCTGATCCGAATTTGAGAATATAGGTGTCACAATATTATTGCCTCACACAAGTGAGGTGAGACTTTCAATGGTGTACTAGATAAAAGCCTCAAACTATTTGTCGTACACAATTTAGAGGTATGGCTCCTCGAATTCTACCTAAATTTCCTCCCTTATAAACCCTCTGATTGCCTCAGGTGAAATTTGGTCGTAAAACTTGGACTTAAAACAGGAACGGGATTCGTGGATATGGGGGGATAACCAAACCAGATTCATGGGAATGCACTTAATCTGGGGTTTGAGCATGGACCTGGACTTAAAACCAGAATAGATTCATGAGTTGCAGCCATTTTGCAAACTCCAGTAATTAAATGAGCAGAATATTCCATGTTTCTTCTTTCCTTGTTCTTATCTCCCTAACTTGCCTTTTTCGTTGCAGCAGCTTCTTGGGTCCCCAAGGTGCCAAAGAAATATCACCTACTGAAAGTTCGATACTTCGTTTAGACAAGTGCTACGGTCAAATTAACAAAAAAGGTTGTTTTCATCTTTGTTATCTAAATATTTTGAATTGCCTAATCTTTCCCCCTGAATGTTAATGTAATTAAAAAATGAACGAAGAGTATGAAACCAACCAATTAAAGAAAAGCTATTCAGTTATTTCCTTTGCATGAACTGTGCGAGGTAAAGAGAAATCTATTGTTCCACCAGTTGATTAGATAGAGTATGACGTTCTATCTTACGATAGCCAGGTACAATAATTTCGAGAAAATAACAACAAAGACATTAATTAACTGATTTAGAGAAATCAGAAACTCGAAAAGGGTTTTTTTTTTTTTTTGGGTAGAAAGAAATGTTACGAGAGAAAGAACTTATGTAATATTAGTGCTAAGGACGGTACGCGATGTGTGTAATTTTATTAAAAAAATATGAACTAATTTCATGAAATTTAGCTTTATATATTAAAGCAAAACTATGACTACTCATTATATTTTTAATATAAACGGAATAGTTATTTTGTTAATTATCATGTTTGTGAGTGACCTTTTTGATAGCATATGCATAAGAAGTTAAGAAATGAATTATATTTTTTCAAAAATAAAAAATAAAAAGGAGAAACAACATATTGAGCGATTTTGTTGTTAACATATGCCCAGGAAGTTAAGAAATAAAATATTTAAAAAAAAAAATTAAAAAGCAAAGCCACAAAGACTGAGTGCCAACTCCTTTTATATATAGCAGAAACATACTAATACTTGGTGGGGTTGGTTACTATAAAACTTTTAAAAGCTAAGTGGAGTGGGAGTCTAGGCATTCAAGTCATGCCTCCCATAAAAAATTCAAAAGGGTACATAATGCATCCGTTTGATTTGATGGTAGTACAGTTTCCATCGATTTCCCCTGAGCTTAATTGTGCCTCTCCCCTAGGATAATATACTGTTGACTATTGAAAAAAAAAAACATACTAATGAGATTTTCCGACTAAAGAGGCAAGAAAAAATGAGAAGTAAAAATGTAAATTGGGAATTTTTATCAACTTCGAACGGTAATTTCAATTTCAATATCCGCACAAAGATCTGTTTAATGTATTTCAAGAAATCAAATGGCTTCATATGTCGCCGTCTGGAGTCTACAGCACCGTGTCGCCGCACGCCACCACTACCTCAGCAAAATTTTATCCGCCTTTTTTTTTTTTTTCAAAAAATTTATCATTTATCTTCCACCACAGGCATTAACAAGACTAATACTGTGATATCACATGGCATTGGTAAGTGAAAATGTCGCATGTTATCAACATTGATATTGACTAACGTGATTGATCGATGTTCGTAAAATTGAATCAAAGCCCCACTCCAAAAATGTAGTGCTCATTCAACTTGCATAATTCCTATAATTGAATCGAAGCCCCACTCCAAAAATGTAGTGCTCATTCAACTTGCATAATTCCTTTTCAGAGGCCAGCACCAGACGCATGGCGATGGCCTTATTGGTCCACGTTTAGGCTTTTAATTTCAGCCATAAACTCACAGATTGATGATGGTGGGAATTCATAGTTTGAAGAGACGTTTTTCCATACAAAAAAAAAAAAAAAAAGGTAAGTGCAGCATTTGTGTAATATCCACCCTCTGTCTGTCAATAATTCTATAGAGTCCACTGTGAAATTAATGTCATGTTGTATTCTTTTTCAGAACGTGCGCGGATATCTATCCATATGGGATGGAGATATCTCTGGAAGGGCTGTGTGCGTCTTTCGGTTGGCAGAAAGACGTTTCTACACTCCTCAGTCCCGCTATTTTGGATCTGGATAAGGCCTGCTCTTTTTCGGTTGATACTTAGAATATGCAATTTTGGGTTTTACGATGTGAAATGCATTGTAAATTTGGTAAGTCGAAATACGTGGGAACCGATGGATACTGAATTGATTTGTGCGAGGAATTAAAGTTGCCCTCTGTTACTTTAGGCTGGGTAAAACAAATTATTCATTGTTCACTGAAAAAGTCATATCATTATAATTATTATGCAGAAAAAATAGCACTATGATTTTCTTTCTATTGTTTTCACAAACAGCAAGTGTTTTCACAGAACAGGAAATAGCAGAGTTTATCCACCCACAGTTGTGATTGTTTGCAGGTTTTGTCCTCAATGTAGACAGTATTGATTGAAATAAATTGCATCATACAACCAAACATCTTTGTCTGCCATTGTATTGGACCATCCAACCGCTTTAAATTATCATTCAATTGATGGATAACGGAGAGAATCTATGTGTAAAATTACAAAATTCAAAAAAGGATTGGTTATGGGTTGAAGGGAGGAAGAAAAATTCGGTAAGCCAGCAGGAGTCATTCCCTTCAATTATTCACATGGCTCTGTTCTTTCATTAGAACTAACGTTCTAAGGAGGATTATCTTTTTGCCTTTCTATGCTTTTTTTCGAAAGATATTTTTAAGAAGATTATATAATCACTGGTATACTCCAAAAATTAAAAGATTATATAATCAGTGGAATACTCCAAAAATTAATAAACAAACACGTATTATTATTAGCGCAATTTTTTGGCTAGCCATAATATTTTTCTTTTTTAAAGAATATAATCTGCATAGAAGTAGTTGTTTCATATCTCAATTGAATCAAGAACGAATGTGCATTTGAATGGATATTCTTTTGGCAAAATATCCCTTTGTTCCCCGCTTAAGTAAGAAACTCAAGAATCTTCATATTTATGTATGTCAATATACTAACCGATCACTTTCAAGATAGCAAGTATGTTCATAATAAGGTGACCACATAAAACTTTTATTAGGTGGATCATTTGGTAAAATGTTTGATTACTTCAGTTCAAGTACCATGATAGTTTAAGAAATTCGGGGCTATAAATTTATGAATATGTTATTCATGATGAGATGCAGAAGATTTGGCTTATTTGAGTACCGAATATTAACGTAATTTAATCTTGTGGCCTCTGGCCGTTATTAAATGTCGCATGTACAATAGATAAATGTCCATTGGCAAGAACTAAGAGGTGCTATTTACAAGTTGTTGTCTTTTTTTTTCCTTCTCAATTATTGACCATAATGTTATAAACAATACTAATCATAGAGTACTGACTGTAATCGAAAATCACATTTAGAAGACAACTTTGAAATTGGCATGTCCCTGCTTCGGTGGTCTAAGAGGCTAAAAATCGGAAAAGGAAAACAAAACAAAAAGAAACAATAATTAAGCACAAAAGTTAAAAAAGTCATTCTCATTGCAGAAAGATTCCTTTTACCGGGTTACGAATTCTTCTGGCCCCAATCCCTTTTGCTGTCAATTTTATATAATTCTGACCTTTTCATCTGATTATAGAATGACGTATTACTGATTTTTATATTTTATTAAGCTATGGGGTCTATGAATCTAAACTGCACTAAAAGTAACTCTAGCTGTGAAAAATAAATACTTAACGTTTGACATTGCATGTAATCTGACCTCATATAGAACAAATTTTTGGCACAGCTGGTAACCGTTAATATTTATGCCATGCTAAACTTTTTGTAATGATCTGTTTGTACAATCATCTTAATCGTAGTCTTTCATTATGAAACAAAACTTTTCGAGGAAAGAAAAAGATCAAGAACAGCAAATTCAAATTAGATGGATTCAAAATTGAATTACCACCTTTCTCAAAGGAAAAACAAATGAAGAACCACCAACCATTATGTCAATATTTCAAGAAACCAATAAAAACCTTGCCTTTTTCCTTGTCGGCATTTAAACTTTTGAAAACCACAGTACAATTTTCTTGATTATTGCTTTTCCATCCTGCAGTGACTAGTGATTTGATGAACGCCGAGTTGGGACTCAGCACATTCGTGGAACTCTAACCGGACAAACCCGTGCTATCAAGTATTTGGTACATCACGCACAACACGTAATACGTCACGTAATGTATTAGAACTAATTTGCAAATTTGTTAGAATATTGTATAAAAAAAAATTTCGACAACTGTGGGTGTCAGAGGTCATTTTTTAAAATCTAACTGCACGCGTTTGCTAAACGCGGTGTAGATTTTTTTTTTTTAAATTATTCATGCACAGCGTTTCCCAAATGCGATGCACTGTTCATGCACTGTTTCACTATTCACATTTTTATTTTTTTATTTTTGTAGAAGAGGTTAGGGTTTTTGGTTTAAGTTTTTTTGGGTTATTGTTTAGGTAGATTTATAGGATTTAAGTAAAAATAATTGAGGTAGTTCAATGTTTGAATTGAAGAATTTTAAATTTAGAAATAATAAAGCTATAGACACCAAATTTTGATATACCATTAAATTTTCTAATATCTTGTGGGCCATTTTTTATTTTTCGAATGCGAAATCTGGTTTTTAGAGAAAGTGTGCAAAAGTCTGCTGGCAAAATTATAATTTCAGCACGTAAATACCTGTCTCACCAATTTTTTATTTTTAAATTCATATGTTATACCCTTGTACAAATTTTTAAATTTTGTAATTTTTTTGGATGAACCACTATTTTTCTATGTATTACGTAAATTTAAGGGCAAAATAGTCATTTTCAATTTGTGAATGTCTTTTTCGGCTATTTTGGAATCCTAAATTCATATTTCATAATTTTAAGTATATTTTAAATTTGTGATATTTTTTAGGTTAAAAAAAATAACGATTTTGCCTCAGGTACGTATGCATCATAGAAAAAATAGTTTTGCACACTTTCTCTAAAAATTAGATTTCGCATTCGAAAAATAAAAAAATGACCCACAAGATATTAAAAAATTTAGTGGTATATCAAAATTTGGTGTCTATAGGGTTATTATATCTAAATCTAAAATTCTTCAGTCAAACATTGAAGTACCTCAATTATTTTTACTTAAATCATATAAATCTACTTAAACAATAACCCAAAAAAACTTAAACAAAAAATCCTAACCTATTCTACAAAAAAAAAAAAAAAAAAAAGGGAAAGTGAACAGTGTGCATTTGGGAAATGCAACGCATGAATAATTTAAAAAAAAAATTTCTGCACCGCGTTTCAAAAAATGGCATCTGACATCCACAGCTGCCGATTTTTTTTTTTTCCAAACAATATTCTAACAAATTTGCCTAACTAATCACATATTATTAAATGTTATAAATTGTGATCTACTATCACCATATAACAATAAATTATTAATTATAGCACATCATTAGCAATGTACGTGGACATTTAATACTTTTTTGTCTTGGTCTCAACATGAACCCTAACAAAATACGTGCAATATAGCGGACCCACAACAAAGTTAAGCACACACGTGGCATGACGATGGTGGTCCCAGAATACACATAAGCTTTTTATATTTGACATTTGTTAGAGGCCAGCCAAAAAGCAAAGCGAAACGTCGCCGCTTAAAAAAATGTTTGTTTCTTGCTGCCTCTTTTATTTTGAAGGGGGTAAGGGTAAATTTTGCTGCCTCAAACTCCTATAAATGCGTATGCTATTATAGCGGGTTACTAACAAAACTTAAACTTCCCCCCTTTTCACTTCATGAACTTTCTCTAGTCATCCCAACGTTATAATTAGTCCTCTTCCCTTCCTAAAATTTCTCTCTTTTTTGCCTTTTAATCTTACTATAGAATTGCCTTTATCCATTCTTGATTCTATAATATCCAAAATCTTATATCAAGCTGTCTACTTTGTACCTATCTTCTTTGTAGTAGTTCAACTTTTTTTTTTTTTGAAAGAGTAGTAGTTCAACTTTTAAGTATCAGTTATCATTTTTGGGTTTGTCTATCTAAAAAGGGGGAAAAATAGTAAGAATTGAAAGAGGAAATTAAAAAATATGTGTGGAATATTGGCAGTTTTGGGTTGTTCTGATGATTCTCAGGCCAAGAGGGTTCGCGTTCTCGAGCTCTCTCGCAGGCAATTCTTGATCTTCTGTTTTTTTCTTTGTCGATTTTTCTTTTTTGGCATTTTTAAGTAAAAGAGCTACTACACGATTAATTTTTTCTCTCACGTATAGCCTGATAATTTAATGGCTACTCTTAAAATAGTGCAACAAAATTTATTGGAGACTGAGAAGAGGCAATATAATCGTCGGAATCTCCGTCCCCGTCAGATGGGGATGTGAAAACCAGACACAGTGTATTGACTATATGGATTGATGATAAGTGGGACCTAACTCGATTTGTTAAATTAGAGATGCTACCATGATTCCTTAAATATGCTCGTGACTATTCAACTTGGTCTCTTACGTTTGTATGGTCAAAAAGTAACATTCAGGGTCCCAATTTTTCTAAAATGAAATCTCAAACAGATTAGTGATCATCAATCTTGTAGTTTCAGTATTCATAAATTTATTACAAAAATTTCTTGCTGATGTGCTTCACGCATAAATCGAGAAGGAAGTTAAATTGAGATTGTTTGGTATGACAGGCTGAAGCATCGGGGTCCGGATTGGAGTGGACTATTTCAACATGGTGACTGTTATCTGGCTCACCAGCGGCTAGCAATCGTTGATCCCGCCTCCGGTGATCAACCTCTCTTCAACGAAGACAAAAAAATCGTTGTAACGGTGAGTTGACTGCCTGGAAATTTAGTTCAATTATGATTTTCTTCTCCTTTATTAGTAAGTTTCTTAAGTGGCCTGAATTTCCATTTGACATGGTGGACACCTGTTTTGAAATTCAGGTGAATGGAGAGATATACAATCATGAGAAACTGAGGGAAAGCTTGCCTCATCACAAGTTCAGAACTGGCAGTGACTGTGATGTTATTGCACATCTCGTGAGTTCTTTCACTAACAATATATTATCGATCATTTATTTTCCTCTGCTTTCTAATTTGGTTGCAATTTACTGAACGTCCCCATTTTGTCAGTACGAAGAACATGGCGAAAATTTTGTGGACATGCTGGACGGAATGTTTTCTTTTGTTTTACTGGATACCCGTGATAACAGCTTTCTTGCTGCTCGGGACGCAATTGGAATCACTTCCCTATTCATTGGTTGGGGACTAGATGGTATGCTTGTACACCTTCTTGTGTATATTCTCAGTTTGTATATAACTATTAGGGTGATATGTGCTGAGCAGGGAATTTCCTTTTCCTGTTTGTGTTCAGGTTCGATTTGGATTTCATCAGAATTGAAAGGTTTGCATGATGACTGCGAACACTTTGAAGTCTTTCCACCAGGGCACTTGTATTCAAGCAAGACTGGTAGCCTCCGAAGATGGTATAATCCTCCTTGGTTTTCTGAGGCTATTCCATCAGCTCCATACGAACCCCTTGTTCTGAGGCGTGCGTTTGAAAATGTGAGATTTACACGCACTTGATCATTTTTTTGTATTTGAGCTGCTGATCAATTTATTATTTGGAAAGTTATCATAATCGACTCTCTTTGACGCATAAAATGATTGAGCATGAAAGTTTTTACTATGAAAATTAATGCAGGCTGTGATTAAAAGATTGATGACTGATGTGCCTTTCGGGGTTCTGCTATCGGGTGGCCTTGATTCATCATTGGTTGCTTCTGTCACTGCTCGCTACTTAGCTGGCACAAAGGCTGCCAAGCAATGGGGAGCACAGCTTCACTCCTTCTGCGTCGGTCTTGAGGTCAGTTCCCATACTCTCCGTGGGAAATACCAGCATTAAAGCATACTTGTAGTCCTTTATGCTGATTAGTGTGTTATATAACAGGGATCTCCGGATTTGAAGGCTGCAAAAGAAGTTTCTGATTATTTGGGTACAGTCCATCATGAATTTCACTTCACTGTTCAGGTATTTGTACAAGAAGTGCTTTTGAACCCGTGTGTCTGAGCTCGATTGTTTATCTTTTTCTCTGTTATTTTTTTTTTTCTTATTTCAACCTTTTACTGATGACACGCTTCCTGTTATGTTACAGGATGGTATTGATGCAATTGAAGATGTTATTTACCATACTGAGACACATGATGTAACCACAATCAGAGCAAGCACTCCTATGTTCCTTATGTCACGAAAGATCAAGTCTCTGGGAGTGAAGATGGTCATATCTGGTGAAGGCTCTGATGAGATATTCGGTGGATATTTGTATTTTCACAAAGCACCAAACAAAGAAGAGTTCCACCGCGAAACATGTCGTAAGGTAATGGGATATATTGGCTTGTTGCTTGCCTGCCGGTAGTTTGGAGTCAACCCAAAGGTGAAATAATTGTCGTCTTCTTTATATGCAGATAAAGGCCCTTCACCAGTACGATTGCTTGAGAGCCAATAAGGCAACATCTGCATGGGGTGTAGAAGCCCGTGTTCCATTCCTGGACAAAGAATTCATTAATGTTGCAATGAGCATTGACCCTGAGTGGAAGATGGTAAGACTGAATACCAAGTTTTTAGACAATGGTTCATACTTCACAAGTTTCATTGCCTTTCTAAATGTGCCCATTCATTTCAGATCAAACCAGGGCAGGGACGTATTGAGAAGTGGATTATGAGGAGGGCTTTTGATGATGAAGAGCATCCATATCTCCCGAAGGTCCAGAACAGTAGTTTCCCAACTTCTAATCCTGAGATTCTCATTCCGTTTACTTCCATTAACCTAAAATATTTTATCTGCTGCAGCATATTCTGTACAGACAGAAAGAGCAATTCAGTGATGGTGTAGGCTATAGTTGGATCGATGGCCTTAAAGCCCATGCTGAACAGCATGTATGTTGTATGATTGTCATCTCAATTAGCCATTGTTTTTGCTTTTCCAGTATAGCTGGTTTATGAAGCTTAAAATTTATGTACTGGTTAGCAATTGATATGGATGAAATTATACTTTTCAGGTGACGGATAAGATGATGCTTAATGCTGAGCGTATCTTTCCACATAATACACCAACCACAAAGGAAGCATACTACTATAGAACAATCTTTGAAAGGCTCTTCCCCCAGGTACCTTCATATCAATCATAACTTCTCCGACATAATTAATCATTTTGATCCAGAAACTAACTGAACTGGGTACCTTCCGTTGTTTTGATTATAAGCAGAACTCAGCCAGCCTGACTGTTCCAGGTGGAGCAAGTGTGGCATGCAGTACAGCCAAAGCTATTGAGTGGGATGCTTCATGGTCAAAGAACCTTGATCCCTCTGGTAGGGCTGCTGTTGGTGTCCACAATTCAGCTTACGATAAGCATCCCACATCTGTTGCTAATGGAAATTTGGCACCTGAGATTATTGACAATGTCCCACACATGGTGGGAGTTCCCGCGAAGGAGCTCATAATTCAGGGCTAACAATCAGAATGAGGACTACTTGTTTGTATTCATGTTAGAATATGCTGGATCAGTCTTTGGATGCCCCGCAGTTGCTGTATGAAATTATTAGTATGTGTAAAACTAAATAAAAAACCAAATGGCAGGTTATGTAATCTTGATAAAGTATTGAAGGGCAACTGTTCAGGTGGCAGGTTCTAAGGTGTGTGCACCACTTGATGTAATGATTTTAAGTACTGCGTTATTATGGGATCTATTATGCGTTGTTTCCTCTGTTTTGCCTAACTACGCAACGCATTCAAGTGAATTTTTTTCTTTTAAACAGGCAACAATGTGTTCATTATAACTTGCTTTAAACATTTACAGTTGGGCCAACAGCCCTGTGATCATCCTGTGAGATCTCTAAGATCCCGAGGGAACTGATTTTACTAATGTCCCATTTTGTTAACATCCCGATTTTCCCGATTGGTTGAAGATTTAACGGCAGGAAACTGGCCCAACTCCCTGCTTAGATTCCCACAACATAATCCAGCCCAAGCCAGCGTGGACAAGTGGGTAAAGGCTCTTTGAATGTGTCGAGGGCGCCCCTATAAAAGCCTTTCTACTTTCCTCCCCATTCCATACCTGCTAGGTAAACCAGGAATGCGATAAATTTCAGACAATTAAATCATCAAAATTTTTTTTTTTGAGTTCTTTGACAAAGGAAAGTGCTCAATGGTAGGTTTTGTTAGATAATGTATCACATATTGCTGCTATAGATGAAGCTAATAGTCATATGGCTTCTCAATAGTATTAGGGTCTGATGACTAGGGAAGCCCAACCCAGCATCATAGTTATTTACTGGCTACCATGGCGAATTTAATGGAATTAGGATTAACTTGAGGCATTTGTTCTACAGCAGGACAAACGAATTTTCTTTTTTTGGTGAATAAACATTTATTCATTTGCTCAAATTAAAATTTACATCAAAGGTTGGCGTTTCATAGCCACCCCTCAAAACACAAAATATTTGAAGGAATATGACGAACAATTGCATGACTAACGATTTGTTTGTGAATAAAGAGAATCAATACATTTATGTTCTTTTGGTCCAATTACCTACTTAAATGCAGTATATTCTACAAGCAAAGAGAGGACGAGCCTTAGCTGCTTCTCTCCAGGGGTATAATATTGCGTCAACAGCTACAGAAATCGTACAATTATAAAAGGGGAAAAAAAGGAAAATCTAATAGAAGGAGAGAATAGAAAAGCCTAAAAAAATAAGGCAGTGTAGAACAGTTGATTCCAAGTATCAGGCACGCCAGGAAGGCACCAATGGCTACAGTCAGCAGAATGGTCAGGATTAGCCCTTTGCTCAGGGGTGAGATCACCACTGTATATGGAAGGATGAGCATCTTTCCTCATTTCTGATAGCAATGTAATGTCAAGCAGAAATGGGGGGTAGTTCATGTCCTCCATCACTGTCTCTATCACCTTCATTTGATCAGGGTATGTTCCTGGATAAGTTGTGCCTGACATTGGGGAGGTTTCACCATAACAGCTTTTGGCTGTGGATGCTGAACCCATACTCCAGTCACTGGGGCTGCCAATACACATGTTCAAACGTAGTTAAGAGCCATTAATGCTCCTTCTATGCAACCAGTCCATCCCATCAAATCCAGCTATGAAGAAAGTGACAATTTATCTATTACCAAGTTGCATTCAAGACATTAATTCGAATTAATTGCATGACACAGTACTCAATTGATTAATAACCATTATTTCAAGTCAATGAAGCACCTTTCTTTTTGGTCTATTGGAGATTGAAGCCATGTTAGATAATTAACATGCATATCTGCTCTTGGTTCCATTTATCAGAGCAATATCCACATACTACTTAGGACATTTTAGTTTCAACTCACAACTCTTCAAGTTACTAGTCCGCCCAATAATAGCCCCACCCTCCAATAAATGTATGCTTGTGAAGCGCTATCTAATCGACAAGGCGAAGAGGGTCTACACATGAAGCAGTCGACATGTTAGGGCACCACCAATCGACTTAGTGGCTCAGAATAATGAAGAGAGCAAGAATTAAGCGTAACCTCACCCATAGGCTATAGCTGGATTTGTCCAATACAATATTTATTCTATCCCATACTACTATTATTCACGAGGCTGAGAGGAATAGAAAAGCAAACATAACTGTGCAGAAAATTGACAACTTTGCTAATCACAACCATTTACGAGTTAGACATAAACGTGTTAATATTAGTATCAATAACTAATTTCAATTTTGAGCTTGTGATTTTAAATCACTTAGATTTAAGGTTTAAGGATATTAAACTAATATTAAATTTCCAAGCCAACTTTAAGATACCCTGCTTACCCAGGATGTTTACCTTTTCATTTTCAATTTTTGATCCAAAGCGCCTTTTGAATTGAATATTAATCCTAGACACTTTTTCAGGGCAAAATTTCTTTCCCACAGACATGAAAGCACAAGTTCCGGATGTAAATTGACATGTAAATGGACAAGCATTAACACATTATAAAACCTAAGATACTATTACTTATAAATTTAGCTTAACATCACCACATAGGACTGATCAAAAGCTAGCTAGCTATTCATGACACTCCATTGATGATACACACAGACGCAATTTAACTTTGCAATTTGGTCCAATCTAAAATCTAAAAAGATGCATGATATACGAACTTCGGCTGGAATGTTGGTCTAGGTTGGAAAAGCCGAAAAGGGATTAAGGTCCAACGGCCAATAATTCAGCTTCATACTAGTCCAAGTTGTACCGCAAAAGTAACAGTTAGTGATTACAGCTATCATATTCCTGAGGCAGCCAATGGGGTTGGAGCCAATTTTTTTCAATTTAGTTTTCAAAGTAACAAAGAAGAGAAGTTGCAATCAAGCTGGCTTTTGTCGAGCAATGATTACAGAGAACAGAGAAAAACATACACGTAATGCGTAGGAGAGATGCCCTGAAAGAAGACTCTGGTTCTGCTTGAATCCACATTTGTATCAATCCATCTGGCCCACGTTCTTAGACCTTGCTCAAGAGCTGCCAAACGATCCATATCTCGATAATAGTTTCCACCTGATTCCATATAGTCCCACCTGCACGAAATCATTTCCCAATTGAAAATACCCATTATTTGACTTCGTTTATTCTTGGTCTTCAAAGAAAATACTAACAAAACGACATTTATTCCTGAAAATGAAAAGCATGATTAATTCCAACATAATTGAGCAGTACTATGATTGTTACGCTACCCTTGAAGACCTCCTTTGTGACTCCACCAATGACCTGTGTTAAATAACAGCACATCCACACCCCTCCATGCATTTGCATTTCCTCTTATGTCATCCAATTTTAGCATTCTTTTGCCTTGCATAATATCTATGTCCACCAAATATGGTGCTCTGTAAAACGACACAGATACACCATACTCCTGCAATCCACCACAGCAAAGCCCATCAATCTAAGAACTCTCTGTTCAGCAAGGTCCCCACAAGAGAAAGAAACAAAATCACAACCATTGATTAAAATTTGATCCAGTGCTCACCAAGAACTTGAAGGTTGACAAGGGGTCACCCCTGAGAAATTGTGTTGGGGAGCGTGGGACCCCAGCTGAAATCATGCAAATTAAAGATTGCCATTGGTTGCGTCCCAACGAATCCCCCACGAACATCAGTGTCTTCCCTTTCATCTTTAACAAAAAATTAAGCCCATTAAACCTGGCAACATACATTCCAAGAAAAATTATTATCAAGACAGTAACTTTATCACAGTAAAACTTCAATGAACTATGCTTATGATTTATGGCTACCTGGGAAGCTCACAGTTGACTGGTTTCCAAAGATACTTGAGATAATCAGTGTCGGGTCTGCCATATGCTTGACAGTTGAATTCAGGGTCGATGATAGAACAAGAAGAGGAATACAGAGGATAAGTTTCATCATAAACCCAGGAGCCCATGAACAAAGAGCATGAGCTCTGGTTGGCTTGGAGCCTTGGCCTTCTATGATGGGGATGACTGTACTGATTCCTAAGTCCAACTAACAAGACTGCTGAAGCATTATGAAATCGTAACAGCATTAAACATAGGATTGTAAAGGAGAAGATATAGTCCAATAAAGAAGCAGATTTTGAGTAAAGGAGAGCCATTTCACATAAGCTTTAGCTAGAAAGATGGGAAAAGCCTAGTACCAAAGAAAATAGAGAAAGGTGGGAGAGAACAAGGGTGAAGAAAGGAGGGAGGGAAGGAGACCTGCGCACTTGTGAAGATTAGATGAGTATAGTTCACGTGTGTTTATATACAGATCAATCACGCCAGTGATTGGTGTCACTTTTCATGACGATGGCTAGTGAAAATGGGAAAATTGCTCTATTTATAAAAATTTATGAACAATTACTCTGTATTTGCATCTCCATTCAGGTGGAGGAGAGGTATGATATAAATTTTTTGTCTACATATCATGTTAGTATAAAATGGGTACTGCATTTTAGGCTTTAATTGATTTCTTTTTTTTATTTTTTTGGGATTAATTATCTTGGATCCACTAGTTTACATCTCTTGTGTTTTTGTCAATGAGAGTAGGTTCAGCGGTAATACTTGTTCACCTTGTGGAAGTTAAAAAATCACGCTACATTAGTTTTTCGTTAGTCAACAATTTTTAAGAGTCACTATAAATTGCTAAACGTGTACCATAACTTACTTTATATTTTAATTAACTTTTCCATCATGTAAAATCTATTTTCTACAAATATATCTTCTGCTCCTTTCTTGGGCCCGTGGCGCTCTGAATGACTGGCATCAATTGATCTCTTTTACCTGTTGAGATAGTAGCATTTATACATTGACAAATTAGCCTAGGAGTTTACTATAATGTGGTTGAAAACATGCTAAGTTGCTAAGATGTTCAAGATAATTTGGTACTACTAGTAATTTAGAACATTATTAGATGTATTAAACAATGTGGATAAAGCAACAAGCACACATTTTATGTTTTCACAATATAAACCTGTATGTATAATCCACCCTAAATTCATTCAACCTAACAACTGTAAAAATGAGCTCTGGTATCGAAAAAATGGAAGTGTACGTGCTCTATTATTGGCCGAAAGAGACAAAGTTGAAACAGTAACTTAGCTATTTTTGTCTTGTTCTTATTTTGTACCTACAGTGCGTGGTTCAGCACGCTACACTATCATGTTTTTAAAGTATTATTATTGCTATTTACTTTGTGCTCCTACTTCCCTTACATAAGATTCAGTCGTTATAAATAAGTAGGCAACATTCTTGAAGCCAACCAAAAAAAAAAGAAAAAAAGACACACACAGAGTCACACACGCTAATCAAAAAAGAAAAGAAAAGAAAAGGAAAAGGGAAACTGAAAATGATATAGACAGTACAGCTTAACAATAAAGGGGCAGGGCCAGTGTGTTTATGGGACCAAAAATGTTAAGCGCCATTGAGGTCAGCCGTCACCCCTAATTCGCAACTTGCATTATGGGGCCAATTGGTGGTGTGTAGCATCTTCTGCTTTGTTACTTTGTAGGCGCCTCAGAATTGATTCTCTTATTTCTTGCACTCTCTTAGAAGCAAGAGATAGTCCAATGCTTGGGAGACGAAGAAAAGTCAAGTATCAGGCCTTCTCGTCGGACAAAGAAACCTTCAATGCATCTAATATCTTTTACACAAATAATTTTTCTACTGCAGCGCCACATCTGTATGCCAACTTTGGGCACACAGTGCAAAAGTACAGGATCTTCATTCATGAATGGTCGTATCCATTCTGGTCTGCAACAATCAAAAGCCAAACTGTTATTTTAGGACCTCACCAATAATCAATGCAGCACATAATAATGCAATTGGCAACGTCTCATAGTGTTTTCACTCTTCGTAGTGCAAGTCCTTTAATTCTTTAAGTCCGTTGAGAAAATTAAATTTTTTCGTTTAAAAAAATAATTCTAAACTACATTCGAACGTGCAACTTAAATAATATTACAGTCATTTTTCTTTTTTCAAAAAATCCTATAGCTTTTTGGAGAAAAAATAACGTTTCAAATGAAAAGTTACATTGCTTCTTGTTTCCTATGTATAGTCCAAAATTTATTGTGCGATTTGCAAATCTTGGATAGGCTAATCCTTGGTCAAGCAACACAAACAATGTTTCAATGGCCTTCTTTTCGACGATACATGATTTAAGTTCTTCCCTACTGGCCTAAAATTCATCATTCACAGTGAAACTTGGCTCAGTAATTTCCAAATATGGATTTAGGAACTTTTAACGTCAACTTTCATTCCGCCATACTGCATCCCTTGTGGACATGATGCCTTTATGATTTGCTTAATACGACTACAGTTTTAGAAAACAGTCAACCTACCGAGTCTTTATTGAAAGATTAGAGAGAGCAGCTCTATGGGGGCATCCGAGTTAATATTATATAGCCATTGAAGTTTGACTAATGGTGCGTTCGAACGAAGAGTTCCACCTATTAACTGATACTTTTCTTCTACAAGTCAGTACAATTTGGAATACATATTCTTTAGAAATCAAGTTTCAATTACGTCAAACTGAATGGTACTGTGGTGAAAAATTGATAAATGGGACGATGGAAAGTTTATAGGTTCAGATGAAAATAATCACCTTAACAAAACTCAATTATTTACTAACAGAAAGGAAAAACCAAGTTCACTCAAAAGAAGTTACAAATAGGGCCGTATTTCATTACTCTTCTTCAGCATCTTTTGTAGTTTCTGGACAAGATAATGATATCTTCCAAAATGGCCTTTAAGGGAGTCTAGAAACTACAACTACTGGACTATACAAGAATCAACAAGAGCCCGAGACTAAAGTTCCTGTGGCTCCTTGCCTAGTCTTCCATATTTACAAAGGAGGAGACAAAACATTCTACACCAAAATTTGAAGCCCATTGACGGTCAAAAAACAGGATTCACTAGAGTCTTTTGGCTCGGCAACAAAATTTTAAGTGTAGAAAGGCAGTTAACTACCGCAAGTGGATATTTTCCTACGTTTGTAGCATTTAAAAATGCTATTCCTCTGAGGCTCTTCATGACCAGCTGCTTCAACTGTGTACTCTAGACTAATTTCATTCTGGCAAGACAAGAAATTAACAACTGGTGTTTGGTTCACCGGTTCAGCTGGTTGGTTTACTGGATTAGCTGGTTGGTTCACCTGCTTGAGCAGACATCAGGAAATTCAGTAAAATAGTCACACGCAAAGATATTGGGTTAAGACTTAAAAGAATGGCAAGGAATACCAGAATAACTTTAGGAGTGGAAACAGTGCCACTGTTGCTGCCAATTCTTCTCAGGAAACTGCAACAGAAAAGAAAATCACAGAAGCAAGCAAAAAATGTGACATCTTTTATGAAAAAAATAAATTTGACAATACGGAAATTAAAATTTCTTTTTTACAATTTGAAATACAACCCATGGACAGAAAGTTATTGGGTTGAAATAAAGAAACACAACTAGAATGAGATAAAATGGTATCTATAGAATTCAACAATAGAAAATGAGACAAGTAGCCCCAAAATATAGCACACAAGTGAAAAGGACAAATAGCCATGCTAAACTTAAATGCTTTGCTTCCCGCAAAGAGCAGAAAGAATCTGAGGTTTATCTACTGCCCTTCAATTTTGCAATTGCTGCAAGCTTGTCTTTTATACTAGTTATTGCCAGCAAGTTTGAAGAATTTGCGTCCTGCATTTCCCAGTGCACCATCTGATTAGGTTATTGTCAAGAAGTTATATTTAATATAAGTTTTTTGACATCATTACCAAAATACTTTGTCCTGAGTCGGGTATGAGGTTTCACCAAATGCATACTTTACTTTCGAAAAGCCCAAAGTAAGTGTTGAACTGTACTTAAATTTCCATTTTATTTCAGCACAAACATAATTTTTCCGATAGTAACTTCAGTGGCTGCCATCCACCAAGTGCATTTTAGCTTCTGACTAAACCATTACCCAAGGTTTAGAAAAAAGGAGAAAGGACACATACTCTTCACTTCCTTGATCCGCAATTTTGCTTGTCACAATTCGGTCAGCTTGAAATACCTCAGAAACAGCACTGGTGCCCTCCAAGTCACCATCATTCTTGCTGACATGGACACAAAGATTTTCCTGAACTTCTGCACATAATGGTATTAGCTTAGCCTTGGAGTCAAATATTCTGCCTCTCTAAATTACACTGAGATAATCAAGCTTGCCTGTAGATAGGCCAAGTTTGGTACAAGGGATGTTCTTTAAGAGTTTTTGGCACATAAGAGTTCCCTGGAAATCAAGGAAAGTGCAGTCCAGAAAGTTTAACCTCTCAGATTTTGTCATCCTTGAGAACCCAAATGAAGTTTCCCAAGTGCTTAGCACACTAGGCACAGCAGGCAAAACCAGCCTCTCAACTCCTAATTGGATGAGTTTCTGGCAATGACAAGGACAAACAGATATTAGAAATAACGAAGAAGCAGTCCACAATAAAATGATTCCACCATTCAGTCTATTTTACAAAAGCTACCAAATTACACAGACGTTGAACAATCCAGGCAGTTTAATGCGGCATACCTTTTCAAGCTCATTCATCAAAATACGGCACATTCCAAGTCGGCGATATTGAAAGCGTGTAGCAACAAGGGGTATCTCAGCGACCTTCTCTCCATAGACCCTTGGGACAACAAAAAAAACAAAACAAAAAAGCCTTTATATTATTCAAGCGTACCAAAATATGTTAGGGAGCAAAGGCAAAAACATAATCATCATACCTTACAGTAGCTGCAGTAATCAATTCGTCATCTCTCTCCAATACCACAGTATAAAACCCCTGAAAATTTAAGCGGTTTAGCTCTGACCTACAGTACAAGAGAAAAAGCATAAGTCCTGGAACCAGGAAAAATAATTCCCAAGTAAGAGAACACACGCGTGCGCAGGGAACAAATGAACAAAGCAGATATACTACGTAGTCTATTTCCAAAGAAACAGGCTCTTACCATCTACTGAAAATAACATCTTCCACAAGATCCCTCCTGGTGCGAGGCTCTTTTACAGATTCAAAACACTCGTGCATTACACTGAGAGCAACATTAAGCTTGCTGTAGCTTTCCATCAGATGCTCGTTATCTAAACCATCTTGATCAGGATCTTCCGCATTTTTGTATTTCAATAATGTCCAAGTAAGATTATCATGCCCCACAGGAATTGGCTTCCCTAGGAGATTGTGAAGACCTAAATGTATCTGTGGAGAATGACAAACAATATAATATCCAACATAAGAGCATAGAACTTGAAAAGGTTAAACCAGAGAGATCATGTACTCGTAGTAGAAAATGCTAGATTTTCTCATCCATTTAAAATAAAAGTCTGGTCTTTTGTACCTGTTCACATCTTTGACTGCAAAACCAATTGCCTTCTGGATAGAAGTCCAGCTTAACAAGACACTTATTTCTCAAGCACTCAATGTGGACTGGCATCAAATTGGTCAATTATCAGTAAAAAAGCATTGGATACTATTGCTGATCCAAACAAGCATAAAGAAAATAGGGGAGGCATTAAAATGTCAAAACCTAACAATAATACAGAACTAACTTACACTGACGCTCACACTGACCACAGTTGATAAGCCTGTTGTCTATTAGTTTTTCTGTGTTTTCATTCAATCTGCTGAGGCCACAAATTCCACAACAGCAGGATGGGCAGAACCAGTCACCATCAGGAACCTCCTGCTCATGTGATGGTATTAAGCATAAATCCAAATACTTACCATGAAATGACAAAGAAAAGAGAGTTAAAGCATATCAGGCCACTTGAGAAGACATACCTTTAAACCAAGGCAAGTTGTATGGAAGGATGATGGACACTGATCACATAAGACTAATTCACCACCATAGTGACAGACAGAACAAATATGGTCATTGCGAAGTCGATGACCCTTCATTTCCTGAGGTTCTGACCTTGTTTTTCTTCCAGTAGTCTCACATTTTAATTGCAACAGGCACTCAAATATTGACCTACCATCCTCCAAAAATGTATTTGCTGAAGGTCTGTGATAATTGCTGCCAGCATGAGCTTCAAATTTGCTGAGAGTAAAAACATTTTGGCAGCAAGTGCATTTGATTCCCTCGCGGGTTATTTTTCCTTCTTTCATGTGGCGGCCATCCTTTTTCCCTCGGTATTGCACTTTTGCTCTTGGCAAAACCACATTATTATCAATCAACCAAGATAAGGTAGTCCGAGGAGTTTGGTGAGTTGCAGAAGAAACAACTGATTGCCGAGCTCTTTTACTTGATTGCAGCACATGGGCAGACTGTTCAGCATCTACATCATCCCTTTGTTTGATTGAAGCATGAGATTCTTTAATTTCCTCAAGCAAAGATGAGCCATCATTGTGGGGGCCTGTGTGAAGCAAAGCCGAGGAATGTTGTAGTAAGCCACGTTTTTTCTTCCTTTCATGTACTCTGATTCCATGAACTTTTTGTTCACCCTGTTGAACAAGTTGCTTTGGCTGTGATGTACCAGAAGATGACTCTATTATCAGTTTTTTTGACAAGTCGCCATTGACACGTCCTTCAGATTCCACATAGATTGATAGAGGAGATGATTCCACAAAAGGCAGCTGAACCGCACCTTCTCGACTTATGAGTGATTTCTTCATTTGTGTACTGGTATAAGCGTTATGATCGGGAAAGATTTTCCCTTCAGCTATACACCATTTGCATGCTGTTAGAAGAGAGTAAAATTTTTTCCCACATGGGGATTCATACCTCATCTCTTTCCTAAGTCCCTTCTGTTCACGGAAAAAATTCCATCCCATGGCAGATAGGTGCTTCTTAGCCTTTAAACCCATACTATTAATATCTACACCATTCTTACCATGATGAAATTCCATTCTCAACTTTGAGTAGTTTATCACAGCTTCAGGGCAATGATCAGGTTCAAAATAAACATTGTCACGACAAGAATGCACTTTCAATGCCCCAGTGTGAGCTTGTGGTTTCCCAGTTAATGCAGATGAGATCAAACTTTCCACGGGATCATCATTGCTCCTTTCATTATGTTGGCATATCTGTGAAGGAATATCTGATCCAGGCCTTATATCTGATCCAGGTTGCAATTGCAGGCAAACCTGGTAAAGTGAATGATAAATCTCACCTTGTGGGGAGATGTATCGTATTCTAGTCATCATTTTATCTCTTGCAAAATGAATTTGCCAGCCCAAGTATAAAATATGCTTCCTAACTTCCAATGTTGATGAAGCATTCCGAGCTCTACGGTTGGACTTACACATCTCAATATAACCATTTACTGAATCAGGGCAAAATGCAGGTCCTGGAACCATGTCAATTCCAGCAGAAAGCCACTGTAGTCTTGATCTATTTGCTGAAGCTTTAACCTTCCCATTAAGCTTGTCAGAGCTGATTGAAGGGTATTTTCTACTCTTCTTACCTGAACTAACATTCGAAATATGATCTTGATTGGGAGGCAAAATTGACAAAGTAGGCGTTGAAACACAGGATTGTTCATTAGGCCTTGGCAAGCAAGTTGGATTGTCCGTATCCAGCCAGCCATCCAGCTGGGCAGAAGCCAAACCATTTGGAGCACTCTGCTCTTCAGTAGCACAAAAACTCATACTCTTCATATCAGTAGGTTGCATCGCCTGAGTGTCCAAATGGCAGTTTGTTCCGTAAGGTACAATAGCCATGAAGTCAGAAAAAAATCTTTCAGGCTTGAGAACAGCATCAAATGCAGATTCACAGAATTCTAATAATGGCTGGCCTTCCTCTATCGAGTCCCCTGAAGAGTTTAACTCATCAAATATTTGCTTCATAGTTAACTTATAACTTGTGGACAAAACTAGCAACAATAATTGTTTCCATATATCCCTAGAGGAAGAAGTCCAATCCTTAATTTTTTCAAAGTCCATTTTCACTCTTATATCATACCAAATTTGCCTTACCGAAACAAGAAGAGGCCACTCCAACTCAACTTCCTCAATCAATTCGAGAAGCAACCAATTGCCGCGAGGTTTCCATTCCTCGGTAACCTCATCCCACTCTTGAGTTATGCGCAGCATCTCTGTTTGAGCTTTCATTTCATCACCCATGTCCGGAAAGAAGACTTTCCGCTCATCAGAGCCATCCTCATGGTCAAAAATAACACCTTCCCACCAGGCATCCTGAACAAAAACATCGACACACTGTCCATAATGGAGAGACCACTTCTGGAAATAAATAGGTGGTGGCAACGGCCTTATATTGCCACGATAATTATTGATTGTACCTTGATCCCCACAAACCAGCCCATCTAGCACAGGACTCACTTTTACCCATTCAACCAAACAGCCGGAACCATCATCGTTTAGAATTTCATCATACTTGATGCAACGACTTTGTTCTCCACATCCAACCACAGTACCCCGATGCCATGATCCTAGAAACCCCTCTTCCATACTCCTTACCTGCGCCAATTTTTACACGGCCAAACGCAAAAAAGATATGTCTTTTTCCCAAAACAAATGCAACAAAAAATCAATCATTTCACGTACCCCATAAAAAGTACCGCATTGCTGGAATTAATATTAAGAAAAAAATTAACTAAACCCTTTTGAATTCTGAGTCACAGATTAAGTATTGCATGTACACTTAAACTCAATCAAGAAAAGAAACTAATGGATTCACCCCCATAAAGCAATCCAATTAACAGAAATATCACTTGATCACCGCATGAAACCAACAAAAACCAACATGCAGCCGATTAATACACCTCAATAGAGCCTTCATGAAAGCTTTCCTACTCAGGGTAACATGAAACCAAATAATGCCGGTAAAATCAAGCTCAAAACAGAAACTTCTTGAAAAAAGTCATCAAGAATCCAATAAACAACAAAAAACAGCCAAAACTTCCCAAAACAATGAAAACCCACATCCCAAAATCAAATCTTTCATCGATCAAACATATTCTGAAAAAAAAATTAACACAATCATTCAAACAAATTGTAATTTCATACACAAACACCAATAAAGAGAGAAAAGAACATAAGCAGCATTACCTCAACTTTATCATGGATGTTAATCTTTTTGACTGGAATTCTTTTCCTCTTTTTCTTGCTCTCTGTTTCATTGTTCTGAGCAGCCATTAGATTAGACTAGAGACCAGAGAGGCGTTTTGGAATTGTGGGTTGGGTGGTTTTTTTGGGTTTGGCTCTACGATACCAGTAATAGCAGTAGTGTACTGCCGCCGAATCAGCAATATAAATGTGAGAGAGTGAAGTGAGTGAGAAAACTTGGGATTTTGACTGGGAATTTTTTATTTTATTTTATTTTTTGGGTTCAAGATTTTATAGATAATTATTCTCTAATTCTTGGTCACCAAGTAAGTAAGTATTACTACTTTAATAACATCTGTCATTTGAAGATTGCAGACTTCTTCTTCACCTTTTTTTTTTTTTTTTTTTTATAACCCTCTTTGATTAAACTGTTTTTTGTTTTGTTCTGTTTTGATTTGCTTCCTATTTGGGAACATAATAGAATAAATAATTTTCCCCCACCAAAAGAGTGATTGTGTGGGGTCCCAATTGAGTAGAGGACGATTGTAGAAATTAAAAACAAATAATATAAAAAAAAAATTGTTAGAATAACCAGCGATTGTTTAGATGTGATTTGTAGAAAAATTTATTTTTCACATATGATATTTGAAGAATATGTATATCCAATAATAATAAAATAGTAATACTTTTTAGAAAAATAGTTCCCCTAACAATCTATGGTGAAAAACATGTGGGATGACAAGTTTAGAAAAATGTTGGACCGCACGATTCCATTTTGCACAAAGTTGTATGGTAATACAAACACTTCGTGCGTCGGGCCATTATGGAATTTTCTTTTTATAGATTTATCCGAAAAAGAAATGGAATACAAACTTAAGGAATCTCCAAATGGCCCGCATGAGAAATCTCACTTTTCTTTTTCTTTCTTCTTTTTTAAATTCCTACATTTTCTCACTTTCCAATATTCTTCTTAACTAGCAATCCTTTCTCAAAGTGTGGGGTAAGGGAAATGGATGAGGAAAGAGTTAAGTCTTCATTAAGAAGATAAATGAAAAAATTGAAGGCATTAAATAAGTTGTTTATATGAACAAGAATATGACTGATAATATCGTCATATGAAATAAATTACTCCAAGAATATGACTAACAAACGTCAAAAAAAAAAAAAATTCTTTTCATTTCTTTGTTTTGCATCAATAAATGTGTAGGATAGTCGTTTATGCATTTTTCAGTTTTTAATGTTCTTATTGTGCTAGAAATTTTCCTAAAGTAGAGGGGCACGGGATGAAGAAAGAATTAAGCCTTCATTAAGAGGAAAGATTTATAAAACGAAAGGCATTAAATAAGGTGGAAATTGAAATGAATGTGTACGAGTAACCAGAATCAAAGTGGATAACATGTTTGATATGGTTATTTTGACATGCAAGGAATTGCAAATTTGAAGACATGGAATGAGTCATAGTAGAATTTTAATGATAATGAGTTCTTAATTTCTGTTTTCTTTTCTATACATTTAGAGATGCTAAAATGATGTTTTAATTTATTAAATCACATGTCAGACCATATTTTGTGGTATGTTACTTTTGTAATTATCTAAAGAAGTATAAAGAATATAAATGACAAGGATAAAAACCGCAAAAAAAAAAAAAAGAAAGAAACAAGACGAGAGTCTCAAGCATTAACGGCGCATGCGATTAGCATGGGTGAATCATATTTTTAGCAACATTAAAATAGCATTTCTTATTCTTGAAGATAAATTCACGTGCTTCCTAGTCTTTCACTTTAGAAAATTTCACTTTTTTTTTTTGAAAAAGAAAAAGATAAATTAGTGGTGAATAAAGGGGAAGAGGTGAATGATAATCAAAATTGATCATTCGTATAGATGTGTACCTGTTTATGCCAACGGAATTGATGAGAAAAATATTAGCAAACTAGCAATTTGTAATCAAAGAAAACACATTGAGAATACGTGTTTCTAAAAGTTCTAGTATGTTTTTGGATTTATCAAAAGAAAATTTTAAAATGTTTTCATATAGAAGAAAACCACTATGTTGGGATTTACATTCGGAAAGCAGATTTCTCTTGCTGCCCTCGACCTCATCTTGTAAATGTATTTGTTACTCTTGATCTCATAGAGTTCATACCAATTAACATCTTAATTTATGTTTTTTAATTTCATGGTTTTTGTTTTTTGATAAAAAATTTCATGGTTTTAAATTTAGGGGTCCTTCTGTACATTGCTAACATGCCGTGAATAATTAGATCTTGGTAAGAGATAATAGAACATTAGTTATCTATGACAACTTATCATATAAATCTGAAAAAGAATACTAAAAAGTCTGATGTTTATCGACTACAGAGGAAATGGGTCTCATACGTGTCAATTAGCACAAGTTGATGATCTAAATTTAAATGGTTCAAAATGGAATGACGAGATTGATGGATCCAAAATCAAAGCACCACACCACACAACTCTTAAAAAACAGAATGGAAAGACCAATTTCTCACAACTCTCAAAAAACAGAATGGAAAGACCAATTTCTCCAATCTATCGGGCAAACAAAAAGAAAATTCCGATATGTCTACAACACAAAGGTGGGCCAAAAAGTTAAATAAATAGAGGAAATTGAAAAAGAGGATTCCATTAATCTTGTCTACCTCTTCCCATTGTGCACAAATTTAAAAGGTCTCATTAAGCTTGAACTTCTGGAGACCAATTTTGTAGCCAACAGCCTTCAAGTCTTGTTGAACTTCAGCTCGAAAATCAGCATACGTGAAGGGCTTGTACTTTGAGCTTTCTATCACAGTATTTTCGTATGGAAACACAAAATAGCCGACTGAGATTCTCTCCTTGTGTTTGTTTACCTTCACCCTATGCTTGGCAGCAATATAGATGTCATCACTCATAGCCTAGATACCAAAAATAACGAATTTAATCATCCAATAATTTACCAAAACATCAACATATTAAAAATTGAAAAACCAGACATCAAATAATTTACCTGCATCATATCACCAAGATTCACAATTAGTGAATTGAATTGAGGTTGTACATCAAACCATTGATCATTTGTATACACTTGGAGTCCACCAACTTCATCTTGGTGCAAAATGGACAGTACAGAGCTGTCGGTGTGGACATCTATGCCCCATAGTTGAAGTTGCTCAGCCTCATAGCAACATGGGTAGCGATGAACTCTTAGGTGTCCCGTGGATGGTGACAGATAGGCCTTTGTGCGTATAGAATCCAGTTGGAGATTCAATGCCAAAGCTTCGAATATCGTTGTAGCCACCCTAGTCTGGTGCCTTCCATATTCTTCTAGCACGCACCTAGCAAAATGCAATTAATTGTTAAAAGCATGCATTTAATAAAGTTTTCTTCCCGCAAATAAAATTTTGTTCGAAGAATAATCCTCACTTAACAGTCGTAATTAGATTAAATTCTATGTCATTTTCCAACAAAATTTTAGATCCCCACAAGTGATACCATCAACTTAAAATCTTTGTACGCCACTAGGATGGTGTGGTGCATACGAATTTTGTTAGTGCAGTTTATTTACAGCACTAAAACATGATTGCATCTTGGTTTGCCTCCTTTTCAGTCAGTCCCCACTCATACACGAAGAGATTCGACAAGAAACTTCAAATCAAGGTCCTTTCAATAATTTGTGTACAACTTGATTTTCGATTTTCTTTCATCTGTTCAACCTAATATGTCATAAGATTATTCTACTTCTTCCCCTTCTTTTCACTGAAAACAATTTGCATGAAAAATAATCAGTGAGTTAAATTAATAAAACCATTTTTTTCATCATACATAGGAAGCAAATGTCCGACAAATGAAAGAGGACTTCTCAGTTTCGTAACGTTGGCTCGCATTTGATTGCCCATATCCAAAAAAAGGGGGGTCCCAATTCGACTACAAACTTTTCTTGGCCAGCGTTAGTTGTAATCTCAGAATCCCACTTAATAAGTGGAGTATCTCAGTGATTTAACTAACTGTCAAGTCTCATTTGTCAACCTGCATCTAATAAGTGGCTAATTTTGTTTGCGTCAAATTACTGTATAACTAACTGTCAAGTCTGAACATGCATCTAATAACTGGTTAATTTTGTTCTACAAATTACTGTATTTGCCTATGGCCGACAGACAGAATTAGGAACGAAATCATTACAAAAGCAATTTACCTTTTTATTTTTATCTTTTGGCCAAGTGGGTAGCCGAAATAATTTACCATGCTTGCAAACAGTGCAGTTTCGAACTTGTGACAAGCAACCAAAGAAACGAACAAAAATCCCAGCTCAAATAAGGACAAAAGAATAAAAGTCTAACCTGAAAGATTCAAGCGTTGGATCTTCATACTGAAGCAGAGATAATGGATTTAAAAGAACATGAAAGCCTTCGAGCCAGTTGAAGTTTTTGGCAAGGGAACCTCTTTGTATGGCTACCCCAGATGGGGTGAGGCCAGGGGTGCCCCAAAAGTAGGATATTGGATTGGCGAAAGAAGCTTGCTTGTGTTCATACGTAAGGGAGAACAGCGTTTTGGCATGGCCATGAAATTTGTTCAAAAGGGTCAGAGGAATCCCATGGTTGATCAACCTGAACATGCCCCAGTCTCTACAAGCTTCATCGAGCTTCTTGTTGTCTATGCACTGAAAATCTATCGCAGGAAGGGGGTCGAAATCTGGAACTTTTTGGCTTACTTCATCAGAGTCAGCAATCAAGGTTGCGTTTGTCCTCGGGCGAAACAACGGAGGATACGAGTCAGTTTCAGACATGATTTTTGATCACTTGAGTTGAGTAGACTTGATACGAACGAATTGAATTCTCTAGAAAAGTGCTACTTATAATGGTGTTATTTCAGTAGGGTATTTGTGGGGTCCAAACAGTTTCTATTTTTTACTTTTTTTTTTTTTTTTTGGTGTATGGTGTAATCATGCAATTAATTTATCAAACTCAACTCAAATTCGATTCGATTGGATCAATGTTACAATAAAAAAATAGTCGATTCATTTGAGCTCATTGAGTTTGCTTGATTAAGCTAGCATCTTTCTTGTAACATCACTTCAATTTGTTTACACCTCTGAAATATATGCATGCTGAACAGTTTCCTTTTAACTCGTCATGCTTGGTTTTAGTTTCTAACCATTTGTTGATATCTCAAAAAAGAATAAACAAAGCCCAGATGAGCGATAGAAAAGAGGTTGGATCCAAAGCACATTTTAAAAATGAAGAACATGAACCAGTGCTCAAGATTGGACAAAGGAATCTGGTTTTGAGAACAAGGTTTGTGGTGGAAGGGACCGCCCCTAACCAATCTTGAATCTCGACACATCTGTCGTGGTCCCTTTGGAAGCAAGCACCTCAGTCGTACGTACTACAACACAATAAAAGAGAGATGTCACTCGTTTCAGACTTTGCGGGGGCCGTTATGAGGATGAAGCACCATTCCAGCCCCAGGACAACCAACAATCAGTATTCAACGTGAGGAGTTAAATTGAGCACCATCCCAGTTGACTGGCTGCAATTGAATATAGTACAGAAATAATGGTGGCCATTTTGTTGCCTCTTCTTTCGACTTGTTTGATTTCAAGATTTGGTTGGAGTTGAATTCAATTGTTTGACGTCAAGGTTTTGTTGGAGTACTAAAGGTAGAACGACTGTTTGGATAAGAACAGGATCTGATTTCTGAGCAATTTGAGTTTACAAATGTCAGCATAAGCTAATTTGGGTACTTGGGCAGATGGGCTTTGGCTAAGCACAAAACTTTTAAAAACTACCTAGTACATTATCCTCCCTTTTACTTCCAATACTCAAAAAATATTATAAAAATAAAAATAAAATGAATTATTCAAATCTACTATCCAAGAAAATTAAAGATTACTCAAATGCCAGTGCAATTCTTTAAATATTTAAGAGATCATAGACTTTTAGTAGTAATACTTTACTCCAACTCACCAATATGGGAAGCAGGGAATTGGTAGTTCTTTCTTTTCTTTCAAGAAATTCACCTCTTATGTGAGGAGTTTGGCTTAGAACCCTGCCTGTTTATTTCAATGATATTAAAATTACAAGGAGGGGATGTAGCCTTGCTTACACTTCCATCAAAAGTACGAGAAACGAAATTTATCCTTCCAAGAATACCTTTCAAATGCAAAAGAATTTAATTAAATAAAACTTTAATAATTTTTACGATTCGACCAAGGTTTTTCTTACCAATAAATTAAGAAATGTCTACACTACTACATAAAAATATAGAGTAGACTTGTATTTAGTTCATTTTCTCAATTGAAGGCTGAATATTTGATTTACATAATTTCATTCCTACTATAAACAACACCCATTAATTTTTCCCTCAAAAATCCAAGGGCAAAAAAAAAACCCGTTGAATTTAAAATCCATGGACCGGGTTCATCAACACTGGATAGGAAACCAAGTTCCATTATTTATAGCTTTGGGCTTCTACAAAAGCCCATTTTACACTCTTCTGTGGACGCTTCTGTCGGTTCAGTTATGGCCACAAAATCGGGTTCAACCCCAATATTCCGGGTCACGACTATTCTTTAATCGAATCAACAATCACATTCGACCCGCTTCAAGAATTTTTCAGGCGGTGCCTAATTTTTTATTTGGGTGAGAAAAGAAAAAGGGACGACGATTTCGGATCCGATCCGGCTTTTACAATTTACAACTGGGTTTCTTGAATCTCCCCCGTTTCTCCCAGCTGATAATTGTCTGTCGAGGACATGGCCAAGCATCATCCTGATCTGATTATGTGCCGGAAGCAGCCAGGGATAGCCATCGGACGGCTGTGCGAAAAGTGTGACGGAAAGTGTGTAATCTGCGATTCTTACGTGCGACCTTGCACGCTGGTGCGAGTTTGTGATGAGTGCAATTACGGGTCATTTCAGGGTCGCTGTGTAATTTGTGGAGGGGTGGGTATTTCTGACGCCTACTACTGTAAAGAGTGTACTCAGCAAGAAAAAGATCGGGACGGATGTCCTAAAATTGTTAACCTGGGAAGTGCTAAAACAGATCTGTTCTACGAGCGCAAGAAATATGGCTTCAAGAAAAGATGACAAGTACAGGGTGGTAATTGGTACGCTGATGTAGTCTTTTAGGATTATGTACCACGATAAGAGAGATATGTAGGGCATATATTTATATGTACTGATTCGCAAAAAAGCTGAACTTTGAGTATGTTTTGGTACGTCTGTTGAGTTGTTTCGACTTGTTTAACTGCTTATGATCTCTTAAACTAAGGGTTGCTGTTGTTCTTTTATCTTTTTCTAATGGATAATCTTTTGTAATGGATGAGAAAAAGTTTATTGCCTTGTTAAGTTGATTTGGACAGATTTGCGAGGATCTGTTTTGGCTGTAGAAAGTTGGAACCATTTGTCGAATTCTGTTGTCCAACAGATATTGTTGTGATTGCCTTGTTTTCTGTTTGGAGTCGGTTACTTTCGCTCTGTAGGTGCTTGATTCTGTGATTGCTTGTGCTATCTTACCCCGTTAATGTATTGATCTCTATTATTTTATAGTCTGAACATCTGAGGTTAGCACACATTGTAAATTATCATAGCCTTCTTGATTATTGTATGGTCTCGACTCTATTTGTAGTGCCATATAATGCTAGAGACCCCCTGTGGTTTTTCTGGTAATGTCACCAGTGCCTGAAGGACGTGCTAATCAAATGGATGCCCGTCAAAACCGACTGTCTTGTTCTTACATGTGTTCCTGATTAATTACTTTTGTTTTTCTGGATTGGTCTTTGCTAACTCCTCCTGATTGTATATTGAACTATTTTTCATGCATGCTGGAATTTTGAATGATAAGTGTAATTTATGAGTGATTACTTTCAAACATTTTGATTTGTTTTTGCTGAATTGGTTTCCAAAAGAAATTTTAAGTTTGCTTCAGATGAAATCATCAGGAAAGTCAGCATGATTGCTCTGGCTAACCTTCTACAAGGTTGAGTAGTTTTTACAGAGGTTAGGGTATTGAGTCTTTCCATTAGCATGTCTTCTTAGAAAACAGGTGTAAGCAGGCAAACTAATTATAATTTGGCATGCGAGCATCCCTGTTAATGGCAATTTTTGCAATTTGCATGAATCTGTTGTCATAGCTGCATGATAAGGGTTGGCTTGCTGCTGGCCTCTTATGTATGGATTAGATCTTGCATCGTATACCAAGTATACCCTCATATTTACCTCTAACCAATTCATCTTTTTTACGTTTTTAATAGGCAAAGCAATGATCATTTGCTTCATGGTTGCTTGCTGGTAGGGTAGCCAGTTAAGTATAGTAATGATTTGCAATTCTCGCAAAGTATTCATTCAATCAAATTACCTAGGACTTCTTGACAGTGCTGCCTATGGTTTTGGACAACTGCCTTCTATGATCTTATCAGTTGATCATTTAATAGCATTCCAATTTTGGTCAAGCCATCTCATTCCATAGAGAATTAAAAATCCAACCTGTCATCTGAACTGTTGTCGTGTCACTTTTCTAAACATGAAACTTTGTTATTAGTAGGCAGAGCAAATGTGGTTTTATACGTTTTGACTTCAATAGCGAAACACGGGAGCAGCAAAGTGCAAATGTTGTCCCCACAATGAGAAGGGTATTCATTGACGTTCCGGCTTCAATGAACAACCACTGTGAAAATTCCGAGGTAACACACTCCCAGGTACAAGTTTGTACCCTTCCAGATGTTTACTATCAGTCGAGTTTTGTGTTGCAGCTGCCAATTCACTTTACCTAGTAAATATAATCTGTACTGTGTAGGATTTCTCCATAATGTTTTCTTATCTGGTGACTAGTGTTGTTGGTCCTTTTATTTTGTATTTTTGATTTTTTTATGGCAATAAACAGGTAGGTAAGGTTGATGAAGATTATGCAAATGCCAACGACTGGCAACTTGATCACAGAAATATGAAGATAAGCATGGCAAGGACGACCTGCAGGGTTCATAAAGCCATTTGCGTAGTTTAATCATATACCAACCACAGAAAAATGCTTTAGGAAAAATATGGCCGGGATCAGGCTGTATAACTTAAATCACAAAGTTACCTCCATAATTTTATTACGAACTCTGTTTTCTTCAAAAATAAGAAAAGCTGTGAGAAGATTATCATGATTGTTTTGTTTTTATTTCTTGCATATTGTCTCGTTGGATAAGCTTAAGGATCGCCAACAGTGAAGCTGAAAATTTGCCATGACTTTCTGAGTCTAGAAAGTTATGCATACGCCGTTTACGCTATGAACATGATGATGCCTTTAGCTGGAGGGACTTGTGATAACGTGAATACTTAACTACGTCATTTCTACTGTTAGTTATCTACTTCATGCTGCGGCAAACAATAAGTTGCTTCTTAGTGATAAATGTATGGATTGCACCAAAATTTCTTTGCATCAAAGGTGAATCACAAATTAAATCTCATCATTAATTGAGTAAAATGCCTGCAGGAATTGTTCTGACGTTACGTGCCACCAACTTCGGAATAGCAATAATTGAAATGTATGGAAATAGCGGAAAATCACAGTAGAATTGTTCGATGACTTCGGAATAGCAATAATTGGAAGGTTTGGAAACAGCTGAGAATCCCAGTAGAATTGTTCGATCCTGTGTAACGTGCCACCAAATACCAACCTCAGAATAAGAATATATGCAAGGCTTGAAATGTCTGCGAAACTTTTTCATTATTGTCAACTGTTATAGGATATTGAAAAATTTTGCCATAATCTTTTAAAAACCAATATATGCAAGGTATAAAATGTCTGCGAAACTACTATTATACTGTCAACTGTTATATATATTGACAAAATTTGCTATAATCTTTTAAAACCTATATAATATTACTGATGAACTCTTCTAAACGTAACTAGTTTTTCTCCTGCAAAATTTGATCAGCGTGTTTATAAGGTCAAAATGTTTGTTTAATTAAAATACTCCAGTAAAAATCGGCTTTCATCCAAATAAATATGCATTTACATAAACATTTATGTATACAGAAGTTCCTAGTCCAAAGAAGGGAAAAAGGTCAGTCACCTTTTCAGGTAAGCAACAATAATTCGTTGACCCAAAATGAGCGCCTCAGATACTCTTAAAAATCACTTAGATCATGTAACGAACCAAACCAAGGATTCGCAAGAATGTCAACCCCAAGTTTCTTCCAACCCAAAGAATAAAATTAAAAAAAAAATGAAACAAAACAAAAGCCAAAAGGCCCATTCAATCCCATGGTCGTTATAAATAGCATCTGCAGCATTCACGAATTACAAACACACATCACATCAGCACATTTAGAAGCACAAACACACATCACATCACATTTAGGAGCGAAAAGATGGCTGAGGGACTCCAAACTCGACTGTGCTTCTGTCTCTTGCTTCTCTTTGCGGTTGTTTGCTCAGCCAGGAACACCATTTTTCTCTCAGGTACTCCACTGCTGGCATTTCAATCTCAATTTATGTGGCAACTATCTTGTTAAAGAACAGCAGAATTCACATAAGAGATAAATGGGTTCTCTGTCCGTCTCTATCGCAGGCAATTTGTTTTAACCAATGTGAAGTTAATTAACTTCAAATTTTTTTACCTTATTTTGTTTATTGACTATGCTAATTAACACCATCATAATAGGATTGTGAGTCGAAATATATGCCGTGATGGCATTTTCGCGTATGCTTAATGTCTGTAAATACGAACCATATAAGTCAGACTGCCGGTTTGATCAGATGGTTCTGATCAATGGTTATTGAAAACGTTGGAAGTTGACACAGGAATCTTTGTATTTTCAAAAAAGAACAGTCAATGTCTGTTGGGTGCTGAACATTCATATCTTATATGTTAATTATTTAACCGGATATGGAATCTGAACTTGCATGTGTGGATGATGGAATGATGAATTTCACAGATGAGGAGACGGTATTTGCCCAAATTGAGGGAAGGTCTCTGAAAATAAGTCTTAATGATTACAGCGCTGCCTCGGCAAACAGTGTCCATAATCCAGTGAAAGCTAGCAGTTCTCCTGCACCACGTCCCAAGGCCAAGAAGCCGTGATTGTCCCTCCCTATTATTTGCTACTTTTTCTGTCGTGGTCTAAAAATGTAATTCGAGTTCCAATATGTATTTTCTTGTTTACATGATGATCTATTGCTTGTTCTTCTTCATTAATGTTCTTTGTTATCCAATTCTTTTCACCCCTTGATCATAAATGTTATCTTAATGTATAAATCTTTCTATCTCTAGCATTTTAGTTTGTTGGTATATCATTATGTCTATTTTTAACCTTAAAAAAAAGAAGAACTACTATTATTAACTGTTGAACTACTCATCTCGCGTGACAAATAATTGTAAACGTAATAACTGATCAGTTAAAAGATTATATCAAGCGACGCATATAATGTATATAAATTTTATTAATGTTGAAGGCTTAGTAATCCGCGTTTCTATTCCTTGATAATAATAATGTTATTTGAAAAAATCAACTTGTATCAATGTCTTTTAATTAAACTCCTATGGATTAGATTTGAAAATGATGCACACATTACATTTTCGGTTCTAACTATATCAACTAGAGAGAATCTGACAAATATCAAATGATGGAACTTCTTCTTCTGCTCCTCCTCCTCCTCCTCCTTCTTCTTCTTTTTTTTTTCAGTGTTTATCGAGTTGGGACGAGAGATTAAGGATAAGATTGTAGTTTTGGCTGATCATTCACTTGACACAGTTTTACCATTTTGGGCCTTTCAGCCCAATACTGCTGAGCTTTGGGCTGTTGATTGACAACCCAGATGTACCCCCCCCCCCCCCCCCCCCCCAAAAAAAAAAAGAAAAAGAAAAGAAGATTTGCCTTCAACACAGACATGTTAAATGTATTTGGCTATGTACGAAGTTTTTCTTACTCCTTGACTGGCTCACACTAGCAAGGATATTAGTCAGAATAATCTAAGGTATTATGTTGCCTTTTAATTCCTTCCATCCATTTTTTTTCCCTTGTAAAGTTTAAATTTTATTGTTGAATCGAAAAGAAAGTATGAAGGTTTTCCCATGTTTACTGCTGAAACTACAAGCTTGAATGTTAAAAAATATATATATATTGAGCAGAATTAGGATGTCCAAATACTTCTCCAAATGGGTGGCAGGGTAGGAAAGCAGCAAAGCACCATGCCTATTATTATAATATGAAATTAGTATATTCATAACTAGAACTAATGATTTCCGGTTAATTGCTTAAAGATCCAGGACTACCCTCTCCGACCCTTAGGTTCTGAATCAGAAAAGTCCAACTACTTTTGGATAGAATTTTGTTTGGAGGGGCTTCTTGAGTAGAAGGGTCCACACAAAAGTATCTACATTTTTCGACTTACGCCCATCAATTTCATAACAACCAATGATATTTCTGCACTTTATCCAGCAAAAACCAAACACAAAAGTAAGAAATTCTCTGACCACTAAATCTACTTTGTCAGTACCAGAATGCTATTGTGACGGTTCGGTATCATAATATTTCATAAAAAATTACTAATTTTTTTTACAACACGTAATCATTTTTCAGTACTAAATAGATCGTGCTGATGCAGATGATAATGACAATTTTGTTTGGTGTCTCGATAATTTCAGTTTTGACAAACATTTAATCTCTTATTTTGACCATGAAGCAACAACCAAATCATGGGGGCTCCATCGCTTGCGTTCCACGAAATTTTTACTATTCACCGAATCAACCAGCATGCCATCTGTTGACTCACCAAAGCCGCCACCTATCTATGAGCGTTAGTTCCCGTCCCCAGTCCTCAATCCTCAGTCGGTAGGCAATTATAATGATGCTTGTGCTACATTGTACCCCCATCCTCGGTCAAAACGTTCACAAATAAAATTGCTTCTTCTCCTCCAGTCTCCCAAACATTTGGTATACGAGAATTCCCAAAAGCCCTCTTGAAATTCACTTCTCATTTCGTTATTTATTAACCAAGAAAAAGAAAATATTAACGAATTTCCACTTTACCACGACCATGCCTTGGTACAGAAATCTCATCCAACTCTCTGCTGCTGCCTTTAGAACACAATCATCTCTCAAACCCATTAGTACTAAACCATTTTCCTATCCTTCGAGCCACCACTTGCTGCAATTCACCACCACCACCACCTCCACCGCCACCGCGGTGGAGGAGGAGAAGAATGGTGCTCTTGCTAATACTACAAGGCATGCTGGACTTGGGCCTACGAAGGGCGATGAAAAACCGAGGGTGGTGGTATTGGGGTCGGGGTGGGCCGGGTGCAGACTCATCAAGGATATCGATACCAAGATCTACGACGTTGTTTGCGTCTCACCTAGGAACCACATGGTCTTTACTCCTTTGCTGGCATCTACTTGCGTGGGGACTCTGGAATTCCGGTCTGTTGCCGAACCCATTGGGAGGATTCAACCCGCCATTTCACGGGAACCCGGTTCTTATTATTTTCTTGCTAATTCTACCGGCGTTGATTTCCAGAATCACCTGGTAGGCGGATACCAAGATAACATTTTTATAAATTTCTTATTTTAATTTGAGGTTTTTAATGTTCTACTATTAATTGTTGTTGAATTGGCAGGTGAATTGCCAGACAGTAACGGATGGAGCTGATACTCTGGAGCCATGGAACTTTAACATTCCTTATGACAAGTTGGTGATTGCAGCTGGAGCGGAGGCGTCCACTTTTGGCATTGGGGGTGTTAAGGAGCATGCAATTTTTCTTCGTGAAGTTCATCATGCTCAAGAAATTCGGCGAAAACTGCTTCTAAATTTGATGCTTTCTGATGTGCCTGGTATGGTGGTGCTGCCTCATATTTAGTGTATGCTTTGACTCAAATTGATTCAATGGCTAGAGAAATTGTCAGCTGATTTTTTTTTTTTTTTTGTGTGCTTATATTTGTGGTGAGGCAGGAGTTAGTGATGAAGAGAAACGTAGGCTCCTACATTGTGTTGTTGTTGGAGGTGGTCCAACAGGCGTTGAGTTCAGTGGTGAACTTAGTGACTTTATCACGAGGGATGTTACCCAAAGATACGCTCATGTCAAGGATTATATACATGTTACTTTGATTGAGGTTTATTTATCGGAATTTCTGCTCAGTTTTATTTAACTACTGTCTTTTGCTCTTTACTTTCAGTGATCATTGACATTAGATTTGCTTTTAGACCAAAAAAGGGTATAATTACTAGTTGATCATAATAAACTACTGCTTTGTATTTGCAGGCTAATGAGATATTATCTTCATTTGATGACCGTCTTCGTGTATATGCAACCAAGCAGTTGATTAAGGTGAGAAACCAGTAACAACTCATATAGGTAAATACATATTGACATATATGTACGTTTACGTTAATTTGGGAAATTATTCCAAGATTTTGAATGTTCTACTACTAAAGCCCTTTATTTTTCACTAAGAACACTCTAGGAACAGGCCTTTTGTTCATCTCAAGAGCATGGCTTTTATTGAGTACATTTGTTCAGTACATGCTACTGTGGAGTTAATATTCCTTTCACTTGTTGGCTACATATTACCATTTGTTTTATTATTTAGCCTTTTCTTGCTTCTTTTTCATCAATTTTAGCCAGCAGCATGCTTCTTAGCCGTTGAAAATCGCTTTTCCCAAATCAGAATCCCTGAATACTGATGGTATTAGATAAACACCTCTTCCGAGAGCCTATAATTACCCAGAAGTTTAACGGGAATATCCAATTTTCAATCACAAGAATCTTCCTGGTTGAGTGTGATTGGATTTGTAACAATGAAGCTTTACTCTCCCAGTTTTGCTACTGTAATGCCATAAATGGAGGACAAATTTTCCAGGTGAAATGAATATTAACACTTGGATTATGCAATATATGTCTGAGAATGCTTGTAGTTAGCTTTGCATTAGGTATCATTAACAGATTTCTGGCAGTTACTTGGTTCCCCTTCACTCTCATTTTCCTCTGAATGTCATGTCTTAGAGTTCTATTACATCTGGTTTACTGATGGAATTAGAAAAAAGCATAGGGATGAAGAACATTGCTGTGAACCTTAAAGCATCTTCTTCCCTACATACTCTTAACACCCAGAAAGAGGTAGGAGAGGTGGAAACATAATCGTATAGAACAAGCAAGAGCATGCATTTGAAAAGAGTACCAGTGAACACTAATCTCCTGCTCTGTTTTGTGGTGGGAAGAAGATTAAGGATTGTTTAATCTTAATACCTATTCTCAATTATTTGTCTAAACTATGCCAGACTTTGTAAAATGTTATTGTGGTACTATTATTAATTTAGTAGTATCTCAGTCAGGAGTTCGTCTAGTCCGTGGGATTGTGAAGGATGTTCAACCTGAGAAGATAGTTCTTAGTGATGGGACTGATGTACCTTATGGTCTGTTGGTGTGGTCTACTGGTGTTGGCCCATCACCTTTCGTGAAATCCTTGGACGTTCCCAAGTCACCTGGGGGAAGGTCAGTTGTAAATTTGATGCCTTTTCTTCCAGATTTTCTGTCATTGCACATGCACAGTACCCTACAAGCTTTGAAAAACTTTTTACCATCTCCACATGAATAAAATTCTATTACTTAAGTTTGGTTGTGATTTTAACTTTCTTTTTAGTTTTAGATACTGCTGATGACATTACGTGAGAAAATTCTTTTTCCCAAGATAGTTTAAACTTAAATGAGAACAACTTTAGATTAGCTACAGTCATATTGTTCCTGCACCACCTCCAAGACTCTATATTAGTAGGTTTGTGGTAAAACTGTTGATAAGAAAAGTAACTGCAGAGCTGCTCAGTATTTTTTTTTCTCTTTTTTATTTCATTTTCTTCAATTGCACCTAAATGTATTTTATTTGGAAGTATATTCAACATATGTTAACTTTTGAAAATGGAACACTTTTGGCAACAATTTGTGTTTCTTTAGGATAGGGGTGGACGAATGGCTGCGCATCCCCACTGTGCCGGATGTTTTTGCTATCGGTGACTGCTGTGGGTTCCTTGAAAGTACAGGCAAACCAGTCCTTCCAGCTCTCGCTCAGGTACAAAGAAATACTCTGAGTTGGAATGAGATTTCTGATGCAGTGGCCTATTTCAAAATATGCGTTTAAGTTGGTCAATCTTGCCATTTTTCCAATTATTGTCAAATGATTTGTAGCAAATATACAGATCGGCATGTATCATATTACTAGTTCTTTGTTTTGGACTTTGTAAATTGAAGTCATCTGGCTGCAAACTGTTGGACTGGTGCTATATCAATTACTCAGATTAACTTTGTTATCTAAATTAGTTCAATCTCTGATACAGTTTTTGTTCAGGTTGCCGAGCGGCAGGGAAAGTATCTAGCGAAAGAACTGAATAGAATTGGTGCAGCTGGTGGAGGACGGGCAAATGCGGCAACAGATATAGATTTTGGAGCTCCATTCGTCTATAGACATTTGGGGAGCATGGCTACCATTGGTAGATATAAGGCCCTTGTGGATCTGAGGCAGAGCAAGGTTTACCTGGATAACCTGTTTATGGGTGGTTGTGTGGTTCCTCTTTAGCTCTTAAAAACCTTGTTCTTGACTCAGTTTCGTTTGATCTTGTGCAGGAGGCAAGAGGCTTATCTGTGGCTGGATTTGTAAGCTGGTTTGTCTGGCGCTCTGCTTATCTTACCCGTGTCATAAGCTGGAGGAACAGATTTTATGTAGCAATTAACTGGTTAACAACCCTAGTCTTTGGACGGGACATAAGTAGGATTTGAAGGTAATCCAATTGTCTCTTTTTTAAATACATCCTTGAACTTGTCGGAAGCATGTCTCGTGAAATTGGTACTTCCAGAATTACTGGGAACAAGATTTGACGAGTCGGTAGGACCAAAAACTTTGAAAGTCGAAAGGCATGAATGTACGAATGGTGAGATCATAGGATGAAATAATCCGGACTGCTAGAAGTAACATTTTCATAAGTTTTTATTTTCGTAGACAATAAATCCATTATCAAAAATTCGGTACCATAGATCTAAAGGATAACCTTTCTTTGCTTACAGGTTCAAAGTTCATTTGCTGGACAAGATTCCATGATTATTTGCTGGATAAAAGGTATCCCTATAAGGCTGTAATACTGAGCAGCAGCAAAAGAAATTAATAAGTCGTGTTTTGGAAAAAGGGAACAAAAGAAAATTGTAATTTGTTTCTTTTGGATAATTTTTGCTCTTGTAACCCAGCCACTTTTCCGTATTGAGGCGTGTAGTTTTCATTGATATTTGTTCATTCAGATTGGATCTAAGCAATGCAGAATACGTGTGTTGTCCTGTTGTCAGCTGGAAGAAGCCACAAGATATTCAACAATTGGGAATGGAAACAAATTCCTACACGATGATTATGTTTAAAATTGAATTACAAGAATGATGTGAATCGGAAGTTGGAGCTTATTAGAGGCAAGAGTGGTCCAAACTCAATTACATGCCACACGATTTTCGGAAACCAAAAGAAACCACTCACTTCTGTTGGCTGGATTTAATCAAATTATCGAAAAGAGATTACATCGATCTGCCAACTAAACCCTGTTTTGGGGTGAGTGCTCCGACTTGGGAGGATTTGAATAATTTGATTATCCATCAAGCAGAAAGCCAACCCATTGAAAATGTCAGTACACAGGCATAATGGTAAATACTGCGAAGCACTACGCAACAGAGAATATAACAAGTTGGAAACTTCTTGGTCAACTTCTAGGGAGGAGAGAAGGGGACCAAATGGACAGTTGTTTTCTTATTATGGAATTTTCATCCGTATCAAAATTGTTTGGGGAGAATAAAGGTACAGCCCGCCGTTGAAGGTTTTAATTTCTTCTTTGTTTCCCATTCTCCCGTCGTAATTTTATTTTCTCCTTTTTAAAGGATGTTGGGAAAATTTTCTTTAAAATTGCAAACCAGTCGAGCTGTTCGCAAATAAAATTTCGTCTGAGCTCATATAATATCGTGTTTAACTTGTTCATCTGATTAAATGAATCGAGCTTTAACTCCAAATAAAAATTTATTATTAAATGAACGAGTGCGAATCTTGTTCACGAATGCTCATTTGTATTTTTGAACAATGAGATATAATCATCATTTTGATCTTTAATTATTATCTTTACTTTCTCTTATTGACCGAGTTGATTTAATTTCCTTCCTAGGGATCTATTCCTTGTATTCATACTTTAGTTTTTTGTTTAATTTCTTTATATAAAAAATAAGCTAACTTTTCATTTTTTTAATAAAACATACATTCAAACTTGAGCTCAACACACATGGAGAGAGCTTGAGTTCAAGTTCGAACTTTAACTTTTGTAAAACGAATCAAGTTCGAACAATAATTTTAACTTGTTTTATAAACGAATCAAGCATGAACAAGTTTTAAATAGTAAATGAGATGAATTCAAACTTGATACTTGACTAAGAAAGTTTAAAATTTTAAGTGTCTAAGCACGTTTAAAATTTTAAGTGTCCAATCTCAATCTCATGCATAAGATTTATGCCTAGTTTGGGAATTAAATATGGAAAAGAAAAGAAAAAGAGGAAGAGTTAAGAAAAGAAAAGAAGAGAAAGAAAAGTTTACTTTCCTTTAATTTCCTCCCAATTTTGGAGCAAAAAAGGAAGATTTTCTTCACATTTTCTTTTTTCTTTCTTCTTTTTTACTTCCAAACAAAAGAACTTGGTTAAGTATCCCTTCTTACTCCTAAACAAATGAATTGGTTAAGTATGCTTTCTATTCTTTTACTACTTCCTATCCATTTCCTTCCTCCCAAACGAGGTATTAATTTAAGCATAAGCATAAAGTTAAGACTTGATTTTAATGCAATTTCAACTTGTAAAACAAAATCTATTCTACAATATTTGACCAGATAAAATCCCCACAATTGAACCAATCTATTTTACAGCGTGTGGCTGTATAAAATCGCAGCTACTACAACATCTTTTCCTTCACATTTCTTTCCTCACTTCCTCGCCTATTTTCGGAAAAAATACGACCACAGAATCGCCAAAACTGAGTCCACCCGGATCAAAAGTCTTCCTCTTAACGCTTGACTTTTCTTTCTTAAGAAGCTCACGGTCACCGCTTCACCGTCGCTGAGACTAACTGTAAATATACTCTCACGAGCATTCATCCTTCCCTGGGACATGCATGTTGAAATATACATATATACATGCGTACTCATATAGCTTACTACGTATATTGACCGTATTTTTATGCTCATTCACACGTAAAAATGACGTCGTCGTCCTCGCAGGCGGCGGTGGACGCTATCCACCGTGCGTTGTCCGATGTCTTAGTAGCCGCCGACGACCACCACCAGTACGCTTGGGAAAACGCCAGGCGTTTCTCGGGATACACCAAGAGGTTGCAGCTTCTAATCAACCAGCTTCTTCTCCGGTCGTCGGTGCCGGATAACCTGCCGGCGTCCATTCAGACTGCTCTCAAAGGTATCTCCGGTGATCTCACCCAAGTTGCCGAGACTCTAGCAGTGTACAAGCGTAAAAGCAAGATTTATGTGCTGATCAAATGTCGGGAGCTATGCGCATCTCTCCAGGAGCGCACGTTAGCCATTGGCGCATGGTTAGCGCTCCTTGACTCGGCTGTTGAGAACGACGACGTTCCCGATCTTCAAAAGAAAATTTCTGATCTTTCCAAAGATATGAAACGAGCTCATTTTAGAGTAAGTCATATCTGTTTTCCTCTCCAATTTATTAAGTTTCATTGTGTTTGTGTGTGTGTGTGTGTTTCATGTGTAGCTCTTTTTTTTTTTTCCTTCCAAAATTTCAGTTGTGTTTTAAGTGTGTTTGGTGTGTTTTATGTGGGGTGTGATTTGTAGGTGATAGAGAATGAAGAGAGAGTGTATTGCACTTTGCAAAAGGAAGGGCAAGGAAGGCAGAGCAGCAAGGCAGTGCAGAGTGCAATGGTAATGGATTTAGCAAGAGCTCTAGGAATAGACTCTAATGACCACATGGCATTTTCTGAACAGGTGAAGCTCCTTAAGAATGATATAGACGATTCATCTTGTATACCAGAGAGGCAAATTTTGACATCACTAGAGAGGATAGTGGATACTTGGTCGTTTGAACCGGATATTTTGACTCAGAAATTGGATTTTGATTCTGAAGAGGAAGGAGCTCAAATTTCACCCTTTAAGACTTTTCTATGTCCCTTAACTAAGGAGGTGATGAAGGATCCTGTAGCGTTGGAATCTGCTCAGACATATGAGAGAACTGCCATTAATTACTGGTTTGAGAGGTGTTTGGAGGACGGTCGTGATCCCACTTGTCCTGTTACTGGAATGGTGCTAAAGTCGTTGGAGCTCAAGCCTAATATTGGATTGGCTGGTGCCATCGAAGAGTGGGTCAATAGAAATATTGAGGTTCAAATTAGGAGAGCTGCAGATTGTCTGAGTGAGAATGCTTCATCGCTTGATTCAATTGAGAGGGCACTGGATAGCATATATAGAATTTCTCAAGAGAATCCTATGAGCAGATACAGAGTGAGGAATACAGGCATTGTTGTTTTGATTCTCAAGCTGCTTGGGAATTCTTCAAAGGGCATGGGATCACCTTTGAGAAGCAAAGCTCTTATGGTCTTGCTTAGCATGGCCAAGGATGATGAAAGCAGGGTGCGTATTTTCTGCCTTTTATTTGAGTTGTAAATTTAGTATTCTGCCTTACCCTGCTTTACCTTGTACCATTAATCTAAGGTCACTAAGAACATTTAAACCTCCATTAGGAATGCAGGCTAAAAATACAATTTTTCTGGCAGTATTTAAGACGAAATTTAAGTCCCCATTTGTCTAACTAAATAATTTATCGGAAATAAAAAGGCATCTGAGTAATTGCTAAACTACATTCTTCCTTGACCTAACTTTTCATGTAAAGGTTATAATACATAGATCCACTGGAAATTGTAACATTTCATGTGAATAGTCAATTTCTAGTTTCTGGATTGCCTACTATTGGCTGGATGTTTTACAAATCTGCTTGATCTTATGAAATAGAGAAGATTTAGAGAAAATGTTCATGTCCTCATTGAAGAGCGAAGGGGAACAATAGGACAGTCTTATATCTATCTTACCTACGTGTTCCTCTCTACTGTCAAAGATTGGTATTAGGGAGTCACGAGAATGTCATATGAGCACTTAATGCATTGATCTGATAGTGCTTTAGGGATAATATCGTCCAAATGACCAGTGATTTACCAAGTACACTGTTGTGCTTTATGAAGCCCATGTAACAAATCTTTTTTTTTTTTCCCTTATAGTAAATAAAGATGTTGTGCACTTTTTTCAGATTATGGCCCTTATATTCTATGCTTTACAAAAATTTGCAGAAAATAATGCTTGAAGAGGGGATTACTAGGTTGACAGTACACGGTTTGATCGGGAGCTCAGAGAAAGAGAGAGAATTTGCTTTGAGGTTGTTACTTGACTTCTCAAGTGATGAAGATTTCTGTGTCAAAATAGCTTCTGGGAAAGGTGCTTTGGTTTTTCTTACAAGTATGGCAGATGATCTGGAGAACCGTTCTTTATCTCATTTAGCTGGGGAAGTCCTGAGGTGCATTGAGAGGGTAGACAGTAATATTGAGCAGTTAACAGTGGCTGGAAGATTTGGACCTTTACTCAAACGTTTACGTGAAGGTATGTCTTGTATAATACTTTTCAAAATGGTAGCGATAAATTTGCAAGCATTTTTGTCACAAGGAGTGGCTGCCTGGTTAAATATTCAAGTTCTGATGGAAAAAGAGAAGTTCCATGTTAAAATCAGTTGTGTGGCTTGTATTCTAATAGTTACTAATGCATCATATTTGGGTGTCCAGATTCCAATAACTGACAATTGAAAAATCAGTTTATAATAGATGCTTTCCAGGAAGTTTGAAAAAGAAAGCTCAATGTAATTTCATATGTCAATGGATGTAGTTGTCTATCTGGTGAGGCATTCCTGGAGTTTTGAACATCAGCTTAATGTCATCCTTTTTTCTAATTACTGGAAATTAAAGACTTAGTTTTGACTAATGATCTTAAAGCAATTCGTTGCTGACATGCCCACCATTATTGTTTAGCAACAAGAACTAGACATTCCTCTATATACTTGGTGGTCAGAAAATTCATTCAGATGGTAATTCTGTTGGCTTAAAAAGCTAAAATTGGTTTTAACTCATATCAATGAGACTCTGTACATATTTTTCACATAACAATTGGATAATTGAAAGGTGCTATGGAGAGTTTTCCTTCTCATTTTTTAACTTTTAAAAAATTCAGTGCTTATTTTGAGTTGGGGGTTAAGAAGTAGAACCAGGAACATGATAATTTAATATTCTTCACACCAATATTAATTTTTAGAAAAGGGAATCTGTTGTCCTTTGTTCATTTCCAAAGGAAACGAAAGGAAACCTACATTTATTATGTCTCTGTTTTCTATTGGAACAGGTCCCGATGATATCAGAATTGAGATGGCATCTATAGTGGGGAGAATGACACTGATTAATACCAGTGCAGAGCAAATTGCTCGTACAGGGAGCTAAAATTTTTGTTCAATTGCTTTCAAAACCAGATGGAAGAACAGCAAGCCTGCAAGCTTTGTATAACCTGTCATACTTTGATGATAACTCCACCATCCTTGTTGATTCTGTAGTGCTTCCGCCTCTAATAGACATTCTTTTTGATAATCAAGTTATATCAACAGAAATGAAGGCATTAGCTGCATCAATTGTTGCAAATATGGTAGCAAAACCTGGACACTGGGAATTAGCTTCTGCTGACAAGGCAGGGCATTCACTACAGTCAGAGTCAATTGTTTCTGGTTTTCTGGGGCTTCTATTACTTGTTTCACCTCAATGCCAATTATCTGTTCTGCAGATTCTATACGGCATAATATCCTCGCCCCAAGCATCAGGTACTCAGGTGACGGCTTTTGCTTTGTCTGTCTTCTCATGATTATTAGGCTTTTATCGCAGGCTAGATAGGTGTGCATGTTTGGTTCATGGTTATGCCTACATTTATGCAGTCGTATTTGTTTCCAATTACATTTGTGTTGTTATTAGAGAGGGGGTTTTTTTTGGTTTTTTTTTAGGGGTATTTTTTTGTTTTTTGTTTGTTGTTTTGTGTTTCGGGGGAAGGGGGGGGGGGGGGGGGGGAGGGATGTGGGAGTGGGATGATATATCACTTAGGTCAGAATGAGAACTATTGCATTGTTGCTTTTCGATTTGGAGGAGCAATAGTTATGCAAATATATCAACCAGCAGTGCTATTTCTGAATAATATATATCTCATCTGGTTAACCCAAATGTTAAATCAGTATTGGGAGTTCAAGTTTTCTGTAATGTCTTGCTGACGAGATTGCTAAAATAACATGAGTTGGAGGTAAAGAAGAAAAATTATCAAGACCAGCTTGGTCATATTTAACATTGAGCAGTTGCGGATATTTGAGGTCAAATTGACACATCAGTCACTTTATTTCTTTGTGTGATAAGCAGAAGATAAATGTTAACGTACATAGATACACAAGCAAAGACACAACTTCTCTATGAAATGCATAAAATGTTGTGCTATTTATGTGGAGGACTTCAAATAGTTGACCACCAAATTTGTTTGGAACAAGTGGCAACTTGATACATCATTCTTGTGCATTGTGTTTACAAAAGCAGCCATGTTTTTTATAGCTTCATTTAAGCAAAATATCTGTTGTTAATGATGAAAGTATTTTTGTGAAGCCAAGACTAACAGAACTAGTTTCTTGAAATTGATTAATGTTGAAGTCATTGGCCACATTTACCCAGATTGACTATTGAAATTCTCACTGTAATGTCTTTTCTGCAGAATCTGTCACTGCTCATGTAAGATCTGGAGATGGCATCAAAACAATAATTACATTTCTGGAGCACCCAGAAGTTGACCACAGAATATATGCTTTTAGGCTCGCAAAGCTCCTCTCTGAAAGGCTTGGTGAAGAGCTTGCCAGTGCACTAAGACCTTCCAACAAGCTTATCATGCTCAAAGACAAAATACTTGATAGTCAATCAAAAGATGGCGAGCGATCTGATGCTGCCTGCATTCTTGCAAATCTCAGCCTTTCAGAAAATGAAGTGAAAGCAATTATTGGAATTGGCTTTATTAGGTGGAGCATTGATGCTTTAAAGGACAGGCATCGTGGCTCAAGTGGGAGATCTTTCAGGCCCAATTCTAGCATGGTGGAAGGACTACTTGGCACATTACTGCACTTACTTCGGAGTTCCGATCCGCAATCTATTGGTGTAATTAAAGAACATCATCTTATGACCATTTTCCATGACCAGTTGGTATTTACATCAAAAGCAAGAGTGAAACAACTAGCTGCCCGGGGTTTAAAATACTTGTCAGAATCTGGAATGTCCCTTCTTGCTGCTGGGGATTCTCATCCACAGCCTCCTCAAGGATTCTGCTCTTCCTTCTTCATATGTACTAGGGCCCGTAGAGCACCATCCTTATGTCCTATTCATGCAGCCCCTTGTGAAGAAGGTAGCCAACTCTGTCTGTTGAAGAGTAATTGCATCAAACCATTGGTTGATATCCTCTCAGACAAAGATACAGCTGTCCAAATTGCTGCATTAGAAGCACTTTCCACTCTGTTACCTGATAACTCTAACTGTTTGAAGCGTGCTGTAGTTGAGCTTGAGCGCCTTGGGGTGGCAGATGCAGTAGTTCACCTCTTTACGGAGGCTCGGCCTGGGGAGCTTCAGGAAGAGGCCATTGGGATGGTAGATAAGATGTTGAGACTGGATAGCTTCGCCCATCGACAGTCACTCAATCAGTCTCTTGTCAGGGCTTTGGTGGAAGCCTTTAAGTATGGAAGTGCTATCACAAGAAGGCATGCTCAGGATGCTCTCACTAGCTTAAAGCAAATATCAGGATTTAGTGCTCCGCCATCCAGTCAAAATCGTGCACAAAGACAGCAAGCTAGCTTGAATTGGAAGTAGTTTGGATCCGGACTCTAATTATGAACTTCCATTATTATTATCTTTATGGAAGTTAGCATAATATCTCATAACAGTTGTATAGCGATAGAAGAAATCCACATTATAAACAGAGACTCTAAAATTTTTGTACATTATTTGGAATTAATTGGTATATGAAGTTTGGGATAAACTTCCATAAACATAAAGATTCACAAGTTCCACTCCAACTATTAAATTTGCCACACTGGTTTTCTAAATGCCGAGCATTTTCACTCCTATTAAGTCAGGCCAACGGGTTCAACCAGTAAGCCTCCAATTCTATTTGATTCGATCCATGCGGTATAAAGGGAAAGCCAATCAAGCATTTCCCAAGAAATCAAAATCCAGCATGGTGGCTGTGACAGTGGCCTTGCCCACAAAAATCAAAATCCAGAACAATTGTCAGTTGTTGTATCGCAAGGACGGTGTCTTGTTCAGACTGGACCCAACTGATCTAAATTATTGATTGTAAAGTCCAAGGAAAGCCATATTAGCGGTGACTCAATTTGGGCAACAGCCCGGATCCTCCAGTGAATCGTGTGATGGCAACCCTACAGTCAGGTTAGGCCGATATCAAAACTGCCAAACTGCAAACAAAGGCCCACTCCATTCTGCCCTCACCATTGTCGAGTAAATGTTCGATAGGTCTATTTATTTTTTTCATTTACGGGACATAACTCCAAATCAACCATTTTTCCTTTCCATTTCTTAATTGGACCACCACATATTTCACCTTAATCAATAACACGGTTGCATTTCCACATTCGAATTTCGGAGATTCCGTCGACCAAATAATTTTCTTGTTACTCTCAAAAAAGAAAATTTTCTCGTTTTTCTCTGAGCAAGCTATGAGAATTTTAATTAGAGAAATTAATAAACGTAGCACCCAATTTTGAGCATCTGTTGCATATTTTGTTCTGGTACAGATATTCGATTTTAGATTTTTTGTTCTTTTGCCAATTGAATTACAATGCGGTATGCAATACCATAGAACCCAGCCAAAAAGTTCAAAGCAAAATTAACGACAGAAAGGAGTCGTTTTTCCAGTTTCTGTCGGTCCTCCGTCTACGTTATTTAAGGTATCACAACCGACTTACAAGGTATCGCATGTTTTAGGCATTTACCCAATAATAACGGCCCTTAAGCTCGTTCAGTATTTCCACAATTTATGCCACCAGCTAATAGAAGTTTAGAAGAAAATTCAAAATTCTTGAATATCTGGTTAACGATCAAGACAATATCATGCATATAAGCCAGAAATGAGATCGCGCAATGAAACCTAAACTATATATAAGCTGAATCAATGTGAAATTGTTTATTTCCATAATTGAAAACAAAATAACACTTGAATACTATTTCGGCCTTATACAAGATAGGTGCCATTGTTTTAATTTGGTATACTAAATATTCAGTAATTCTGACATTATGATTTCTATGATTCATTCCCACAGCATATTGCCATTTCCCCAGCCAAACGGACACTTCAAGGCCTAAGGATTTGCATTCTCCTGCTACATAAAATTGTTCACCCGATTATAAGCTGAAAAGGGGGAATGAATAGATAGTCGAGCAGTTAGAGCTCTACAACTCTACTCTAGAGGTCGGGTGTTTGAATCCCACCAACCATTCCCCTCTCTTCAAATGTAATAGTATAGGTTGACAACAAAAAAAAAAAAAAAGCTGAAAAGGGTTTGCTTATTATGGAATTATACTTTTGACTGGCCCAAAAAAGGAATTCCAACATTCTAATTTACCTGGTGAAGTCCACTTTAAGACGTAAAGAAGATAAACAAGAATTCGAATTTACTAAAAATGAATAGAGGCCCCGAATTTTAGACGTAAACTAATGGCAGTAATACTTGCAAAAGCGCAACCCCACAAGACATGCAAGCTTCAGACCCTCCAAAAATGGAATGTTTGTATCATAGGCTGCAATGCATTTGTGTCACTACTAATTTAATTTTTGCGAGTGTAATGTGTTTATCGTGTATACCTTCATTGGTCCAAACTTCTCTTATAAATTAAACCATCTATGGAAGTCACACAACAGAAAATTCTCTATCTCTGAAGTTGGCTGAGGCTGAGGAGAAGTTCCTCTTTTTCATCCCTTCTCTGAGGCTGAGGAGAAAGTACTTTGTCTCCCCCTCTCTAATACAAACGAGCGTGCGCGTATATACTGGTAGTGCATCCTCCGGAAGGAGGTGAAGAGACTGGAATGGAATACATGAAGATTTGTGAAGGTAAGGTTTCACAATGGCCTCTATATCAATTTCCTATTCCTTTTTCCACTTTTCACCTTGAAAATCTTCTCTGCTTTAAAGAGTTTGACTTTTCTGGGAAGAAAAAAGAAGAACTTTAGGACAAAATTTCCATCTTTGGTTTTGTTTTTTCAAGAAAGACTTCTTATTAGTATGATATTCCGGTGTCATGGCTTACCATTGAAAAAGAGAAAGAACTTCCTCGGAAATTCCTTTTTCTGATTCCTTTTTCTTTTTTGAGTTTGGACAGAAAGATTGCCCCACACCATCCCATTCATTTTCCTCTCCCAAGAAAACATAAAACAAAAGAAAGAAAAAAAACTATCATGGTAGCATATGCATTTGCCTCTAGGTTATCCTTACAGGGCAATGATTCAATGAATAAAGCGGATGGTTTAAAACAGATCCAAACTAGGCTACCTTGATTTAGAAATTTTCCCTCTTTAGCATAGTTTAGCATGTGTGTCACCACCATTCAATTTAGTTAGCACTGGATAATTAAGTACTCTCGTCTCAAGTCTCAAGTGAGACATTTTCGGGGTTACATTTTTCTCTTTCTGTTGGAAAATGAGTGACCGTAATATAAAATCTTTTACGTGTATCAAAGCTCATGGTGATCGAACTTACTATTAATGCAGCCATAAGTACTCAAGTAGTAATCGTGTACAACATAATTAAACAGGCAAAAAATTTTCAAGGAAGAGACTGGAAAAAATGGGTAGTAGTCTGGAAAAGATTATGTTCATCCCCTCCATCCAACTTTCAGAGCCAAATCAAGATTTTCGCTTCAATAAAAGGATGTGAGTGAGAACATATTTTAGTGTACCTTTTTTCTTTTTTTTGTACCTAAATTATTGATATGCAAATGGATTTGATTGTTGATATGAGTGTTGGAAATTATTTCTAGCCAAAATTTTGTGCTTAATTTTGTAAATAAATATGATATATAAGGTTCTAAAAATTTTTGTAACCAGATTACCCCTCCCCCCCCCCCCCCCCACCCTCCCCAAAAAAAAAAAAAACAAACAAAAAGTAGAGGCTCATTTGGATTGCATTATTTGGAGTGTTTTTTGAGAATTATTTGAAAAAATTATTTGGGGTGTTTTTGTTAACTTTTTTGAAAAGGTGAAAAAGTGTTTGGACTATGAAAAAGTTTTTGGTTTATTTATTGTAACGACTTTAGGGACTTCTTATACAATTATTTACAAAAGCAAGCACATTTATGTTCAAGATCTGCTTAGAAAAATTATAAAATTACAAAATAACAAATTGAGATCCATTATCAGTAGGTTTTTGTACAACAAGTACTAGTGCTAGACGCTCATGTTTATGTTTGAGTGTGCAATATTAGTGATCGTTCTACAAAAGCCACTTAAAACTCACAGACAATAGATTTCATCTTGTTACTCGCAATTTTTTTAAACAAATTTTGAACATAAATGTGCTTGCTTTTGTAAATAATTGTATAAAAAGTCCTTAAAGTTGTTACAAAAGTTTGAAAAAAAAAACTCAAAATTTAAAATGAAAACTTGATGGAAAATTTTGAACAAAAAATTTGACCAAAAAACTTTTTAACTTTTTCTCAAAAAATTTTCTATCAATCCAATCACATTTTGTAAAAAAATTTTGCCAAAAAATTTCAAATAATAGTATCCAAACGGAGCCATAGTTTTTGAGAATCTATGTTCATAAAAATTTATTAGAATTAAAGACCCAGAACGATGACGTAGGTTGAAGTGGGTACACTTGAAATCCTAGGCAAAACAGATATATCTTATTCCTTTGGAGCTATGAATGTGAACGTATATTATATTTTTTGTATATTGAACATTAATATGAGGATGGGGTGACGGACAATAGTAGTATAGAACTACGGTAATGAAATTTTCCACTTGCTTGCACTTGGAATAAACCGTATAAATTCAACCATCAATCCTTGAGAAAAACGGCGATTGCATACAAACCATCAGCTTCTACTGTGAGGTGAGAATCATCCCCATTGGATTAAATTCTAGCTAAGATGCTGTAGCATGGCTGGAGCGTTATACAGATGCAGACTTGGCTAATTCTAAAACTTGGAAAAGTTATTCGAATGAAATTCTTCTCTGGTTTCGAATTTTGTATTCAAGATTTATTACTGGACAGAAACTGATCAGTTATTTTGCTAGAATCTATTTGCTTCTGATCGTTCCCTTCAATTTTAAACCTTTTGACAGATTTGGGTCGTTCCCTTTCGCCACTTTCGGCAGACCAAAAGGCAGAAATTGGAAGTACTAAATCGCGGATGCCATTGATGGCAGACGGGAAGGAGCGAAAAAGAATGGACACCAACGGCATCAGCAAGGAAATGGATGAAGTTGATTTTGATCCAGGTGCGCCACCTCCTTTTAGGATTGCTGAGATTCGAGCAGCCATTCCTGAGCATTGCTGGGTGAAAAGTACATGGAGATCCCTGAGTTATGTTGCTCGAGACATTGCTATAGTCGCTGGATTAATCGCAATGGCAGTTCACTTCAACAACTTGATTTTTTGGCCAGTGTACTGGGCAGCTCAGGGGACTATGTTTTGGGCCATTTTTGTTCTTGGTCACGATTGGTAATATTAACTTAATACTTCGACAAATGTAATTAGGCTTAATTTATCTTCATCTTCTTTAAACTGGTTTTATTTTGATGATTTGTTGTCTACGTAATTTACAGTGGGCATGGGAGTTTTTCCAACGACTCTACGTTGAACAATGTTTTGGGACACATCTTGCATTCTTCTATTCTCGTACCATACCATGGATGGTTAATTCCTGGAACTATTTTCTCCAGTGTCTGAAAATTGAAATTGCATATTTGTATATAATTTGATGTGTAATGCTTAGTCCACTGCTATAGGAGAATCAGCCACAGAACTCATCATCAGAATCATGGAAATGTTGAAAAAGACGAGTCTTGGGTGCCGGTAATAATTCCATTAACTTCCCCTTTAATTTTTCATATTTTGAATGATTATCAAACATCTTTTCTTTCAATTCCTTCTAAATTTTACAATTTCTTGAAAGTATTGTCATGTCTTAGTTTGGTTTGGAGAGTTCCATTAGTCTGAACTTTCAATTGTTCTTCTTGTTCCAGTTGCCTGAGAAGATGTACAAAAGTCTGGGGTATTCCACCAAATTCCTACGATACAAAATTCCATTTCCGATGTTTGCATACCCACTATATCTGGTAAGATGTACTGCTCCAAGTAATTTTCTCTGCGTATTAACAGTTAAACATGGTCGTTTACACCCTTCTTGGAAAACAGTGGAAGAGAAGTCCAGGGAAAACAGGGTCTCACTTCAACCCTTACAGTGATTTGTTTCAACCCAACGAAAGGAAATGCGTGATAACATCAACTATCTGCTGGACCCTTATGGTTGTTCTGCTTTTTTCCCTCTCAATCATATTTGGTCCTGTCCAAATGCTCAAGGTTTACGGAGTTCCTTATTTGGTTAGTATCACACTGAGTTCTTCGAGAAATTCCTATTTTTCAGGGGCTAAGGAAGCTTTTTTTTTTTTTTTTTGAAGAATTTCCACATTTTCAAGTTCGTATATAACCATATCTATGCAATAATTTCATTTGATATATCCAATTTATTTTCAGGTATTCGTCATGTGGTTGGATGCTGTGACATACTTGCATCACCATGGCTACGAACAGAAGCTCCCTTGGTACCGTGGCAAGGTCTAAAATTACGAACCTTACTGTCTCATTTACTTCCACATTTGACAGGTCCTCTGAACATTCCTCTGTACACTCATTCCAACTGACTTTTGATTCATAAGATTGCACATCTGCAAACTAAAACATGGCCCCAATTGAGATCTTGTGTCCCGAGGGTCCAGAAATTTATTTCATCTTTATGACTAAAAACGACTAGCAGGCTTGCATTGACATGAATATCTGTCTCAACCTTGAATAGGAGTGGAGTTACCTAAGAGGGGGCCTTACTACTGTTGATCGGGATTATGGATGGTTCAACAACATCCACCATGACATTGGCACGCACGTCATCCACCATCTCTTTCCACAGATCCCACATTATCACTTAGTAGAGGCGGTAATAATGCAATTTTCCCAAAAATACATGATTGTATTTTTACCTCTATTTCATTGTTCATGTGATTTTTCTTAGCTAAATTTCATATTCTGGGATGCAGACAAGGGCAGCTAAATCAGTTATGGGAAAATATTATCGAGAGCCAAGAAAATCTGGACCGATACCATTCCACTTAATTGGCAATTTGGTGAGAAGCATCAATCAGGATCATTACGTTAGCAATACAGGAGACGTTGTGTACTATCAGACTGATTCAAAGCTAAATGGTTCTTCTATGAGCAAAATGGAGTGACTCTCTGCATTACAAATATTCCAGAACTGAGAAAAATACACATCTTGCAACTATTCTACCTTTAAATATGGGTACTGCAAGAGTAAATTCTTTGAAAGGAGAAATGTTGGGAATTGAGATGCCTCTGTTCTAGTCTTAGATATTTTAGTTTATGATGCAGATGATAGAAAATTTATTGCTGATAACGCTGTGGTATTTGCCCAATTTATCATGTACCTCTAAAATTCAGTCATTAATTAGAAAGAAGTTGGAAGGAAGATTGCCTTGTTTGATGCTCTTTCGTAGAACATATAATACATTTTTGTTAAGGCTAAAATTTTCAAGATGGAACGCGAAAATTCTTATCTAGAATTTGTTATAAGTAATACATATACATATATATATATATATATGTATGTATATATATATGTGTGTGTGTGTGTATATATATATGTATGTATCTCTTCTTGAAACATCGTCTAAATCGAGCTTCAAAATGCCCCTCTTTCCCTCTTTCCTTAAATATGGTTTAATTTGTCTATTCAAACACGTCATCCATCTCACAAAATTTAGGTATACAAAATACCTCACTTGCCTTGTGGATGGATTAATAATATATTCAAATAAATCTCCAGTGTTAATGTTGGCATCCTACATATTACACAGTTCTTGGTCTAATAATATATTTAAACAAATTATAAATTTAAAACTGGTTAATAATATTGGCATCCTACAAACTACCTTGTTCTTGATTTGTGTAGTTATTTTGCTTCCGAGTTTTTTTCCCCCAAAAAGTGTACACTCATAATTGGCAACTTATTCATTATACAGCTTTTAATTAGTTATGTTCTTTACTTTTCAAGTAGGACGTGCAATCTTTAGTTATAACAGTACATCTTTTTTCGTTTCCTTTTTTATTATTTTTTTTTTAAATTTTGTAAGAACCATATACTGATTGCAGGATTTGAAAACGTTTCCAAATTATCGTAATTTGTTTATTTGATAATGTTTTTTAAAAATTTTAAACACATTTTATACTTAACTTTTTATTTTACATATATATTTATTTAAAAAAAATTAAAAACTAGTACAGTAATATTTTTTAAAAAAATATTTTAAAAAACATCCGTCCAAATGTAGTCTACCAAATGATCAGTACAAACCATGCAATAACCGATTTCGATTGACAGACGTGCTTGCTTCTTCAAGTTCAAAAAAAAAAAAAATGCAGAATAATGCAAAGGTCCCATGTGAATTCAAATCCATGCAAACTAGTACTGACAAGATTCCGCAATTTTGTTGCATTCGACTAATGAAAGAGAGATTTATTAGGAAACGATACAATGGCAGATTGACCTTGCAATTATCCGAGTCTTTTTCAAGTGGGATGACGCATTGTATAGGGGGATTCTGCAACATCTCAGCAACACAAATCCTTCAAAGAATCTTTTCGGACTTTGCAATCTGCAAGCTCTGAAGCAAGGAGCAGCCGACTGGAAACAAGAAAAGCAGAGAAAACAGAGGTGTCAATTCTGAAGACGGTCGGTGAAGGACACTCCATCGCATTTACTGTCAGATTCCTGTGTCTAAATCTATTAGGTCATTATTATTAGACTTTGGGACCATGGTGAATTGGTCCATAAGGGCTAGTTCAAATACAGTATGTTCTACGGAATGTGAACATGGAGGCATACTTGAAAGTCCAAGCAAAGTCAGTTTCTTCGGCTGCAACCCCATCTCCCAATGCCCAAAAAGAATGATCCTCAATTGTGTCGTCCGTCCTCTCTCTGACTATTTGACCAGTCTGCGACCACGTATTTCATTTCTTTTTCTGTAGGACTAATAAGCACTAGCATTGATGATACGAGTGAGTATTGCGTGCACCACGCGCGTCACGTGGCGTGCCACGTGGTGCACTAGAACCAATCACATATCGCCAAATAATACAAGGTATGGCCCACCGTTGCCACATGGCGATAAATTATTGGTTCTAGTACACCACGTGGCAATGCACGTTGTGTATTGTATACTTTTCCTTGATGATACACCTCAAAACAATTTACAGTACGTTACAAAATTATAATTAGGATTAATAACACTTTACCCCCTAAAGGTATGGGATAGTCACACTTTGCTTCCTTAACCTTTGGATATATACATTTGCCCCCTCTATATATCTTCTTTGACTTGGACTTACTTGTATGAATTTTCTCTTCCCAAATTAACCTTACCTATTCCTAAACTAACTTAGCTTTCTGAGTTTGGGTTAATTACTTTAATGATCCTTAAATTTTTTCATGAGTGTCGCTTTAGTACCTAATCCTCTAATTGTGTCTATTAAGTCTCCCAACTTTTATAATAGAGTTTAATAGGTCCCTATGCCAGTTGATGGCAAAATTATCCTTCTAATTATGTCATTTTATGTTTTTTTTCTCTCTTTTGCTTTTTTCATTTTTTATATTTATTTTGCTTTATTTCTCAGATTTCTACCTCCAACAACATTTAGTGTAACCACTTTTCCCTTTAAAATCAACTCATTTTTTTATGTTTGTTTCAATTCATATTTGGTCCAATTTGCACACATCTTAGTCGTCTATTATGCTACATTAAATCATGGCCATTAACTTGTGAGAAATGACACTTGTGAAGTTCCAAATCCAAAGTTCTTAAGGATGTAAATAGCGTTGGAAAGAGAAATTGGAGGAATAAAGAAAAATAAATATAAAAAATGAAAAAAAGTACAAGAGAGAAAAAAAATATAAAATGACATAATTAGAAGAATATTTTGTTATCAGTTGGCATAGGGGCCAATTAAACTCTATTATAAAAGTTGGGGACTCAATAGACACAATCAAAAGATTAGGTACTAAAGTGACACTCATGAAAAAGTTTAAGGATTATTAAGTAATTAATCCAAACTCATAAAACTAAAGTTAGTTTAAGAATAAATAAGATTAATTTGGGAAGAGAAAATTTATATAAGCGGGTCAAAGTCAAACAAGACACATAGAGGGGGCAAAATGTATATATTTAAACATTAGGGGGCAAAGTGTGACTACCCTATAACTTTTGGGGGGCAAAGTGTTATTAACCCTAATTAGTTTTCAAATGGCTAGTGCAAAGATATACCTACATTAGGAGATGGAATGGGAACAAGGACCAAAAAGACTTCTATTGTTCTAGATTCTTGATGGTCCAACCATTGTTTTTTTGAACTGTATAACTCAGATCAAAGTATCTACATATTATTTCGCACGGTTTTTGAATTTTATACCATAGCATTGGATTTACATTTGTTGATCAAAGATTTGCAATGGTAGTTCAAAATCTACAATTTATATTTGAACTCAAAAAAAGATTTACAAGTGAGAGTGTACATGGCAGAAAACAACGAGACCAACAACTTTGGATTCGAGGCTTCACAAATTGAGTCATGTCCAATTTAAACCAGTTGAAATCGGTGTACTTATCTAATATTTGTGTATAAATATCTAAAATTTTAATGTAACTTTCCAGTATTACAATATAACCACTGGCACATCAAGACGATGCCTTTTTTATATTTATTTTTTACCCTACTGATTGTATCTCATTTGTCTATTTTTTACACTTTTAATTTGGATTATGAATTGATCCCAACCGAAACTTGTGAGCCCATTTTCCAACAAATTTAGAGCCTAATCCTTAATATATCTCCTTCATGAAGAGCCTAAAACAGCTGCATGAATAATTGTTTTGACTTTTTTAGGCCCTCCCATGAATCTTAAGCAAATAATTTTATCCATCCTTTGATTTGATTCCATCTCACTTTATTCCTCTCTCCGACAACAGTAAAATACAACACACAAGCCTAATCTAATCATGATCCAATACTAGTAAGATCTCTCATGCTCATAATGATTACCAATCTACGCGCTCAGTTAGCGTGCCTGGTGGCAGCACCATTCGAGCCAATTTGAGGAGGACAAATTGCAAAAATTGACTGTTCCTAGCTCGTGGGGACATAACTGATCTCTTTCTTTCCCCATCAGGATTCAAATGTTAAGCCCGCCACCACCACTACTGCACTCAACTCCCTTTTTCCCCAACATTCAAATCTTGCTTTTCCTTACCTTCACTGTTCTTTTTCCGAGTTCCACTCAAAATAATTCAACTCTGTCAACTGACATTTCTTGCTTTTTGTAATCGGTTCTCATTCCCACACACAAAAAAAAAAAAAAAAAAAAAAAAACCTTTCTTTCAGTTATCAAGAACATGAAGTTCTTGGCTTCCTCTTCATCCTCTGCTCCCTCTACCATCACCAATACTACCATCACCACCACATCTTTCGATAGCAATGCCCATAATTCCAGGAGCACCACCCCGGGAGGATGCATTGCTGGGGTTTTCCGTAGACTTCTTTGCCTCAACAGTCTTCCCACACATTCCTCTGATCACTTCAAAGACCCTGACGACCGTGACTCTATCACTGTGGAGCTTGATAATCTACAAAATTGTACTAGTATAAAGGTAGAGGATTTCACATTTGAGTCCTCCGCCACACCGACTATCGTGGCAAGGCTAATGGGGCTAGAATCGTTGCCGCATATTGATTTTTCTACCACGGAAAAAAGTCCGAATTCAATTGCACGTAGCCGGTCGATGAATTCTGTGGATTATACGAAAGAACTTGTGTCAATGCAGGGGAGGCATCGACGTGTGAACAGCTTCAGGGAGACACGGACACCAACCTTTTTAGAGCTGGAAGATGAGGATTTTTTCATACTTAGCTTTGAGAATGGAGATGAAAGTAGGAAAATGGGGATAAAATCTAAGAAATCAGAGATGGGTTCGCGGCAAACGAAGCAAAGCAGTAAGGGAGAAAATTGTAAATCCAAGAACATCGAGAGAAGAGGTAGTGTTTATGAAAAGAATAAAGAAAATCAAGATACAATATATGTGTTAAATGAGAAGCTAGAGAGGACGATAAATTCTAGGAAGGCCAATCAAAGGGTTAGCTCTGACGGGAAGCTTAAAGATTCAAGCAACATTCTTCGTCCAACCAGTAATTCCTGTCAAAATTTATTTGGGGAAAAGGAAGTTGTAAAGTTGGTAAAAAAATCTGAGACTGAAATATTAAGGAGGAGGAGGAGGAGGACGAAGATGAGAAAAGATGATTACTTGACAGTAAAGAAAATTGAAATAGATCAGTCTGACTCCGAAAATTCAAGTCCAAATTCTGTTTTGGATATTATGAAATTTCCATCTGATCCGGAAGTTACCAATTCAGGTTTGCTTCACATCTTTTGGATTGAAATCCATTCTCTCTTTATACTAGTTTACTATTTCTACTGAATTTTTTTTTGCTTTCTGGCTGAGTTGTTGGCTTTGTTTGAATATCTGTGACAGAGGAGCTTTCAAGGTTGACTAATTCAAAATCAAGAAGGACGTTGACAGGAGAACTTGAGATTTATATGAACGTAAATCAATCCAATGACAAGAGCTTGATAAGCAAGGCCCCTTGTAAATCTAGCACAAATGAAGGCAAATTTGTTCATTTGAGCATGAATCACTACGGTAGGCTTAATTATGTGGAGATGTGGGGTGAAGTTTGCAAAATGGCAAAAAGAGACGCAATTGAATTGAATTGGTTGCTCAACAAGGAGATCCACAAGTTCGTAGACTACAAAGAGATTAGTGAAGAACTCGAGACACAAATTTTTGATGAGTTGTTAGGAGTGCTGGTGGATCAGCTTACTGGGAATAACATCCAAAACTTTTGACCTGTAACACCTAATCAACATTTATTTCCTTTTGTTTATTTTTTGGTTTAATAGATATCTTCACTACATTTGTACCAAGTACACTATTTATTACAAGTTCTATAATGCAATATCGCACTTCCTGTACGAAGTAGAATGTAAGTAAATTAGAGTTATTTATTCTTCGTTCTGGTCATACTTAAGGATCGAGCCAATGATCAGAATGTACAAGTTTTTTCTTCCGTAAATAACTCACTAGTTCTTCTTCTTCTTCTTTTCTTTTTGTTTTTCTTTTGTATGTTGGTTCTTGACTAATTAGTTCCGAGTAATCCTGCATCCTTCGGCTTCTTATATCCAAATTTTCTTTAAATATCATCACATGCACAGATGCTCTCAAGGAAAAATGATTAACCAGGCATCCCTGTGTCACATGTACTATTTAGTAAAGGTAATATTAAGATAGTTTACAATTTTTAGATTTGGTGAAATGAGTAAAACGTGTAGGACCGAGTAAGAACATTAATACGACTTTTGCATGAACAAAATGTCATTTAGGTTTTTAGCTAACAAAATTGGCAAATCTCAATGCGTATAATCAAGGGCATACTCATGAGCAAAGAAGTGAAGGCCAATTTCCATCCCCATTCGAAATATTACTATTGTTTTTCTTATTGAATAAAAATGAAAAAGGAAAAGAGAAAAAGTACGAACTTGTGCTTTGACTTTTCCTCAAACAAAAAAAAAATGCTAACAAGAGCATCTGTTGTTTACACAATAATATTTATCCTGAACGTTTCAAATTTATATAATATGAACGTAAGGTGTCAGTTTATTGTGATTAATACTGAGTTGGCACTGGAGTTTTTGACACTGAGGATCACATCTGATCTATTGTTGACTTAACAGCATGCTGCCTCCAACAACTTTCAAGCCAGGTGCTAATACATAATACATATGCTACTAAACAAACTTTTCCTTTACCTTTTTTGCGTGGTGCTCTCATCCCCATTCCCCCTTTAGCAACGCTCTTTTCCCCGTTGTCTTGTTTTAAGGGAAAAACAAAAAAGAAAAAATCGAACCCATGAAAGCAGCGAGTTGATATCAAGGAATTAACAAGGTAATGGAAGGAAACTCTACAGTGCTACTCTGCCTTCCTCATTTACTACAAAAAGACGAGATGATTCGGCTTTTGCCTTTTGGAATTGGGGTGCAATTTGCACAATTTTTAAAAGGTGAAAAAGAAAAAAAGAAAGTGGATTAAAACCGGCTACTTTTGAGCATGATAATATACCAGCTCGAATACCTTGAAACGACTTGAGCTACAAGGACGCATAATCATGACATTTCTAAGTCAAAAAATTAATGATTACATTAATGGCAATACCAATCTTTCTCGGATCTCGAAGGGAATTTTCAGAATGATTGCTAGGAATATAATGTTTGGAGTCCATTTACCTACAGGTTACACAATCATCGCTTCATCACAAGCACATTAGAAAACCCCAAAATGCCAGGCAAAGAACCAGAACTCTTGGTGTCAGGCCAATGAGGGAACAGATCTACAGCCAGCCACCATGCAGGACATAACGCTGGATCACAGTGAAAAATCAACTTCAATTGCCTCTTATTGATTCATTCAACATTACAAATCCCACCAAAGAAAATCTGAATTGGGACAATTGTTCTGCTATCATGAGGTGTTACAACACGGCAGAACAATTTGGCATCAAGTTTAAGAGCTAGAAAAAAGTGTAAATAGAAACAGGTATAAAATCTATAGAAAGGAAAGGAGGCTTGTCTCTGTCCTTGTGTCTATCTTTCCTCATTTTTCTCTCTCTGAATCCATTCATCTATATTTGGTGAACATAAATGTAAATCAAAAAATGACAACAGAATACGTTTAAGATTGAATTGACAAAGAATATCGTATTCAAGATTGCTTTTAAGCCAAAATCTGCTCCTGCTCCATGTAAAACTGATCTACCCAATATGGAAACATCTCAGACCCTCCACCATTTAGAAGGTGTTGCTGATGCTCCTTATTGTCAAAATCAACTTGACCAGGTGTTGCAGCAGGGACATCGTTCACCAAAGGCTGAACCCAAGATATCTCAGGCTCATTAGCAGTCGTTGAATTTGAGGCTGCAGTTGTCAAAAAATTGCTGCTACTCTTCCGGAACCCGAAAGAAGCAGATTTCCTTAACTTGTTGATTTCTTCTTTCTGGATACCCCAATCCAATTTTCCATCAGGGGAACTCCAGTCTGAAAGGGTTGATGGAATTACAGCTGCAGAAGAAATGGGTGAAGAAATCCCAGACTGATGGTTTACTGCACTTCGGTCGATAAAACTCTGGCTTCGCTTTGCTAAAGCAGCAGACCTTGGATTCAAAACTGCAGCCGTACACCCAGATGAATCCATTCCGAATGCAGGGGATGTCCTAACTGGGGGTGAAGAGAAGTTGGATGTGTAGCTTGATTGCAGCTGCTGATTCATATTTCGCCGCATCTGAAGACCAGTTGGAGAAAGCAGATGACTCGATTCAGCATCCACTGAGAGCCCCTGCAACTGGGACAAAATTGTAGAATCAAGATTTCCAAGGATATCAGAAAACCTAAACCCTTCCCCATTTCGCTCCACATAGGAAGAAGCAAAAGTTGCAGACGTGCCTAATCTGTTATTCCACCTAGATGGTGAAGAAAGGGTAGACAAGTCATCTATCAACTGCCGGCGCCACTGATGGTGACTATCCAGTCCAAGAAATTCAGCTTCTAAATCCACATCTTTAGCATTTATTGCAGTTTTCAACCTGCTACCAGGCAACTGCAGGGTTGGAGGGGTAAGAGAGGACTGATTTAGCCATGGAGATCCACCAATAGGAGAAGAGGCTCCAGAAGGGGTGATAGGTGGAGTTGAGGTTGGAGGCATCAAGATAGAAGGAGAACCAAGGGCAAGTGGGCTGATTGATGCAATGTCCAATGACAAAGCGCCAGAAGAGAATGATCTCGGAGAAGGCACTGCCGAACCTGCTGAAGCATACAGGGGGCGAAGTTCTTCAGGTTTGTGGGCAAAGAAACACACTTTTCTGTTACAATTAGTCTCATCCTTGCATAGGCGTGTTCTGTATTGGGCAGGGTGGAGCCAACACTCAAAAATCCCATGTGCATACTCACAAGCATCTCCCAGTTGGCATATACCCTTGCGAAAATCAGGGCAAGGAACACAGCTGTAATGATACTTTCTTGGGTCACGCCGTCTAGCATTTTCACCAGGGTGCACAAATGGACACTCTGTCCAGTCATGAGAGTAAGCCCTTGAGCAAGGCTTGACCTTAAATATATACATTCTGAACTCATCTGCGCCATATATACTGTTCTTTATGTCAGGAAGAGAGGAATCAACAGGATACTCCTTGTTAGTTCCATTCCCAGAGAGCACAGGTGAAACTACTTGCTGCCCTTCTACTATTTCAATGGGTTGACCATACAATTCTGAGGCTCCATCAACATAATTGCTACCATTTAACATGAGCTCCAGGATCTTTCTCCTTGAATTAAAGGACGAATTCCGAACTGGGGCTATCAAATCAACGGGGCGCTTTCCATTAAGAGCAACAGAATTTACATCAGCACAAGCATCAATCAAAAGTTTCACAATCTCATCTGTAGCAGCAGATTCACCCGCAACAGCACAATGAAGGGCAGTAGCACCATCAGAACCACTAGCTTTATTAACATCAGCCCCACCTTTTTCAAGTATATAATTAACAACCCTTTTGCTGCCAAACATAGAAGCAATCATGAGGGATGTCCTCGCTTCAAAACCCATCTTCTTGGAACCAATTCTTCGACCATACCACAAAGCCAAGTCATCAATATTGTGTCCCTTCGTTTCCACAGCAACAACGAAAGCAGAAAGATCATCAGATGCCGAAAATTCAAGCAAATCCGAAGAATTAGGAGCAAAACGTTCCATAACTAAAAAGCCGAACAATCTTTCCTCTTGGAATCGTTGTACATGCTAATTACTTACTCTCCCCTTTCTCTACAAAATAGTCAAAGAGAAGTAATCAACATATAAACTTGTAAAAATTTCAGAGCAAAATTACGCAAAAAGATTCAATAGGTTAACATATTTCCCTTTATATGCTGCGAAATCAAATTAAACTCGTATAGAATTAGAATCCCGTATAAAAAATCAGTTCAAAGGGCTGATTATTGCATTTCAGTAACAAATGAAGTATTACTGCCTAAAATGATACAAGAATCAATTCAAAACATCAAAAACATATTAAGATCACTAACTACTGAAATCCCAGAAGAAGGAAATCGGAGAAAAGAAATGTTTTATTCGGTGTAAACTAACATCCACATAAAAAAAGAAAGACAAACGGGGAACGTACCAAAAATTTCGCAGAGAGAACAAAGGTTGAATACGCCCAGGTTTCCCGTCAGAGAAAAACAGGTACAAGCAAAAGCTCCAACTTGGCCTTACTATTAACGCGAGCAGAGGCAAGCAGCTCCCTTTAACTACACAGCCATGAGAGGGAACGCTGGAGAGAGAAATAATGGCTTAAAATAACTAATAAAATATATTCTGAATAGAAAGTCTAGGATTTAGATTTCAGAGGGAGAACCATTTTAAAGAGAGTTCAGTAAGAGGTAAGTTCACACTTTCTAGCTCAGACAATCTTTTACAACTCAAAAAATGACGTGGTCTCGTATAAAAAATAATTATACAACGATGTTGAATAGTTACGTTAAAATAGTAAACAGTTACAATGAGGAAATTGTGAAGTCGGGATCCAACTTTTACAAAAGTGTCATCAATTAAGAAACTCGAGTTTTGCTTGTAAGAAGATTCAAATCCGACTGTTTCTTGAGACAAATATGATTTTAGTTTCATCAGCTAACTTAGCCAACTTTGGCTTCTTTTCTTTACTTACTTTCGTTCTCCCTCTGCCTTTTTCTTCTTTGGAGTCAAAGGGACGAGCCTACCACCAATTGGTCGAATGGGTACTACCTTAACGAGAAAGTATTGCCTTAATTACATCTAACTAAATAAATAAATATATTTTTCACTTTTAATAGCTACATGATATTGGTAGATCAAGTCAATTACATCCCTGGGCTAAGTAATATGGTCTTCTCTATCTGATAACTGTTAAATATTTAGCCTTTCCATTTCTTTTCAAGTCAATTACTCTTACATTTTATGACCCTCGGATATTCTCGAAATAAAATGCAAACTCAAATTGAAATTGAAATACAAATTCAAGATCCCTCAAATGGGGACTATTCACTGATTAATGAAATTAATCTATCAGAACCAGGCGGGATAGAGATTCTTTCTGGGTCATGCATTATGTGTTCATCATCATACCCCCGATTTATTCAACGACGTGGACGCACCTATTACATTATAGATTAATTCTTCTAGACTCAAGCACGAGTGGTTTCTTAGATTTGTAATTGGACTAGTCTTGCGATGGATGATGTGGGGATCAGTTATTTGTCTGTCTTTAGTGGGTGAGTGAGAATATTGTTACTTTAGCAGCTTGGGAGGAAATTGTTTGTTTTTCATTAAAATGGTTCTGCTCAGTTCGACGGCGTTGAAGAAACTATCGACAATTTTGTATGACTTAGTCCCCAATTCATGGCATGACATCCGGGGCTTACAGTCCTTTTAGAAACTCTAGCTATCTTTGATTTTTCCTCTCTTATTTATTTTATATTTTGATTTGTTTCTTTTTAAATTAAGGGAATGTTTTCTATCTTTAAAATTCTGAAGTTTATTGAAGAATAATGTGTCATTTAACAATGAATATGGATAAAATCGACAGCTACAAGTATTTCTTCTTTTTTTTCGTTCGCGAACTTTGAAATATTTGACTAATCTGTATTCAGTTTCAACTTTGTGCAATTTTTTAAATAATAATAATAATTAAGAGGGGGTGACTCTGCAAACTTAACGATTCATTAATAAATTTTGTTTCGTTGCCAAGTAGAATTTCCCCTACCCACTATTTCTTATTTAATGGAAAAGCAAAAATAATATATTTTTTTTTGGATTATTAATAATTGTTTTAGTTTCAATTTGTTATACTTAGCAAATTATTGCAAGTTAAGTAATTAATTTAGAAATTTTTGTTACTTTAGTATTTTTTTTTCACTTAATCTGTCTTGTCCACCAAGTTGTTGATTTTGGGTTTAGGTACATTGAAATTTGCAAGTTAAGTAATTTAGGCATGAAGTTTATTACTTTGGTAATTTCGTCAGTTAACTTGTGTTGCCTATCAAGTAATTGATTCAGAATTTTCTTACGTTGAAATATTATAAGTCGAAGTTGAATTATGATTCATTTTATTACGAGGAATCTGTTGCCGCCACCTTTTTGTTGATCCGAAGAAAACAACTAAACTTTTTTTTTTTAATAAATTTTGTTAAGAAGTCAAAAACAAAATGAAGACTTTTGGCGTGAAGGATCTCACCAGAATCTAGAGTGGTCGTTCCTCTCGGATGATTGGGCTGTTTGGTCTGGGCCGGAGGATTGGGTTGTTTGGTTTGGTTCACCTCAGTGCCCGATTTGCAAAAGTTTGTAATTAGTGTTTCTTTTGGTGTTCATACAACGGTAAAAGATTTTGTCACAACATAATTGGACCCAAAATTTGTAGTCCTAGTCCATCAAGAACATGAGAAAAGAAACAGTCTTTGTTCCAAAGACTGGCGGAGGATTGAATGAGGGGCCCAATACATCGCTTCCGTGGCCGAAAAAAATCGCAGAATAAGAATAAGTAGTTTTAAAAAAATCTAATTCATTAATGGATTTAAATTTTCTATAGATTAAATATCTAATCATATACTAACCAGACAATAATGGATTTAACAAATTACACAGCACCTATAAAAACAAAGGCCAGGACACTAACTACACCATTATACATACTTATATATTCATTAATTACATGCAAATCTGACCCAAAAATAGGGAAGAAAAATCAACTTATAGTCAGTCTTGCTGGAAGGCAGATTCCAGTACTGTGATCTTCCACAAGGAGGTCTCCACAATCAACTAACCTCATTACATTAACGTTATCAGGAGCAAGGTTACACCTCTGCAAGGCTTCCCGAAAGCCCCTGCAGAGAACCTCTTCAATCCAATCCTCCATTGCTTTCTCTTTCTCTGACAGCCAAGCAGCGGCAAGTATCTGCACAACTATTTCTGATTCAATCTCCAGCAAAAAGTTGGATCCAACTATCTTTTGGAACCTTGTGCTAATATCCTTCAAGACTTCCTGCGCAACAGCATCAAAATCAAAAGGCTTGAAGGCCACATTTCCATCCACTTGGTCCAAGAAATCTTCCAACCATGCCTTTGAAATCTCAGATCCAGAGTCACTGTCGCTGTTGCCACAATCATTGTCTTCCTCCATCTCTTCCACAGGCAAATTGAGATCAAAAGATGACCTTGTAGCTCCAGACATGCGTTTTGGTATTTGCAACATCTTGTTTTCAGTAGATTCAAGATTGCCAATTAACTTTCTCTTACCTGCAGATAAAGGGGATGAACTTCCTTTCCTTGAAGTAATCATTACATTTGTATTCTTAATTTTAATCCCGTCTCCCAAGACACGTCCAACTTGAATTTGCATTTGCACATCATTGGCTGCTAGTATTCTTTCCTCTGAAAATTCAGCAGACATGCTCCCAGAAAAGAAATCTTCACGGCCTTTTAACAGCGTCGAAGTAATCACAAAAATTGTGTTGTTCATACTGATTTCTCTCTGATGAGAATTTGGAAACTTGCCAGTTCTGATGGCTTGAGACAAGCTATCCTGAACAAGGACATCAGCCTTATCTATATTCTCCAGGAGGACAACTGAGTGAGATTTCTTGCTCAGTTCCTCAGCAATGTAATCAACCATAGTTTTACCCCTAAAACTTAAATCATAATTTTTCAGATCTTGTCGATCAAAAACAGTGTTTGAGCTTCTAACCTTATCTGCAGAGCCAAGGTCAATTCGAAGCAAGCTTTCTCTACTGCCAAAAATTGCCTCAGCAAGTGCGGCAGAAATTCTCCTCTTGCCCACTTTGTCAGGTCCGAGAAAGCTTAGCCAAATATTTCCTTTGTTTGAACCATGTCTTCTTCCATGCCCATTTCTGCAAGAAGCCACAATTTGACTAATTGCATAGACAGCCTCATCTTGCCAACTAACTTTTTCAGACAGAGTCCTCCAGATGTACTTAAATTCATTTCCATCAGACTGCTCTCCCAATCGAGGCACAGAGCAGGGTGAAGATTGGGCAACATGATTTGAGGCATTCTCACTGGATATATCAGCAGAAACGGAACCTGAATTCTGAAGCCGATCTTGAAATTTTGGTTTATTACGCTCGTCGCGAGTATATGCATAAATGGTTCCGAGCCCCAAATCTGTTGTAACCGGGGTCACAGAGGATAGCGTTGTTTGGTCAAGGGGAACCATTGAATTAGGGAAAGCATGGGAGGAGTTCCAAAACTTTCCCCTCTTCAGTCCCTGAACTGTTGGTTCAACTAGGGAAGCAGCACAACCATCTTGAGGAATTGGTTTTGGCAGGGAATTATTTTGCGAGTCTGACGGCATGCAAGAACTTTGGTTATCAAGTTTTCTCTCATCAACTAATGAATCTGTAATACTGTTTTCACTCGGTGCAGAAACCAACTGAAAAGTATCAGCTTTTGGAAATTGTGATCTGGCCTGTGACATTTTTTGCTGGAATGACCAATTGTGATGAAGACGCTGGCATATATCATTCCACTTTGTTTCAATTGCCATTAATCTGGCATTCAATACAGTTCTATCATCTTTGGCCTGCACTGAAATAAGAGGTACATGTTTATGAAAATATTTTAACAACCCAACATTCAAATTATAAGCTTTTTAGCTTTTATCAAGCACAAATAAGAAACTAAGGATTTGAAGGAGTCGCACACCTCATCCATACCCAATTTCTTATTTTTGTCACAATCAGCAACTTGCAGCCAAGGAGATAAATTTGCCGAGTGCTGGTCAGCAACTGAAACAGTGGATCCTCCCTTCAAAACAATTGAAGCTTCTTGCTCATACTTTTCATTGCACATGTTGCACCGAGCTGCAGACTGATTCCTGTTTCTCCATGGATTTTCAGAATCAGATGGCATAGAAAAGAACCCACCCAATGGGACAAATGACCCCATCAAGCTGCAAGTATGTGAGCACCAAACTGTCAGACCAATGGAAGAGGAAGTCAAAAGCCAAGCTGTATATATGACATATTGACACGTGATTCTTGTTTCTTTTTTCATCTTTCTTGGTTGAAGTTAGTTGTAGAATTTCAAGTATTCTGCACACGTGCACAGCGCATTGCATAAACAAGGAGAATAAAAGGTAGTGGGAGAAAACGAGAAGACCCAAGTTCTACATTTTTATATCAAGTGTATACACTAAACAGAGGTACTCCCATTTCATTACAATCTGCCACTTTACCAGCTAAACATTCACTGCAACTTTCCCAAAATTCAGGACTTTCCGTTTGAGAATTCAAAAGGCAACCATTCTTACTCCAGTGTAGAAGCTCCTATACCCTCCTGCTTTATGTTTACAAGGGATTTCTAGCTATTTTTTACCCTTTTCTTTTGGGCTCGTATTTTAGTTGGGTTTACATATTCTTTATCTAACGAAGACAAAATGCAACATAAGTTTCAATCTAACATTACTACCCTCAAACTATTATAGAATGCAAAGATTTACAATTCGATCATATTCAAAAGGTTGAAAGAATTAGGGCACGATTAAGGGCATTAACATTAACTGGAATGTGCATCAGCAGAGTTAAACAAAGACCATGTATCTAGCTTCATATCCTGCCACAACTATTGACTTATCATAAAGCATGAGCATATTAGACATAATTGAAAATCACAGCAAGGTTCAATTTTCATTTGTAAGATTGCTGATCAAGGACGCCAGCAGATAGCTTCAGCCTTCAAGCACTAAGAACCCCAAAAATTACCAAAGAAGCGAAATCATTAGTGAGCATAAAAGGTTGTACTCCTCAAGTTTCGCAGAAAATAAATGTGATGAACGTGAACAATTTCTGCCAATTACAAAATTTAGACTTCGGTAGACTCTAGTTTGTACGGATTGATAATTCACAAAAACTAAAAATGCTGCTATGTGTTGCAACAAATGATCAAAACCATTCTTTTTAAGCCAATTAATGGGAACTCAAGAACATGGCATGTCTTTTTTAAACCAAGATGGCAAACGAAAACCATTCTAAAAGGTAAACCTTGTTCCTGTCTACATATTAAAATAGTTTACCCAGATATACTAATAAAACAATTTGAGGCGTTATCCTTTCCAAATATAAAAGAATAACATGCCGTACTAAGACATCACAGACAGAAATCCATGAAACAGAATTTTTTAAGCACCAGGAGTACGGACCACTCACCCGGATCTGGAATAGACTCCTCCCACTGGAGGCCTGCATGAAGTAATGGGCACCAAATGCAAATCCCAATCCTTCTCAGTAGATGGAAACCGAGCTAAAAATTTCGTATACAAGTCATAATTAGCTGCAGATCCAATTAACCACAGCCTCCCACGATGAATCTCGACCAATCTACTCAACTGAGAAACAACATAGTTCACTGCCTCTGCCGATTCCCCATGGCCATCATCAACAAACACCTTCAGCTCACCATAGCTGACAACCACTCCTGCACCTTTACAGACCTCAACTAAATCATCCACTTCCTTAAACTTAAACCCCATCATTTCCTTACTCCCACCACCACTCCCCAAAAACTCAGATATCTCCTTTTCCAAACAAACGACTCCCAACCCATCAATTTCTACCGGCAAGATTCCAACTTTACCTTTCGTCAACACTTCTGTGAAATCATTGAGCGCATCATTAGCACAAACCCCAACCAACAACGGATTTTTCCCTCTTTTCTTCACGAGAACCTCCCCTATCCTTCTAGAGTTCTCATCCAGACCCTCATCTCCCAAGGCCCCAGAAAAAGGGAAGCTAAACCCACGTTTATTTAACTCTAAATCGCTCAAATTACATAAAAAAAGAGGTGGGCAACGTGTTGGCTTTGAGAACCTGGAAATAGTTGGCGGGTTCAAAATTGCTATCTTTATATCAAAGCTCCGAAAACCCGCTTCCCCAAATACCCGGCTGACTATCGGGTCATCAAGAATTGATAGTATAAAATGCTTCAACTCAACCTTCACCGTCGAAATCGACGGCGGGGATGACGACGAATTAGTATTAATAATACTATTTTGATGCTGCAATTGCTGATATAAATGAAAAGTTTCCGGGTGTCTTCGTTGATTTGCTTGCGATCTTTTGATGGCGGCCATTAAAGAGTTGGATATCGGAGGCTCATCCTGGGCTTTAGTAGTCGGCAACCGGTCGAGGGAAACGCCAACGGAGAGCTCCAGCGCTCGGAACTGCAAGCGGGGGGAGTACGCGCTGCTCCTGGCGCGTGCGCATGCCTCTCGTAAAGTGGATTGTGGAAGAGCTAAAAGCGCTGAAACTGCGTGCAAGGAAGTCGTTTGGGAGTGGCTCCGCCGCCTCGCCACTGTCACAGCATCGTCCAACGCACGCGCCGCCTCCTCCGTCAAGCATTGCCTCGCTGTGCTCACCGGCGTTGGCATCACCAGCTAAAAGCCGTTAACTATTAGTACAAATTACGAGTAAAAATTAAAAATAAAAATAAAAAATTTTGAGGTGTGGGATATTATTTATCCTCTGTCTCTTTTTTTAATTGAGGGAAAACTTGGAGGAAATAAAAAAAAAATCCCAAGAGTGTAAAATTCAGGGGGTTTTGAATTATTTATTGATGAAGGAAGGTTTGGACTGTGGACCAGTGCAAGCTGATTAGCTTAACGCTGAATTGTGATACAAAAGTTTTTGCTGAGTGGTGTTGTTGAGGTGGGGTCCCAAGACTTGGGGGAGTGGACAATTACACGGAGTGGTGGAGGGGTATAGATTCTGCTAAACATATTTGAAAAAGAAAGATCTTTTCTTCTTTCATCTTTTAGCCTTTAATAAATTTTTTTTCCAATTTTATGATCATATACCACTTTTTTGTTAGTAGCAAATAATAGAGATTGAAAGAATACTTTTATGTTTGTGTAGTGCCGAGTGTTTAGCCTAGGCTTAAGATGTATAACAATTTAGGATTCTATTTTATATATGCATTCAGAAGTTCTAGTTAAAACTGCACATTTTTTTACAGTTTATTATCGATAGATTTTTTTCTATAAAAATTGATTTTAAAAAAATTAAAAATTAATTACTCTTAACTTTAATTTAAAAATTTTAAAAATTAAATAAAAAATAGTTGACAATATCATAAAATAAATTTTTTAATATTAAAAGCTATAAATAAGTAAATTAGACTATTGAAAACAAGCCCTTAATTATATAAACCGAAAGAAAGAGAGATAATTTGTTTTGTACGTTTGGTGTATACAATTTTTAAGTGGAGTAACTCAATCACAACTTAAAATTTTATTAATATTAAATGGACCATTCTTAATTTAAGATGCTTACTTGTGATTTAGACACTTTTTTGTTAGATTTGTTATAGTGGATAGTTTTGACGTAACTAAGCGGCTATGTTGATCAATTTGTGGAAGGAGAGGAAGATCAAAGATGCCGTGTCCACTGAACAATAATCAAATCAGATGGGCCAAATGTACAGTAGGCACTGCGGTCACTGTCAAGCTTTTCAAGTCGTAAAAAAGAGCTTTCTAAGGAGGCAGAGAGATGTGAGAGCGGAGGAGAGGAGAGGAGAGGAGAGGAAGAGAAGGAGGTCAATTCAAGTTCAATTTGCTATGGATTGCATGTGATAAGGTGCTAAGGATGGCAAGGCAGAATTATTAAGCAGTCCTCAGCACTTTCCACATCCTCCACCACACATATATATCTCCAATCTCCCATCATCCCATCAACTCTGTACTAATAATTCTTTGGCTTCTACTTGAAATTATAGTAGATTCCCATTTGCTAGCTCTCATGATCCAACACCTTTACGATTCATGAGACATTGCTCTCTCTCTTCTCCTTATTTAATGCATTCACACATGCGAGACTTGCCCTTTCTACTTTCCTGTGACGTAATAATCTAAAGTAGGATAGATGAACTAGGTCTGGGTACAAAATTTTCTATCTAATTTTTTGTAGTTAATTGTATTTGACGTGAAATTATATTGTCAATAGTGATAGGATGTAGTTTTATATTAGTATGATTTACATATATATCAAATACAATTGAATACTTGAAAAAAAAATTTTTTAATCTCTCGACTCTCTATTCATTCTCAATTTATAAGACAATTTGAAGTGATTACTTTACTATTCAATTTTTCTAAACAACCGTGGCATGTATTAAGGGCTAAGACATCTGAACATGGCCATGTTATATATTAAGCTGAACAAGACCAAAATGTCCATTGGACATGTTTGGTGTTTCTCAAGTCTTTTTTAATTGGTTATTGAGTCACCGGAATCTGGTTATTCTGCTTTTTATTTGCCCCTTTCTTTGTCAATATTTGGTTATTTCTCATGAGAGATCCGGTGATATTTTCAGTGACAAATGGAGGGAAAGAAGTAGCAAGAGCCAAGTTAGGATGACTTTCTTTTCCCCCCTTCTCGAAGTGGCATAAAGGCGTGATTATGACCTCTCGATTTGTCTGGTCCCCGATGCCTTTTCTCTGATAAATTCTTTTTATTCCACTAAAATATTTTTATTTTTATTTTTATGAAAACGTTGTGACTGACAAAAGTCACTATTTCTCACTTGTTCTTTTCTTTTGGTTAGAGAGAGAAACGCCACTTTCTGATGTGCAAAAAATAAAAATAATACTACTAGTATAATTCTCTGAATAAGATAACCTCGATCTACAAACCCAATTATTGTGGAATATATCCTTTTAGGATTTGGGAGATCAGGTCCTTAATCATCCAACTTGGTGAACGTTTTATCGTCTGTAGTGTGAGATTCAAACATAACCATTTCTTCTCCTAGTGCAAAGGAAAAAGAAAAATAATCATTCCCAAACTTTATGTTGTCAATTTCAGTTCAACCAACCATTTTCTTTATTCACACATCAATAATTTTATAATCTCACAGTCATACGCATCCCTTGTATATGAAACAAGCTAGTTATAGGAGTCAAAATAACACGCCATCAGACCTTATTATTATTATTAGGGTTGTGTAACTGGTGCCTTATTTGGTGTATACATAAAAATATCTATACACACACATGCTTACGTTTTAAATTGACTAACGTCAAGGCATGCTAATCTATTAACAAAGAAAAGAAGAAATTAGTAAAATAATTGCAGCAATAATAATAATATAATTTGTAAAGCCAACACTTACGTTGAATAATAGGAATATAACACATGATGCTTAACATTCTAACAGACGACAAATCATGATTATGATGGTTCAGTGAGTGTAGAACAACCATTGGCACATTATTGAATGGTTCAAAGGCTCTAGTGTTGTTGTCAACATGTATACTTTGATGTTGCCAAATGAACCAATTGGGCATGGACACACTGACGCTTCCCCTAAACTCCACCAAGCCTTTCCTTTATTTCTTTTGTTGACAAGTACTGAAAACGCTACGATATTTTGCTCGGCCGAGAAGAGGAAGATTTGTGTTTTATGTTGTCATTTGTCACCATTACATGTAAAAACGAGTGGCTTCAAGGTCTAATTTATAAATCACTGACGTTGTTTTCAATCATAAAGAAAACAAAATTGCCGCTTTTATGACATGATAACCGAAAATTACACCGGGACTTAAGTTAAAAAACTGTAAAAAAAAAAAAAAATGATGGTTCCATTTAAATTGCATTTTTTATTAAATAATTTTTTTTAAAGAATAATATTGTGATACATTTTGAGACGTGACACCTTGAAATAAAAAGGCAGTTGATAATGTTAACAATTTATTAGAAAAGGGAGGAAAAAAAAAAATCGATACTCCATGTACACTGTATGGTTTTGGAATCCTTTTTTCCTGCTTTATTCGTTTTCCTTAGGTGTAAAATGATTCCAATGGTTGAAATTTTAAAAGATCCAAGTTGTTATCATTCCTTGTTTACCTTATCAAGAAGCAAAGGGCCAAACTTTCCCACAAAAAGCTCAGCAATGTGACAGCTTCCTTTGGATTTACACGCAATCAATGGACGCAACTTGCTATATTTCTCAAGCACAATAACTCAGATAGAAAGATAATTGAGGGCTTTGAGCCTCCGAGATTTCAAGCGCGTGCTGATAAAAATCAAACACTTGGAAAGTTACATTTGCTGGTCGATACAAACACAATCGACCAATCATTTTAATTTTTTAAATAACTGAAGAGATTAATATGCTACATCTATAAACAGAATTGGAGAATCCTACAGATCAAGATTATGAGCCGTTACACACACATGTACATACATACATACATACATCTATCTATATATATATATATATATATATATATATATCTTTCTGTATTTGTATGTGTCAATATTGTCGTCATGATTCTGCAGCAATTGGTTTCTTTTCAAGGCCGTCACTTGTGGAAGCAAGATTTAGAGGATGTGGGGTGAGTATAGGTGTATCTAAGTGAAAATGGCCGCAGGATTTCACTTTCAGCTAAAAAGATGCTTTTTGCTTTAATTGCCGGACACTTATAATTTCTATCCAACTTGTATATTGGGCATCTTCAATCTTTTTCCACTAGAAAACCAAAGTTGAGGGGAGTTCTTCCTTTTACTTTTGTAAGAGCTAAACAGAAGTTCCATTGTTCCAACAGTTTAGGACTTTTTCCTACTCTTGCCATTTGCCAACCCAATTCCACACATGATCTGCACTAAAAAGTATAAATGGATTTTCAAAAGGGCAATGCAATAAAGACATCCCATTTATTTTCAACACTTAAAAAGGCGAAAAAGAAAAAAGAAGAGTGATATTGCTTCGTCTCCGTTGAATTTACCTTTTCTCTTTTGAATCTTTGAAAAAAAAATGGGCATATTTGGTTCCATTTGGCTAGAACAATTCTTCTCATAAATTTGTGTAGAACTAAAACAAATCAAGAAAAAAAGTTTAAAATAACTTTATCCATGTTACCTTATATGAATATAAATTCATAGTTAGAGTAAACTTTTTCATTTATGTCAATTTAAACTTGCTAGCTGTTTATATATCTTAAACAGTTTTGTGCAAACAATCTATAAGATCCATAAATTGGTTCAATTCGCCAAAAAAAAAAAATCCATAAATTGGTTGGACTTGGATGCTCATTCATCATAAACAAAAAAAGTTGGAGGGCCATCAACTAGTCTTCCACTTAGACCTTGACAAGTGTATGATACTTTTGGTGGTATGAAGCAATAGGCCCACGCACCACAGCCAACTTACAAACGTTGATGAGATTGATTTCTATTTTTTAGTATCATCTGGCCAGGTGGTATCCATAAATCGACAAAAGCTTTTTCACTAGTGCTGGAAATTTGCTCACAGCTCTTAGTGATTGAGGTCCAATGAGTGATGATGTCCACTCAAATCTAATCACATTTGGTGCAAGAATATGCAATATGAAATATGCAAATTTTTAAAAAATAAAAGAAGAAGAAGAAGAAGAAGAAGGAGGAGGAGGAGGAGGAGGAGGAGGAGGAGGACTCAAAATGTAAACATCAAGACTGTATAATCGTATATTAAAATGTACCAAAGTTAGAAATTTCAAGGTTTCTGGGACAGGTTTGGTCGAATTGCCTGTTATGGACATCCTGGATTCTTAACTCGTGGGGAGGCAGACAAACAACAAAGTCATGCGGAGTTCTCATGCGCGGTGATTCGTACTTCTCTATTATTTGCTCACTTTTTACTATTTTTCTTCTTCAGAAAAGGCAAAGGAAAATGACCTTAAAAACAAAAAAGAAAAAGAAAACACACAAAGTGGGGTATGCTAATTAAATAGAATAGCTCTTTCTTTTATGGTGACCAGTTAGGCTGTAGTATTTCTCTTGGCTTGAATCATCTTATTAGACGACATTCAACTGAAATATTATCAATTTTTTTTTTCAATATCTTGTTCCTTTTTGTTTTTGTTACCTATACAAATAGTCTTCTTCCTTTGAATTTATATACCCTTTGGGCCCTCGCACAAACAAAATTATACTAGTAGTTGAACGAGTTATATCTAAATATCAGACTCTATCTGAATAGGCCAATTTCAACCGCATGCACAATCTCCACCTTTCCAAAACACACAAAACACATACCCACACAAGCAAAAGCGTTACAAATTCTTGATAAACTTGTGGGGATTTTAACAGAATAAAAGTCCAAGAATAGTGACGGCCAACATGTATTGAGACGCAGTACTATAGTAGGATGTTGATAAGTTCACGACTGGAATTCATGATGTGACAGCATTGCTTTGCCAAAAGAGGATTTGAATGGGAATAATAGGGGAAAGATTTGCAAAGAGGGAGTCGAAAGAAATCAAAACATCTACTATTATTATTGTCCAGAGAGAAGAAATGGCCTAATGGGTGGTCGGTCTGTGGAGGGACCAATCTCTCAATTATGTTCACAGAAGAATACAGTACTTCCGATCTTGATAAAAATGGCCACTTTAATGGAAGATTCTTGATGAATAGATTCACACATGCAACTTGGTTCTTCTTATGCAGTTCAAAATATTAATGACCATTTTGGCTTAGTAATATCCGGAAAAATTATAATTAAATAAAGCTAACATTAAAGAGTTTATTTGGGTTGATAACATTTGAAAATAATCTTTGAATTTCTTTTTTAATAGCTTTTCTATATTCTTAATTATCTTGTTATTTCACAAAACAAAAAGAATTATAGTATTACTTTTTAAAAATTGCTCCAAAAAATATAATCCAAACGTTTCCGTTACACTTGGTATCACAAATGTTCCATGAAACAAGATCTAAGCAAAATCGCCAAAGAATAATGGGCTTATTTCGCACAATAGTTGATTGAAATGTTTGGTACTGAAATGGGATGGATGCTAGTTAAATGGGGTGCAAAGACATATCACTGTCATGCTTTTATCAAAAATTAGACAAGTTGTCTTATTATTACTGTAAACTGTAACATTTTGGTAGTCATCGCGCTTCACTATACAGGCGATGTAATAAAGAAAGAAGAATAAGAATAAGACAAGCAAGTTTCATTATCACACTAAAAATGAAATAGAAAACGGAAAACTTGATTATCTTCAGATCAGACTTTAAATGTTTTACGACATTAATTAAGGTTTTACTAACATTTCATTAATTTAAATTAGCATGGTAAAAATATGACTGTTGAAGCAAAATATTTTCCGCTTACTCGTGGACGCTTTATGCTTCTAAAACCCATAAAGCGGTAGTGAACTTTTGGTTTCTCTCCTAATATTGCAATCACCAATTTTTAGAAAAATTTCATATATTTTTATGACCAAATGATGTCTAGTTTTTAATACGTAAAATATCTTACTCTTTTTTGCTTGCGCAATGTGAAAAATAAACAAAATTTGTTGCCAAAATTTTGCACTCACTTAGACTACTTCCTTTTATTGCACCAACTTTATTAACATATGCCATCTTCTATAATTTCAAAAAACTCTTATCCAACGATGACATGGGATTCTTTACTCATACATGTCATTTTTTTTTTAAATTCTTTAACTTCTACTTTCATTTCTTGAATACGATTCAAATAAATTATAAATCCATCTCAGGAAAACAATAACTTCCTCAGATTTATTGGATTTTGTGTTCAAGTTCTTAATCCCTAAAACACTCCAAATTATCCTGGTGAACAGAATTGAGGATCGAATCTCATGCTCTAAACTTGTAAAACCTATTCAATACATTCTTTTTAGTGCACCAAGCTATTTTGTTGTGAGGGAGATACTGAATCTTGTAAGGTGAAGGCGAAAGGGGAGGAGGGCTTCATACTAGAATTAGAAATCTTACGTTTACTTGATTATTGTTCCCGCAAATTCAGTTGGGTCGAGACCATACAAATAAATACCCAATTGGTTTTGAACAAACATGCAGGCAAAGCCCAATTAAGCCCAATAGGTACAACTAACCTACATCTGAGGCCCAAAACGAATCCCAACACCCCTTGATGAAAATGTGTACTCCAGCACTGTTGGTTCTAAGTCGGTCACCTAAACCAAATAAGCCCACTGAATCTACCATTGCTGCTAGACACCATCACTATTCAGTCTTCAGTTATCAATCGCTGTGCTGCTGCATTCTAACCATCCTAGACTAAAGGTCTTCATTCTTTTTCTCTCTTCTCTTGATGCGATTGGAGTTATGGCTATGTGGGTATCTTGCTTTCTTTGTTTCTATAAGCATAAGGGATTGTTTGTTCTAATAATTATGAAATTTTATTTGGGTTCTGTGAAATTAGAATATACTAAAGTTCGATTGTTTGTGGGGGGTTTTTTGCTCTAAAATTCAGGTGAAATGAAGCTGATTACGAGGGTTTTGCATTCTGCTGATATTCGACCGTCTCGAGTATTATTCAGAACTTTGTCTACTTTTAGCCCATTTCCAGGTACCTGTTTTTTTGTGTATGGTTTCTTGGGACGTCTGGAAATTTCTTATTTATTGTTTTAATGATTTTTTGGTGTTTGGTTGACGCTTTGAGGACATAATTCTTTCACATCCCAAAAGCCACAGAGAGAGAGAGAGAGAGAGAGAGAGAGAGTAATTCTATAATTGGGTATTTAGGGGGGCAAAATGCAAAAAGTTAGGCAATATGATGAACTGTAATGAGTCGGGAGACATCCCTTTTCTCATGGTGAGTTTCAAATAATCATGCTTTGATTAGCAGGATTACGTGGTTCTACTTCTACATGCGTATTGTTCTGCACTTAGTTGTCATCTATGCAAGCAAAAGGCGAGCTTTGGCATAATAGTGGTTGCTTCCGGCTGCTTTTTTGGGATCATGGTTACTTTGTCACACTAATTTTCATGTTTACACTTATGTGTTATATGTCCTAGAATAGTGTACTAGTATGTACAATACTTATTAAAGAGTCCAGGTTTATACAAACGTTCATTTCTAGGGTACTTAAAAAGAAACATATGCTGATAGTATTTTGGCAAAATGAGAGAATTCGTGGCACATATTTTGAACTTGAGACATGATATTTTTTAACCAATACAAAGGTTTCACCAGGGTATTTTAAGGAAAGAAGAATTGAGTTCTAGGCAATTGGCAACCGTAGAGCCCATGAGAGATAGGCCAAACTAAAATTTGCTGCTGACGCATTCACATGTCTGTATGTGATTGCCAGTTCCTGGCTTCATGAAAATTCGTTGCATTTCGTGGTTTCTTTTATTGCAGCCTCTTATTGAGTTTTACTTGTTTAATAGGTCTTTTTTTTTTTTTCTTTTTAATACAGGTACTGGTAATGGGCACAACTCTAACTCGGTTGAATCTACTGATGACTTTGAGCATCGGATTTTTGGGGATATCACTGGAAATGATGACAGTTCTAGTTCATTTTTCCAAAAACTAGATATAGTTGAGAAGGCTTATGACAGATCGGGGCCGAGTACCAAATTCAATGCTGGAAACAGATCTGAATTTTTTGATGGTTTTGATGAAAGTTTTAACACTTTATCAGACGGGATGGATGGGAAGTTGAAGGAAGCTGCCAGATATTTCGAGGTTGACCCTGATGAAATCGACAAAGATGATTATTCTTTCAGACCAGATGTGGACTTTGACTTGGGAATGACTTATGATACTAAAGTATGAACTCAGAAATAATTGTTCTCTCATCCCCGTGCAGTCGTTTTGTTTTATTGTTTTGGTTCAGACTGTTAAAGCTATGCCTTAGTATGGAGTTTCAAATTACAATGTTGTGCCCCAATACTGTCCTTATACTTTTATACAATTTAATGGTGTCTCTTGGTGTTTCCTTTTATAGAATTGAGGACCAACCAGTTCTTTTCCATATGAATTTACTTGGTTGCGTCAACTGTCAAGTTGTCCATCTGATTAGCCTCGCTATTTGGGTTGGAATTCCACGTCATGTTATCAAATTTGAGTGACTAGCATGTTACCTGACTGCTGTTTCAGTGTCCCTTTTGACGTTGTTTTAGTGTTATCTACCTGATAACAGAGTTATTTACCTAATATGACACTATCATCTACTCCTCTATGACTCTTGAAATGCAGGATCTTGACCTTAGAAAACAAGGTGTGCAGAAGCCTTTTAAAAGGTATGAGTTTGAAACAACAACAAAAGAAGTTTTACAGAAAGCCGATTTCAGGGTGCGTTTTCTTTGTCTACAGCAGTATGTTTTCTTAAATTGTGTTCTCATATGAACTTAACATTTACCTGAGTATCAATCTTTCTTCAGTTTTTGACAGATCATAATTTGTCTTTTGCATTTCATTATCAACAATAATGTGCTTGCTATAAGCTGCTTATGTTTTAAGAGAGTTCTTTATGGTTTAGTATTATACTTTGAATAAGGTGATCTTCCACCAGTTGTTCTCTTATATATTTAGTCATTAGCTTCCTATGTAAATGTAGAGTGGATGCTCTAGGTTTAATATATTGGACGCACTGTGCAATATGTACACATGATAAAAATGCGAAGACATATGGTAGTTGACTAAATCAATGCCGAGAATTGATTGATTGGCTAATTATATGCTACTGTTCAAGCCAGGCATTGACTCTTGTCCACTTCTAGCTATGTTTAATAGTCATCATGGCATATGGCCATGCCCAACGCATGTGCATGTGTTTTGCAATATTGTAATGTTATGGAAGATAATTTCAGATATTTAATGAGTAATAACTATGTGCATTAGTTTGTTTGTTGATTGTATGGATATAAATTTTTCTCTAGTGTAATTTTCACTGTATTGTAGGCGGTTTGAAAATGTTGCTAGTCTTTTTCACAAGTTTTACCCCATTGTTTGTAAGAAGAAATAGTAGTTGAAAAGCAGAGATTCCATGAGGTTGCTGTCCTTGATATACTCTGGCAAACATGTCTCTTCTTAAAAAGTCGGTTTAGACACTAGGTGTTGAGGTTACGTAAAGAGGGAATTACTGTAATGTATAAATAGATAGTATAGGTTGCTGCTTGTTTGAATTCTTTTTGCCAATGCTGCTTTTGAAACAAGAGTTCTTTGAATGCTTGGAAAGTTTTATAGGGCTGTGTATTTGGTCCTTTCATTAGTCCTTTCACCAGTCTAAGCCAAAATCTAAATATTAGATGCCTTCTTAATTCCTTTTTTTTTTTTTTAACATTTTACTTCTTTAAGCTGCTGCAATAGCCATGGGCTAATTATCTGGAAATGTTGTGTCCCCAGAATGTGAGATTCCTTGCCAACTTCATCACTGAGAGTGGAATCATCATCAAGAGGAGCAAGGTAAGCACAATGTAAATTGCTTTGAATGATGTAGAAGCTGGAATTTGGAAATTTGACTGGCGATTTTCTTTTTTTTTTTTTAAGACTCGAATTAGTGCCAAGGCCCAGAGAAAGGTTGCTAGAGAAATTAAGACTGCTCGAGCTTTTGGTCTAATGCCTTTCACCACAATGGGGACCAAACATTTTGTATTTGGGAAAACGATGGAGAATCTTGATGAAGATTTTAAATTTGAGACTTACCATCCTCACAATTTTGTTGACGTCGAAGGCACTGGAGATCCTCTAAATGCCTAAGTTCTCATATTTTGTTGAGTTCTAGCCCCATCTGAACTAGCGCTGTTGGTAGTCTGCAGAAAATGGTGTTTAAATATTGCAGTACTTTGCTGAACCCATGATTTTGGAATATTTTGCTCCTTTCATTGGGCAACCATTTCTTGGGGGTACAACTCTGTTAGTCGTCTTATATCTGTTCCTGAGTTCATAATTCAAGGATGGCTTTCTATTTTGTTCCATCATGTGCAAGCATGCTGTTTATTTATTTATTTTTTTCTCAAAAGTCAACTGAAATTCAAGCATGCTGTTTATTAAGTGACCAGGCATGGATATCGCTTTGTAAGAGTTGCGTCACAAAATTGTTCAGCATCTTTGGTCTTTGCAAAAGTTCCCGATACACTTGGGATTTTGGGTGCCTGCGTCTGAGAGAGCGTGTGAGTGTGTGTTTCCTTCTTTCTAGTATTTCATCCTTGATACCTGAAGTCAAAGAAAGGTTTTAATTCTTCAGTTGGACCCAATTCAAAACGTGATGAGTATAATTTCTTAGTTGTCACCGGTACGAGCGCCATTTCCTACCTTATTTGGCCATTTATATTTAGTAACATGTGCCTAACAACTGCACAAGAGGCTTTAGCTACCAAAATGGCGACACTGGCTACCGCTTTGAAAATTTTTTAGATAGATTCGGTTCAAGGCTTATTTGTGAATTGTGTCTAAAAAGAATCATAATAATTTTACATAATGCTCTTACGATAGTGTGCATCACTTTAACCATGTGTCTCTCCCTTCCATAACAAAAAAACAAAACTAGCATAGAAGTCCCACAATTTATGAACATAGGCCCCAAATTTGCCCGTACCATCATTTGCTACCGCCCCATAGGCATCAGGAGACACCGATCAAGTGGGATAGCTGGCTAGCTAGCATACAAAGAATGAATCCTTCTGCTTTTGCAATCCTCTCCTTACACCCCTTGCGTGTATGCAATCTTGATTTGTCCCCATTAAGGCCAAGTCGAGCAAAAGTTTTCAAGAACTGAGAGGATGAATCTTGATTAGGTGCAGAATTCTCTCGTCTGTGGAACAAATCATCCCCACTTTCAGGGGACCACAAACTACCCAGCCCGACTTGTTTCTTTCATCTCATTCCCTTCAATAGTTCCATATATTATGCCCCATCCAGCTTGCACCTTTTATCATCTTCAACCAATGTCTCTATCCCTTTTTTTTTTCTTTGCAATGAAGAACAACGGAAGAAAAATCTACCTCATAGTCCATACTCAACCGCTCACATGAATTCACCAGCTTTTTCCGCCACCAGCATCACTCTCACTATAATATTCCCTCTTATCACCATCTCTTTTCCGCAAGAAGTTACCAGCCTTGGTTCAGGCTCCACCATTGCAGTCAGTTACACGCCTGACTCAACATATACTGTATGTGGCATTATAGCCAGTAAGCTTACTCAGGCAATTCAATGCTACAAGGATGGCCAAATCATTTCCATCCAACCTGAGATATCCTATGCGTATATATCTGGAGGTCTTGGCCATTTCTGTGGCTTACAGGCCGGTGGCTTCAGCATTATATGCTGGGAGACTACGAGTTTTCGAGCCAAACGAATATACTACAGCAACGACAACCCCATGAAGACCTTAACCGTTGGAAAGTATCAGGTCTGTGCACTTCAGGCTATTAGTGGTGTTGCCGTATGTTGGCGATTTCCATCACCTGAGGTGGGATGGAAATTACACACAATAACTTCAGGCGGAGGGTTCTCTTGCGGAATACTGAAGAACGCGAGTAGAGTCCGCTGTTGGGGTGGTAGTGATATTGGGGCTGAGATCGAAAGACAGTTTGATAATTTGCCAATGCTTAGCTTAATTGCTGGGGAGTCTCATGCATGTGGGATGACGAAAACTGGAACTTTGATTTGCAAAGGGAGTAACATTGGTGGACAACTTAATGTTCCTTCTCAATATGCTTTTGAGTTTTCAAGTCTAGCCTTGGGTGTGAATCATAGTTGTGGAATTCGTAGAAAAAATGGTTTGGTAGTTTGTTGGGGAGCTGGTTCAAGAAAATCAGAGTTTTTAAGTAATGTATTGGATGAAGTTTCTTTTGAACAAATTGTTGCAGGTTTGGATTTCACATGTGGATTGACAACTAAGGACCTGTCAATCATCTGTTGGGGGCCAGGATGGTCTAGAGACCTTACAGTAGATGTAGTTCCATTGAAACCTGTAATTCCTGGACCTTGTGTGCAAATGTCATGTAGCATTTGTGGGGTGTATCCGAACTCTGGAAGTCTTTGTGCCGGTTCTGGAAGTATATGCAAATTATGTGTAGTTGAGTTTCCAATTCCGGTAATCCTACCACCAATAATGCCATCTCCTACATCCCAAGTTCCAGGACTAGCATCTTCTCCTTCTGGTGTTCGAAATAAGATATTTTTGGCATTTGGCAATGTGGGCTTTATTGGGACTTTTGCAGGCATTTGTATTATTGCCTATTGTATCTGGTGTCGATTCTGCAGCAATGTAAACAAAAAAGTTTACAAATCAATGGTACTGCAACCTTCTCGTGCTAGATCAAATCTGGAAGATTATCTAGCTGCTTCCAATGCTTCCATTCTACCTCCATCAGGATCATCATCCATCAACCACAACGATTCTTGGATATTTAGGCGTCAGAAGAGCTGTACTTCATCAAGGCACACTGAACAAACAGAAAACTTTACCCTATCAGAGCTTGCAGCTATCACCAATAATTTTGCTTTAGAGAACAAGATTGGTGGTGGTAGCTTCGGCGGAGTTTACAAAGGCAAGCTTGCAGATGGTCGTGAAGTGGCCATTAAGAGAGGAGAGATTACTTCTAAAACAAAGAAGTTCCAGGAGAACGAAAGCTCATATATCTCTGAAATAGCTTTGTTATCCTGCCTCAATCACAGGCACTTAGTTGGACTAGTGGGATTTTGCCAAGAAAATAATGAGAGACTTTTAGTTTATGAATACATGGCAAATGGATCATTACATGATCATCTGCATAAGCATAACCCAGGAAACACTTGTAGCAGCATGCTGAATTCTTGGAGAATCAGGATCAGAATTGCACTAGATGCTGCAAGGGGCATTGAGTATCTACATGACTATTCCATTCCACCAATCATCCACAGGGACATTAAATCCTCAAATATACTTCTTGACGAAAATTTAACAGCAAGAGTGTCTGATTTCGGTCTATCATTAATCTGTCCGGAGTCAGAAGATGAGCCTATGTATACCAATGCAGTTGGTACTGTTGGCTATATTGATCCCGAGTACTATGTGCTCAACATTCTTACGGTAAAGAGTGATGTCTATGGATTTGGGGTGGTGTTATTAGAACTTTTGACGGGGAAAAAAGCGGTATTCAAGAATGAAGGTGCTGGTCCTATGGGAGTTGTTGAGTATGCAAAGCCATGGATATTAGCAGGAGAACTAGAGAAGATACTGGATAAGAGGGTAGGATTGCCAGAAATGAATGAGATTAAGGCAGTTGAGATTGTGGCAGAGACTGCTCTGCATTGCATAAACTTACAGGGGAAAGATAGACCAACAATGAGTGATGTTGTGGCAAAATTGGAGACGGCACTTGCTCCTTGCGAGGAGAGTCCTGCCATTGTGATTGCATCTCAGGCATGAAACAGTTGTGTCCCCCAAGAAGATAGGTGAAGAATATTCTCCCCTTTTAACCTCTTATTTTACCCCTCATGAAAGAGAATGTAATGCTCTACATGGAATCTGTAAATTTATTTTTTGCTAAACAACAGCAAGTCCAGAATCCTAATTCAATCAATTTGATGTGACAATTCTTTTCCTTCACTATCTGGGTTTTCTGAATTATTTTACACGTTTTATTTACCATATATGCAGATTTAGAATCATGAAGAATCTTTTAGGAGTTCTTTGTGTAGTGAGGAGTCTGAGCCTCAGACAAGAAATGCCTCTCATTTGCTCATTTGGGAGAGACTAACACAAAGCGCCTTATAAAATCATGAACAAGCGGACTTTAGAAGCTATAAAAGTTTGATCCACTTGCTTTTATTCTACAAGAGTTTTCTACAAGTCTATATACAAAGCAGCTACAAACAGAGGTACAATACTAACATTTGACACCTGAGAACCAGAAAAGGACGAAAGAACAGAAAAACAACACAGAGAAACAGCTCATAAACATGAGGGGCAATGAAGGCTATAGCACACAATAACATCAGACATCAGGCAAACAAGATTTAAAGACTATACAAACTCAAAGCGCATCAAAAGCCTCACGGAGTTGTACTTTTCTCCTTTATGATTACATAGCGAAATTGCATGCATGCCAGGCCTCAATTCCGAGACAGGTAAACAGGTTTGGCCAGCAAAATCATCCTTCTCAGACATATCATACTCATGCACTTCAATTCGCAGTAAAGCTAGCTCAGGAACAGTCAATGGAAAGGTGAATTCCTCTTCCCAGATTGGAGTCCAGTTGTCCTCCTTTTTCTTGGTTTTCCTCATTATGGTATCAGCAGGCACACCAGCTATGCCAACCTAGTTTTATGTATCAATCATAACAGACATAACTAGATCTATCAAATCTTGAGCAATTGATACAAAACCTAGGCTTGAATAGTGTACAAATGTTAAAAGTAAGTACATATCATGCATATCAACTGCTCCAAGTGATGATGTAAAGTAAAAGCAGATAATCCACTTACTCTAGTATAGAAATCAGGTGGAGAATACATATCAAAATGGGTTTGCTTAAAATCCAAATGCCATCCATCTCCCATGTACACTTTAACCTGTAAAAGGCAAAGTAGTAAGTAAGAAAAATCTTTTCTACAATTAAAAACAGCTTTTGCTGCTTCCCTCACCTTCAAAGTTTTCTTCACAGGCTGCTTTTCTTTAGGATTAAAAACCTGACCATTTGGACCAGTTTTCATCAAAAAATCTGGCTTTTTAACATAACCACACCCTCCATTGGATCTGAACATTCCTTGCATCAACCAAAGCGATCTACCATAGCCCTGCACCAGCATATATTAATCATTCTAACTTAAACACATCTATCCGTACTTTGATTATGTCTGTATGCTGTGTGGGCGCTTAGGGGCATGCATGTTTTAGAATATCTGGGTGTCTGTGAATAGAAAAATGACCTCATGCATTGATCCTAAGAAGCTGACCCAGACCAAAAATCAATTTCATGAGAATGTATATTTGAAACATACAGAACATTAATTACATCATCAGATAGCTTTCCTAACTATTACTCACGTAATTTTCCAGTGTAGCTATTTTTTTTTTCCACATTCAGTTTTTGTCTGATTATCTTGGGTTAACTCAAATTACTGTACCCCACGTGACCCTCCTCCACCCCCCCCCCAAAAAAAAAAAAAAGAAAAAAGAACAACACACACACACACACACACAACAGAAAGAATCCCACACTCCTACATGCATTTATATGTGCCCTATTGAATATCTTTACTGAGTTAATTGTTACAGTAATAATGATGGAGTTATACCTCATACCTGCAACTATCCAATCTCAAATATTACAATTTCTGGTTTTAGAAGTAACACGCTAAGGGACCTGTTAGTATTGGGAATTAAATTCCTGGTTACCAACTTTAGCATCATTATACTTTGAATTAAATTCCTAGTTACCAACCTTAGCCTCATTATACTGATCCTTTTCCAGACACAATTTCAAAATTTAAGAATAGTTCAGGGTGATTTCAAAAGCAAAATAACACTTTAAAAGCACAAATTTGATGCAGTGAGGATAAAAACTTAACAAAAACAACAAATAAACAGAATACAACACATGGGATAGGAGAATGAATATAACTATTGAAGCACCTGCATATTAAATGCAACCATTTGAGCTCCGTGCATCCAACCAATTAGTGGTTTGTAATTGGAGGAGTCAAATCGAGTACCTTTAGGGTACACCCTAAGGATATTTTTCTGGGTGAACCTATTGAAGTATAGAATATTCATCAGAATGTAAATACCACAAGGACAGTCATGTTAACAATTTCCAAGCACAAAATTTACAGCACTTATCAGTCATGTTTTACCTCACAACATCCATTCCATGAGATTCAGCAGCCTTTTCAAGAGCCTGTTCACTCAAACTCAGCCGTCTCACTTTATCTGGTTCTACTCTTAGTGCCTCCACTAATCCACCTTTGGGTTTGCCAGCATGAATAGCAATCAGGCTCTTGTAAACAGGTGCATGGTGTGGCTTTTCATCAGAGTCATCGTCATCTTCATCATCCTGGTTGCGATCACTTCGACCATTGTCTATCTGCAATTGGAAATGCAGAATTTCAACATGTAATAACTTGAGTTGTTTTTCTTCGAATGAAAATAAATTCAGAACCAACGCTCTTAATGTCCCAGCCAACCTTTTCATCGTCTTCTTCATGAGCAATAGTGTTTGAAGGCTCTTTGCCCCATTCATCTTCATCCGAATCCTTTTCTTTTTGTGAGTTTTGCTTTTCATTGAGAGTTTCGGTTTCAAGGTACTCTTTTGGAGGCTTAGTTGAAATAATAATGCGATATTTCAGTTCTTCTGGTGAAGGAAATTCTTTTAGGCATTCTGATTCAGGACAAAAGAGCATTTCTCCAAATGTTTCAGTGAGCATCTGCAGGGGGAGGTGGGGGGTAACTGATAGCTCAATTCAGGAAAGCATAATATGAATAGACAGAACTGGGTATTCACCTGAGCCACTTTGGCCTGAAGGTTAGCTGGAAGGTGATCTTCAAGTGTTATCACTACAGGATATGGAGAAGCCGAGAAGGCATGCTCTTTTATTGACTTTAAACATTTTATGAGTTCCACAGGAGTCGTAACAGTCCTACATTAGTAGAAACAAAATTTCGACAGAATTAATAGAAGACGGTGGGAAAGAAGTGAAAGAGTGGAAAAATCAAAAGTTGAATGCCAGATACTGAATCAACACAGCTTCAATTCACTAAAATCTGGTAGGAGCTCTTACCCTCCATGAAGAACATGCACATCATCCTTGGATGAATTCGGCCATATATCAAGTTCTATTACCCTCACACCTTTTCCCAGTGCCTTAATAATTGGGACATCACTGCAATCGCTAGTGAGCTGATTCCCAGTCAAGTAAGAATTGTGGCCAGTGAATATGAAATAATGGGACAGTGGAGCATTCATATCATGGTGAACCTGTAATGGAAAAATTATTGTCAGAAATAGCAACATTAATCCTTGAATTCAAGTTTGATCCTAACAACTAGGGAAAGCAATTTCAGAATAAAAGAACACAAAAGACTAATTCCAAGTTTGGAACTTTAACTACTTTAAAGACAATCCCATAACAGGAAACCATAAAAAAGGAGGAAAAAAAAAAAAAAGATCGACCCATGTCACCACTTTATCCTACTAAAAATCCAAAACACGCGTAGAAAATTTCCGTTAATGCCTAAAATAAAGCGACCCATATTTGCCAAAACAGATATGTCCCAAGAGGCAGGCCTAAAAAGGATATGATACCTGAGAGTTAATAGGTGGGTTGAGATCAACAGAAAATAGGAAGTGAAAGAAATCATCAATAGTGAGAGTCCGACGAGTAAACTTAGCAATGTGGTGCCTTTTCTGAAGGATCTGCTGCACGATTGCCTCAGCATCCAAGTTAGCCTCAGTCTCCCCTTGTACCTCCACCAAGAACCGCCGGAGATGCTCGGCGTTCATGTGGGTCCCTCCTTCTGCATACTGCTTGAAGGCCTCCTTCACGTCTGATGGCGGCCCCACCTCTGCCACCTTGAACTTCCGCGTGAAACACACACATATCCTATAACTAGAACTCCCCATTCTCACTTCTCAGTTCACAAACACGCAGACTCTAGTGATGATCTGTGTATCTGAATTATTGGGAAGAAATGAATGGATTAAGGAGTCAAGTCGCAAGTGTGAAAAAGAAAGGAAAGACCAGAATTGACGAGTCTTGATGGTGGACTTTGCTTTCAACGCTTGGCAAGGAATATAACGTGGTAATTTACCTTCTACGGTAAATTTCTGTCACCGGCGGTGAAAGAATCTAACACCTCGTTTGGATACTTATTTTTTTTTTTGTGTTATGTTTTTAAAAAAATATATATATTAAGGTAACAATTTTTAAGATTATTATGGATAGATGTGTATTTGAAATAAAAAATTGATTAACAAACGTATTTGAAATTTTTTTAAAATATTTTTTTCAAAAGACAATGCCAAATAAACAGTGTGAATTGCTATACTACTATAAGTTTTGGATATCTTCTTTAGCAAGTATTTTTCTAGACTTTTTATGCCTTTAAATGGGTTGGTAATAAAAAGTTAGACTCTACTGGTAATATTAATTCTTTCATCTTGATAATTTCCTTGTATTGCTAACATGGATTTTAACGCTTTCTGAGGTTAGATGAGACTAATTTATAGTAATCAATAACTAAAAAATGTTCATTCCACACTTTTTTTTTTTTTTTGAAGATTTTCCCCAAAAAAAATTTACTATATATTTTTTTGATTAGAGGGCAACAATTGTTTACAATAAAATTAGTAATGTAATATGCGTTTTGTGTTCTTATGTATTCTGATTCCACTATTAATCTGTATTTTTTAAGTGTAGAAAATAGACAGACCTTGATAGCATTCATAACTTTTATGTGGGGATATAACTTACCTGCCTTAGTATGTAAGCATTTATGTGGGGATACAACTTTTGATTCAATTGAACAGGTAGTTGTCCTTTGTGAATTAGATAGATTTTTTTGGATTCTACTTTTTGTTGGTTAAGAGAAGAATTTGATGCGGTAGGAATGCTTATCAATTACTAAAGCTTAGACTTGTGATCTTTTATTCGATTAATGAATCTTAGTCTTCTCGCCTCTTCATTTTAATAAATGACTTAATAGATGTTTTAGCATTTACATTAATCGAATAAGCTGTATGGTGATTACAGAATGATTAAATTAATAAATGCTTTAGCCTTTATGTTAATCAAATGAATTTTAATGGTGATTTTGATGCTTTCTTAGAGTAATCCTTTCACATTCGTCTTCTGTCTCCATCTTGATGAGCTGCCCACGCAATGTTTAGTGGGATGTTGGCTAATTTGTTTAGTAATTTTCATTAAACATGGAATAATCGTGGCGTAATCAATTGAGTAATGGTGCAACAAAAAACATAATAATAATAATAATAATAATAGATTAAAAATTATATTACAAAAAATAGTTCTTTGTTGTTGTTCCAAAAGATATGATATTGACATAAAATTCTAGATTAATTAAAAAGCAAAAGAAGATAAAATTAAAAGAGAATAGTTGTTAGATAGCCATTTACTTTTCTTTTTTATATAATTGGAGAAAAAGGGTTGAAGCATCAACGTACGTTCTTTAATGCAGTAAGAAACGAATTCCAACTATTGATTGTATTCACTACCGTTAGATTGTCATTTGGCATGTTGAAAGCTACAAAATCAAATCAGAAGCTAAAAATTTACTTTCAAGGGAAAAAAAATATATCAATCCGAGGCATAGCTTAGGATTGAAAAAGGGAATTTGAGTGCATTGACTCCAAAATTCCTACTCTATTTCTCTTGTCAAATGCTCTATCTGCACCATGGCATCCTTCTCTTGTGGATTTTACAATGTAAAATGGTATATCATCAAGTTCCAAAGGGCAGCGACTAAGGAGGATTTAGACTGAGGTATCTAGAAGAAATAGGAAATTTGAGGAATAAGGGGAATAGGATAACAAAATAGAGTCCTCAAATTGTTTCGACTTTATACTACAGATTATAGATACTTACAAGTATCAAAAAATGTTACTTTTATAACAATAGTAATAGAATATACTACTAATGGGATAAGGGATTAATATAATAAAAATCCCGATTGTAATGGGTTCCGGTCAAAAGGCAATTAAGCCCCCGAACCTGATCATGTCTTGTGGACGGACGAGAGAGAGAGAGAGAGAGAGAGAGAGAGAGAGAGAGAGAGAGAGAGAGAGAGAGGAGGACCAGAGACGGACAGACAGTGATGTTGCAGGTAAAGGAAGTGGAGACGGCAGAAGAGAGGGCTACTAAAATTATTAACTTGATGGTTCATCATTGAAGAGGAACCGCTAACACTATTTAAAAGGGATAAAAGAAACATGCACGAAAATGTGCTCCTGTTTCAACTACTTCCTGCCATTCATATTTTTTTTTTTTTGACAATTGAGAAAAAGGAAAAGAGAACTTAACCCACTCCTGCCATTCATATTTTGTAGAGATCATTTACTACCATGCTTGCTACCATGACCCATGACGGAGAAGTATGTATGAACACGTTGATTATACACGCAAAAAAAAAAAAAAAAAAAAAAAAAAAAAAAAAGAAGAAGAAGGTGGTGTGAACACGTTGTTGTGAAAAAGCAACAAGAAAGCCACGGACCAATACAGAAGTTCCAGTCCAGCACCATCCGTAACACATGCAGCAGATTCCACGTGACTGTCGTGTCGCAATATTTGTAAGTCATAATTGGTTTCGTGTTTTGGACCATCAAAGTTTAGTCCTTTCATTTTATATTCAACATTTACAATCCTTTATGTTCTCACAATCACAATCGTGATAGATGATTGTTTTTTTGAAAAATAAAATTATAGCAATTTTCAAGTTTTTTTTTTAAACGTGCATGTCAGATAAAAGGTAATTGAAAAACGTATTTAAAATTTTTAAAAAATATTTTTTTAAAAAAAACTAACATCAAACGAACACAAGGCATAATGCTAAAAACATAAGAAAAAATGTCAAAACTGAAGTATTTAGCATCAAATTGAGACTCGTTTTTTAAAGTAAAGAAAATAGTAAAAAGAACAAGGGGACCAATATTAGGATGAGTTCAAAAATGATGGACCAAAATTGAGCATACAGATGACACAAATAGCACAGACCACAGAGGGTTCACTACAAGTGAATTTTTTTTTTTTTTTAATTGTTGGTTTGAAGTAGCCTTAACTACAACTCTTGACAGCCCAAACTCTTCTAATCCACACTCAGAAGTCCACTGGTTTTCATCCATAGAAGGCCCAGTTAGATTTAACAGACCATAACATGGGACAGTGATAAAAAAAAAAAAAAATCTAGGCTAAAGCTGGTCAGAAATTAATGACAGCATCCTTAAAAATCATGTAAAGTGGAAAGGGGTCACTGATGCAGCTCCTATCAATCTCAGATCATTCGCTGCATCATCAGAAGAGTGCTATGGAGCAATCCGCCATACTGCGGTTAAGGCCCAATTATGTGTGACCCAATAAAAAAAATAAGGTCCAATTAGAGTGCAAACCAATGTCAGCAAAGACTGGATTACGTTTGTGAGCCCTGGTACAATAGCTAAAGCCAGAACGAGACAACCAAGCCTGGTGAGTCATTATTGGTGGAGTCACCAGCCAGACAAGGACTAGAATTCTGTTGCGGCTGTTTCCGACTTCAGCAGCTCAATATTTACCGGTTTTAAGATCACCAGCACACATCCCAACACGCAGACAAAGTACTCCAATTGCAGATGGGATGTTTAGATCTCGTTTTTACTTTATACATCTGCGTCAAAAAACTCGAAACACGTTTGATTTACTCTTCAAAAAGCTAAACACGGTCGATCTTCCCTGGATGGAGTGCGTCTCTACGGTTAGGGCCTAAACACAACAGAAGAATAGACAAGAAAGAAAACTCTCTAACCAATGCAGAACAGATTCTAAGATGCAAGTAGATCACAGAAGCAAATTTACATTGGGATGGTTTCAGAAGAAATACGGTCCCAACCCCATTCCCCTTCTACAACTGACGAAAGGGACTTCTACAACTGACGAAAGGGGTTGCTGATGAACGAAAAATTGACATGACTAGCAGTCTTGTATTCTAAGTCCCACATGACAAAATATTCACGCAAAAACTCACCTTAATTTTTTCCATTGTTGGGTTTGGCAAATTAAATCAAACCTACCGAAGATCAAGAAAAAAAAAATTCACCATTTATGCATTCCGGATGGGTATCAAAATGATTTGGACCAGTTATAAATTTATTGGAACATCATTATATCAAAGCATTGACAGACTTGACCATAATATAGTTGCAACTTGATTAATCAAACTCTAGGATACCTTGTAAACACACTACAGTGACCACAACATGATTAAGCATTTACACTAAGGTATAGCATCAATGATCAAACCTACTACAAATATCAACTGCATTATTTCTGTTGGATTCTGGGCCATAGAAGCAAACTTATAACAGTATTTATTCCCTACAAGCAGAAGCAAAATCCAAATTAATGTAGCCTTGGTTGGATCAGATACTCCTTGATGATTGGCACGATAAAGAGGGCAAAGGACAAAAGTATGATTTTGGAGCTCAAAAAACTTTCAAAATCAATGCTATTACTAGACCCTACTTCACCAGACGGCAATTATCAACCATGTCTTTCAGCATCCCGTGTATCAAGTGCGATTGCACCAAGACAACAGAATTTATTTAGACAAACCAATGATGGATTACCAAGCAGAGGCAGAGTTAAAAAGCCTCCTTATCATTGATTATTGCTCTAGTAGGACCGGGAAATGTCAAGAGAGAGACAGAGTAGAAGTGTTTTCTGGAGCTTATGTATAACTAATACAAATAAGATCTGCTGTTTGAGTTAAATAAAAACTCATACAAATAGAGAGAAAGAACCCAACTGAGTCCGGTTGAATTAATCTCGTAGTGACAAAGACTAAAACACACGCAACACTTGCTACACAATAGATTGGAACCCAAAAAGTTCCATACAATCATTTGGGAATAATCTCAAAAGAGAATTATGAAAGACGCCTCGGTACCAATAACTCGAATAAACAAGAAATCAACAAGAAGTCCGTCACTTTACAAACAATAAGTCCTTAAATCTCTATCCTTGAAGAGCTAGACAAGACCCCGATGACCATTCTTACAAAAGATTCTAACTTCATGCTAGTATAAAGGAACACAAATACAATGTTTTAAAACTACAAAATATGAAACACAGGAAACAAAAAAGGAAACGTAAATAGTACTAGTATGTGGTAAATGAAACAGAAGAAAATTTCAATTGAAGGTGACCATTCCACATGTTTTTCTCCGAAATATGACGCATCACCATAACCTAACAAGTAACAACAGCGAATAGTAAAACAAAGCTAAACTAGAAATACTAGTAAACTATTTGCCTAAGCATAAAAGGTCCTTCAGGCCTCACCTACAATAGGCTATAACTATCAGAAATGAAATATAATTATTTTTTTCTTTTCTTGGAGAATTCATCACCATCATCAATCATATCTCACTCGGAACGGTTTGCATACCTCTCCACCTTATCATCATTGAGATTAATTCCCACCATAGCCTCACCCAGCCCGCAGCTCACCTCCGCCAGCACCTCCGGGTCGCTATAATGCGTGACCGCCTGCACAATCGCTCTTGCCCTCCTGGCTGGATCCCCGCTCTTGAACACCCCTGAACCCACGAACACGCCATCACATCCCAGCTGCATCATAAGGGCTGCATCCGCCGGCGTCGCAACTCCTCCGGCTGCAAAGTGGACCACCGGAAGCCTCCCCAATTGCTTGGTCTGCATCACCAGGTCATAGGGGGCTTGAATCTTCTTCGCAAAGGTGAAAACTTCATCATCATCCATGTTCCGGAGGACTCTAATATCGCCCATGACGGAGCGGACGTGGCGTACGGCCTCGATGATGTTACCTGTACCGGCCTCCCCTTTTGTACGAATCATGGCAGCGCCTTCCCTGATGCGGCGGAGGGCTTCGCCGAGGTTACGGCAGCCACAAACAAAAGGGATGCGGAAATTATGCTTGTTAATATGGTTTTCGTCGTCGGCCGGGGTGAGGACCTCCGACTCGTCGACGTAATCGATCCCGATGGCTTCGAGAATTTGGGCCTCGACGAAATGACCAATTCGGGCCTTGGCCATGACCGGGATGGTTACGGCTTGCTTGATTTCTTTGATAAGTTGCGGGTCGGACATCCGGGCCACGCCGCCTTGAGCCCGGATGTCGGCAGGGACACGCTCAAGGGCCATGACGGCGCATGCACCGGCCTCTTCGGCGACACGAGCCTGTTCGGGGGTGACGACGTCCATGATAACGCCGCCACGGAGCATTTGGGCCAGGCCCACTTTGACGGAGAAAGGAGATTTCTTTGTGGTCTCGGTGATTGCACCGTTTCCATAGACTGTTACGACACCGCTTCCAGCCATTTTTATGTATTTTCCTTTTGTGTGTGTGTGTGTGTGTGGAAAGGGAGATTGATGAACGGACTTATAAAAGGTGAGGAGAGATTGCGGGGTAGATGGGGAACTCGCGTTGCTGGGGATTTTGCGTCTGTGGATGGCTTTAAGTGGAGTATCCTATTATTGAATTTTTAAAAAATATATTTTATAGTATTAAATTGCATATCATATTCCCAATTACAAAGAAAACATAAAATAACATAAAAAGTTAAAAAAAAAAATTTTGTACAAGATTTAGTATATGTTTTTAAATATTCCTGACAACGTGTATTTATTTACGTTTACCAAAATCAATAAGTATATCATATTCCCAATTTATGAAAAAACCAGTGGCAGCACTGCCAAGCATTCTTTAGCCGCCGTGTGCCAACACCTTCCACTTCTTTTTTACCTCATTTTGTTTTCTTGGCTTTTGCTTTTCAGTGACGTGGACGCGCTATCTAAAGATAGTTGAAAACACTATTGATAACCAACCCAACTCAATTGGATTGGTTACCATAAAGATTTTAAAGGTTCGTAAAATAGAAGGTCAAGAATTTAAATCTTATCCTTCATTAAAAATTTAAATTGGTGTATAATACACCCGTTTAGTTCGATAATAGTTCAGTCTCTATCAGTTGTCCTGGGACTCAGTTGAACCCCACTCCTTAGGGCTGTCAACGGTCCGGGTCTAGACCCGGACCCGTTGATTTTTTCCGGGTCCGGATAGGAATAAAATTCCGTTTACCCGAACCCGGACCCGAACCCGTTTTTTCTTAGTAAAAAACGTGTCGAATCCGGAATGTCATGTTCCGACCCGGACCCGACCCGAACCCGTATATATATATAATAATTATAAATTATATATACGTATTTTAAATTTTTAATACATAATATTCAATAAATAACAATTATAATATACATACATACGTATTTTACAATTCTAATACTCAATACTTAATAAATAATAATTGTAAAATATATAAAAATATTTTATATTTTCAAAACCCGGACCTGGACCTGAACGAACCTGGATCCGGGAAACCAAATGCAAGACCCGTCGTGTCACGGGGTGGCCAAACGCTATGTCCCGTGACCTACAAAAGTCCCCTAAGTACGTTGCCCAAGAGAGGAAGATGTTGCCGATCGCGCCCGTGCGCTTGCCCAGTCCGCACCCAGAGTCGTGCGGTCGTTGCTTGGCGCGTCCGTGCCGCAGTCCTCGTGCCCTATCGCACTCGTACGTTCCTTCTTATCGTACTTGTGTAGTAGCCGGTACGACCTGTTGCACATCCTGTCGCAGCCGCACGTCTAGCACAGCGCTTGCGAATGCCTATCGTGACTCGCGGGAGGACGGAATCGCACGCCCGGCACCACCAGCTCCCGGGACGCATGGGACCACCGGTCACAGATCGGTGCGATACTTGACGGGCATGAAGAACCAAGCACCAGGAGCATAGGGATGTAATTTTAGGTGCTAGTTCTTCCTGTACATGTAAATAGCTTAGTTAGTGTATTTTCCCTTTTGCACAGAAAAACAGTGTCTACTCCTGTCACTTAGGGTTATTTTGCCAGGACTACTATAGGGGGTGATAAGGAGTTGATGCGAAGAACGGGTGTAAACGAAAGTTGTAAATCTTGCGATTGTTTAATGAAATCTTGTTTCCTATTAAACCACTGTGCCTCTAAAGCATATATATGCATTTGTTTGCTATATTTGTGAGTGCGACACACAGTCGGTCGGATAGGCGGAAGTGACGGTGCGGGGACGTCACTTGCCACACGGCTCGTTACGCTGAGGGAACGAACGACCCGTGACAGTTGGTATCAGAGCTTTGGGGGAGGAACCAGGCTTGTGATTACTTCGAGATGGCTACACATAGAGACCGGATTGTTGCCTTAGAGAGGGCAGTCAATCGGCTTTCTTCGATTTGTTTGGGTGACGAAGGTGCCGCTACCCTGGACCTGCGAGTGGGTCAGGCAGAGACGGACCTTGCCCATCTGAGTGCGGACCTTGAGAGGCAGCAAGGGACCACTCAAAGACTTTCGGTGGAGACCCAGGCCCTAGAGGGAGGTGTCGTGGGGAACACCAACGCAATTGCCGAATTGCGAGAGATGATGATGGAGCTCCGTGCAGAGGTGCGGGTGCTCCAAGTTGGCGGTTGCCAACAACCAGATGACGGCCGAATGCTCCAGAGATGGCTAGGGCATTCAAGTAGGCCGAAAGTCCCCGAGCCAAAGACGTTTGGCGGGGCAAGAGACGCGAGGGAACTCGAGAACTTTCTTTTTGACATGGAGCAGTACTTTCGAGGCAACCCATGTGGGGGAAGAGGCCGCAAAGGTGACGACTGCAGTCCATGTATTTGTCGGGGGACGCCAAAGTGTGGTGGCGAACCCAGAAGGTGGAGATCCAAGCTGGACGCCTTCGAGTAGGACACATGGGAGGAACTGAAGCATGAGGATGAAGCGACAGTTCTTTCCACATAATGTTGAGGAAGAAGCTCGCCGTGCCTTATGCGGATTGAGGCAGACGGGCACCATTCGAGACTATGTTAAGAGCTTCCAGACCTATCTCCTGAGCATCACGGACATGTCGGAGAAGGATAAGCTCTTCTTTTTCAAAGAAGGCCTGAAGCCGTGGGCGAGGGCAGAGCTACAAAGAGCAAGGGTTGAGAATCTGGACTCAGCCATTGCACAGGCCGAGGGATTGGTTGACTACCAGCTGGAACTGCGACGAGAAACGAGACCAGGGGTCAATCAGTCCAAGGGATCCGGTAACGGATTCCATCGAGCAAATGGGGGAAACGGTGGGGGAGACCGGCCCTCCACACCACAAAATGATGCTCAAACACAGTCCAAGGGCCGAGGCCCAATTACCAGCAACAATAATGGGGACCAACAAAGATACGGATGCTATATTTGCCAGGGTCCCCATAAAATGGCCGAGTGTCCAACGAAGAGACTCGTGAATGCATTGATCGCAAAAGGCAATCTTCTTAGCCAAGAGGAGCCGACTTCAGAGGAAGACGGTGGCGAGGAGTTGTGCGACCAGGAAGAGCATGCTATGGGGGCATTCTCCTACTGGTGCAATGCACTTGAGAGCTCGACGGGGACGACAAAAGCCGAAAGACCCCTCCAGGACAAAATTGACAAGGTGATTGCCAAGTGCCACGCAAAGGTACTTACCAAACAAGAAAATCACACTGCTATCAAAACGGGAAGGCCGACCGTGGAGGATGCGGCTAAGCCAACCCTTGAGGAGGATGAAATTGAGCAGGTTAGGCCAATGAGGGGCAAAAATAATGGCCTAATGTACGTGGATCTAATGGTGAATGGGAAGCCAATACGGGCAATGATTGATACAGGGGCAACCCATAATTACCTGTCCAGCACTGAGGTAGAGCGACTGGGCTTGGTGTTGGAGGAATCCACGGGCAGAGTGAAGGCAATCAACTCTGCCGCACAACCGGTCGTGGGAGTTGCCAACTGGCGTATCCATAAAGGCTGGTTCGTTAACTACACGGACTAGTTTTACAGCGGTTAAAATGGATGACTTCAAACTCATCATTGGGTTGGAGTTTCTACGAGATGCAAGGATCGCCATATACCCTCATGGCAACGCTCTAATTGTTCTAGGCAGCAATCCATGTATGATTCGGGCCTCAGTGGGAAGAGCTGATGGAACGAATCTCTCGACGCTACAACTGAAGGAAAGCCTAGAATCGAGGGAAACATGCTTCTTGGCGCACCTGCGCTGGGAAGAGGGATTAATGCTTCGGGGCCGGAGGCACTTCCGGTTCCACTCAAACCTTGGGAAAGCGTATCTCTCCATTTCATCACGGACGTACCCAGAGTGGGACATCTCACAACGATTTTGGTGGTGGTGGATCGCTTTTCTAAGTATGTGACTTTCATTCCTGCACCCCAGTTCATTACAGCTGAAGAGATTGCTCGACTCTTCTTCGAACACATTGTTAAATACTGGGGCACTCCGCGGGAGATTGTTAGTAATCGCAATCCGCGGTTCACTGACAAATTTTGGACCAAACTCGAAGAAATGCTCGGGTCCAAATTGAATACTAGTCCCACAGCGAATCCTGAATCAGATGGCCAGACGGATCGATTCGATGCAATGTTGGAGGAGTATCTCCGGCACTTTGTAATGGCCAATCCGAAAGAATGGGTGCAATTGTTGGAGGTGGCCCAGAGTTGCTTTAATGCTCAAGGGAGTTCTTTAACTAATAAGAGTCCTTTTGAAATCATTACAGGGCAACAACCTCGAGCTAAAACGGTGGATGCTGTGAAAGAATCAGAAGTCCCAATGGGGTTGAAAGATCATTCGATTTTCCATGGTAGTCTTTTAAAGCCATATCACAAAGACTGGGAAAATCCATTCAAGGGACGAAAGGCGCAGAAAGGATGCGGAGAAAAGGAGAATTCTTGGGAACAACCAACAAACCTCAGAGCCCTTCAAAAGACATTCTATGCTTGCAATGCTCCAACGGCTCCGAGGACGTCGCCAAATCAGGTGGGGGAGAATGTCACGGGGTGGCCAAACGCTTATGTCCCGTGACCTACAAAAGTCCCCTAAGTACGTTGCCCAAGAGAGGAAGATGTTGCCGATCGCGCCCGTGCGCTTGCCTAGTCCGCACCCAGAGTCGTGCGGTCGTTGCTTGGCGCGTCCGTGCCGCAGCTCTCGTGCCCTATCGCACTCGTGCATCCCTTCTTATTGCACTTGTGTAGTAGCTGGTACAACCTGTCGCACATCTGTCGCAGCCGCACGCCTAGCACCGTGCTCACCGATGCCTATCGTGACTCACAGGAGGACGGAGTCGCACGCCCGGCACCACCAGCGCCCGGAACGCATGGGACCACCGGTCACAGATCGGTGCGATATCTGACGGGCATGAAGAACCAAGTACCAGAAGCATAGGGATGTAATTTTAGGTGCTAGTTCTTCCTGTACATGTAAATAGCTTAGTTAGTGTATTTTCCCTGTTCTACAGAAAAACAGTGTCTACTCCTGTCACTTAGGGTTTTTTGCCAGGACTACTATAGGGGGTGATAAGGAGTTGGATACGAGAACGGGTGTAAACGATTGTTGTAATCTTTGCGTTTATTGAATGAAATCTTGTTTCCTATTAAACCACTGTGTCTCTAAAGCTTATATATGCATTAATTTGCTATATTTGGGAGTGCGACACACAGTCGGTTAGTAGGCGGACGTGACGGTGCGGAGCGTCACTAGCCACACGGCTCGTTACACTGAGGGAACGAACGACCCGTGACACGTCGGGTCCCGGGTCCGGGTCCGGAACCTCAACACAAAAACGGGTCCGGGTCCGGAACATTCAATTCCGGCCCGAACCCGGCCCGTTGACACCCCTACCACTCCTATAGTGCAGGTTTAGAAATAAAATAATATACTGTTAATTATTAATTAAAAAAAACAATATTACTGCATTAGCCGCCGTATAAAAATTCTAAAATAAAATAAATGCGTACACTACACTAAACGACCTAGTAATACATACCAAATAAAATAATCATCTATAAAGAATTTTCTAAGTTCTTTAAATCCTTCTGTTATTTCTTGTTTAAATTTTTTGATGATGCTTGGTGATGAAACACTAAGTAGAGGTCAAAGCCGAGTCAAAGACAAGGGGTGTAAGTGCATGGTAGGCGGTCTGTGTTTGTCAATTATCTATCAAATACTGAACTGATAGATTATTGAGGAAAGTGGAAAGTAACTACACAAAAACATCATCTCAAATTCGGAATCACCTAAAGTTTGACCAGTTTATTCCTCCTTTAACTTCTTTCGTTCTCAACATAAATTTCCTGGATGCAGCAGCATAATGGGACCCACTGCTGCTGTTGTCCTTTAAGTCAGTCGATTCTCTTCTTCATTTAGAACAAATACATGCAGAAAATAATACCACCACATATTACAAGACTTCATGATATCTGCAAGTGCAAAAATGCCTCAGAATTCTTTATCACTTCTCGAACAAATTTCAAATTGGCAGTTTTATTAGAATTACAAGAAGACGACAAAAGACTGGATTGAGGAGATCCAATTTCTCCAATTTGCCACTGACCCAATCTCTCCGATTTGCCACTCGTGTCGTTTTCTTTGCCTAGTAACTCAACTTCTCAGACTCCCTCATTGGCATTTTTCACGGGGTGATTTTGAACCTTTCAAAATTTGGGATTGAGATGGTTTAACTAATCCAATTTGCCTTGTTGCTTTTCCGCACAATTGGAAATTTTTTGTGGTGACTGTTTGTCCAAGTACAACGATTTTCCTAGCTTATGTAACGGCTTTTCAGCCCAGTTGCAAGCACATATCTCTTTCAACTTCAAACTAGAAGCCAGAAGAACTGTTACGCATAGTGATGTACTAAAATATAAACGCATGAGATTAATTGGAAACACAGAATTTTATCAATGCCAAAAGAAAAAGAAGCTTGTCCAGGTAATCCATTTAACAAACTGTCAGGTGAGCGTTCCATCCCTCATCCTATTTTGTTTCTGTATAAATTTCTTTCTTCATTTTATGTACTAGTAGCTTTTAGGCCATGTAGTTTCCTTTTCAAAAACTAATAAACTTGTTGTACAGGCGTTGTTTGACTAAAGAGCGAGGGCAAATGCCCAATTTGGCTCTATCCTGTCTATTAAACTATGTAACATTTTTCATTTCTACACAACTTTCCTGTTGTTCCCCGTCAACTGTGAATGAAATTGCCAGTTTAATGCTGAAGCGAGCAAGGAGGGGATGGTGAAGGGAAAGCGAATGACTTCTTGAGGAATCGTCTTTGATTTTCGTCAGCAAAACAGAGTACAGAATCAACACACACCTCCATAGCAGAAGGAGGTCGAAGAGGCTTGAAGTCCTGCAGCTTTGAGTACTCCACCATGAGATGATACATGTAATCGTAGATCCTATCCATACTCAAACTTCCCATAAAATCTTGTGCAGCTCTTCCTATAGCTTCAGCCTGTTTGGCAAAGATGTTGTGGATAAATTATTTAACTTGTAAATGCCAATATCTGTTACGAGAATGCAAATAATAAAAATAATTGTAGAGAGGAATTTGAAGTCTTGGCAACACTTAATCTCTTAAAATTTTGAGAAGTGGAAAGTAATAAACAGACAAGAGGAGTGGAAACAGTAGAATACATTCTAAGACGGAGAATAAAATCCCTTAACAACTAGGTTGTATGTCATTTTCCATGTCTTGGTCTCTTAGCGGTAACTAAATGACTCCAATTAGGAGGAGCCATTGCATATCCAAGGATGTAAACTACATTTCTAACCAATTTCTGCAGATATTATCATTCAAAAAAACTATGCTGTCCTACTTTTCTTCTGAAGCATGGGTAGCAACCAGTAACTCCAGATAAGAAGTTAGCATTCTAATATACATAATGCAGAACCAACCATATTTTAGGGTGATTACAATGACTGAATCTGCTGATATGTAATACATTATTTATGTCGGTAAAACTTATATTGTGCTACTAAGAAGTTCATAGTTTGAAATTAAGTTTAACCATTCAAGAAGATTAGCTGACCTAGCATGGCAATCCTGTCAAGGGACGAGAGAAAGAATAAGCAAGTTGAGAATGAATTGTTACCTCAGTGGGATGCGTATTGCCCCACTCAACAGCAAGCATTATGGACGAGCATAAATCGGATAGAGGGACAGGCAAAAAATCTTTCTGGGGAATAAGACCACGGCCGAAAAAATCTTGATATTTTGGTGATACTATGAGCGGAACTGAGCCGCATGACAGAATGTATTTCAAGCTCACGGACCAAGCGTATCCTTCAGCATAGATCTTGTACCTGCATATTAAAGAAGTGGCACGATGAAAGATCCAATAAATAAATAGAAAGCTCTCTTGATGATGGATTATGAATGGATATTTGCATGTTAGTTCCTAAAGCATGTATCGACTGCTCGATAACATTGAGTTAAAAGGAAGTTGAAACTTTTGTAGGACCAATTGACACTCTCAGAATTTAGTAACTTATGATGTACACTTGAGTCATCTAATTATTTCTAGGAAACAATCACCTAAGATTTGGTTAAGAATGGCTCATAACAAACTTGAGATGATGATGAGATGTATAACTTCTGGCCGGTGATCCCAATTTTGAACATATTGAGTCAAATTCCAAGCTTGTAAGTTGGGCAGGCTGATCAGAAGTGTGTAAAAAAGAAATTAAATTGGTTAATATTTGTAAAGCAACTTACCGATGGTTACACTGATCTGATAGTTTGGACTGCTTAAAACCTCCTCTTGCCGCTTCTCCCCAGTCCTGTGATTAAGAAAAGGAAAGGAAGAAATAATCACTAACAACACGAAAGGAAGAAAATCATACTTTCATGTATACAGTTTTAAGGTATATATCCAGAAACGTCCAAAGCAATAGCAAAACGTTTGACTCATCAACCTGTCGCAGAATTTGTGCTCTCCACTTCTCAGTGTCATTGCATTCCAGCAATGCTGTCCGAATTGGAGAAGCAACATCAGGATTTCCTTTCCAGTATGCTAGAGGCAACTTATTTTGCCAACTCTGAGCTCGCGAACCTTGTTTGATGCTTCCAAATTCTTCTTCCCATGGGTGTATATTGATCTCTGACCTGTAAAAGAGTAATCCATCTATGAATAAAAATCGATTATAACCAAAATTAGGCGCATACAATTCCAGAACCTTACCAACCCCAGAAAGACCAATCAGGGAATGGAACATCAAAATGCTCTGGCGTTGTACAATACCGGAACAATGGCAAAGGCATTGAAGCATGCTCGGTACGATTAATACTCGGCTTATCCATACAATCAAACATCAAATCCACATCCGGAATCTTCCCAGGATACCTCCTGAGAAGCTGCAAGAAACTCCAAATAGTGAACATTGCCCTACTCTGTACACAAGCAAAATACAAGTCCACATACAATTTACCCCGTATAATGGTAATCCTAAACGCTGCAAAATTTTGAGCCTCCGCTATATGCCTCGTGGAAATCTTAGACTTAGCCCATGGCTCCATATCCTTGTGTATATGTCTGAAAAAATCAGGACAATTACTGTTGTTGGATTCTTGATGTTTTGGGTGGTTATTATCTAGTGTGACACGGCCATTTGTGTTGCTGCTGCGGCCACAAGCGAGATAAGAACATTGGATTATCTTGGAGGCAATCGAGTATTTTGATTCTTGGTCCAAGGAAAAAGCTTTTGGTGGGAAAAGATGCCATGGTGTCGGTTCTAAGTTGTGTCCCAAGATTGTTTTAGTTCTTGAAACAAAACTTCCCACAAAACTATCCACCTGTTCAATTTATTAAAAAAAACAGAAAAGAAAAGAAAAGAAAAACAACATGATCAGGCTTAACAAGAAAAACAACATCCTGATTCTAAAAGCAAAAGTGCGTAAAGAATCATACAGAAACAGGATGAAAAAGGGACCTCAAAAAATAGGAGGACGGTGAGAGAGATGCCGGTAACGACGAGGAAGAAGCGGGGAATGAAGGAGAGAGAAGGGGAGCGAGAAGGAGGCTTTGAAATATTTGATAGAAGGCCCATTTTTGGTGGAGGTGGTGGTTTCGGTGGTGGTGGTGGTGGGACAGGTGCAGCGTTTTGTCATCGGGGTCGACTAAAGTTTTTTTGCAGTTATTTTTATGTATCCAACATTCTATGTCGGTCTCTTGTACGGTTTACAGTTGACGGTTTTAATATTTCCATGTGGAAGGTTTAGACACAAATTCCCGTTTTCATGTGTGAATTTGTAATAATAAAATTTAATTAAATTCTGATTTTATTTGTAATTGACTTCCACAGATAAAAAATATTGTATATGACGGCGGCACTTAATAATTGTTTGTTACAATGACCAGAATAGTATGTTCATAAATGCCAATACTTTCCTCATCAAAATAACTTAGTAGTTCAATTAAGGCCGGCAATAATGCCAAAACTATAATTTTCCTACCAGAGCAATTTTTGCTCAAATGTCAACATTGTCCTTAACAAGTCAAATCATATATTTATTTTTATTAATTTTTCTTATCTCTTTTAATCACTCTCTTTATCATCTCTCTTTTTAATGATTCCTCTTCTCTCTCTTTCAATATCTCACTTGTACAATTCTTGCCTTTTCATCCTTATGTGACTTTCCTTTTTTTTTTTTTACTTATTTTCAAAAATTTTCCTGGCAAAATGAATTGCATAAATAACTTATGTTTTCCATCTCCTCCTTCTTTATCATCAATATCGCTAAGTTTTAATTTTTTTATTTTTGCTTGTTTTCTTTTATTGTTAATTATTTTGCACATTTGAGCACATAATCTCTTCCTATTTGTTCAAATTTCTGCATTACTGTTGTGATAAATTGTAATTCAATTATGAAATATATTATTATATCTATTTGTATTTTAGATTAAAGTTCTCACCTTTTTACAAAAATTGTTGGGATTGATTTCTAATTTGGGGGATGAATAAGTGTCTTACCATGAATTTTATCACTTTGCTGTATCTTTTAGTTCTCTCTACACACCAATACCTAAGTTAAATCTTTACTTTTGAGATTTTATTACTCATTAAATTATTAATTCTATGTACAGGCCTTTTTCTAGGTTTCTATGATTACTTCAATATGTATATTAATAGAAAGAAAAAGCACAGACGGTTATAATATTTTCTTATATTATATTGGAGTGCTTTGATGTTTTCATCGTTGTGGATACATATTATGACAAAATTGTTTCTCATATTATTTTAATTATATGATAATGAATTGTTAAACATAATTATTTTTCACTTAGACTAACTTGGCAATTTATAAGCAAGGTTTTTTTTGGTTTTTTTTATTTTAATTGTTTATTTGTTTAAGATAAATAAAATTTTATTATTAAAAACAGTTTTTCAAATACAAAAAAGACAGAAGTATAATTGGAGCTAAAGGACGGGAATTATAAAAAGCGATGAAAAACACAACTAATTTGTAAAGTTTATAAAGAAATACACAATAAGAGAGAGGGGGAGAGAGGGAGGGAAAGAATCTGTTAAAGATGAGGAGAGAGAAGAAATCATTATGAAGAGAGAGGATATAAAGAAGGATTATTTAGAGACATCACCTAAAATAATTTACAAGAATATATGGTGTTGAACTTTCAGGGACAATTTTGGCATTTGAGAAAAAATTGCTATTCTTGCTCTGGCAATAATGCCAGCCTTCAATTAATTCAATTATTTGTACCAGTGTGTGATCATGCAAAAATTTTCAGCAAAACATTCTTCTTGGACTTGAAAAGGTAACTTCTCGGACCCACCGTTCATTTTTGCACTTGAGGACTTTTCTTTTTAAAAGGAATTAATGAGGAAGTTTACTACGATAAGTATTAAAATCATATATTTAAAATCATTTGATATATTCACTTTGGTAAGTCAAGCTTTAAATTTTTATTTTCTATTACTAAATACTAATAAAAAATTCTTAATTACTAAAAATTAAATGAAGGCCCTGTAGAATCTGAAGTCATCTTTCTTTCTTTGGGCATTATATTCCCATCTCGGTCCATTTAACATTATTAACAGCCAAGCACTGTGGCCTTTACGAAACCACACCCCACGAGCTCAATAGCATTGCCCAGAAACAGAATATGTGTCGATCTCCGACTGATTGAGTCCATACAGTAATAATCTTTTTGAGGATTGAGCACAATACATTCTAGTGACAGTTGGAATTCTCAGTGCCAAAAATTTCAGTATCAATCACAATAAATTGACATCCTAAAGGTTTCAAATTAACAGAATGTGAACACAAGATGTCAATTTATTATGATTAGTGCTGGGTTGGCATTAGAATTTTTGGTACCTAAGATCTCAACTGTTCCAGTGGGGGCTGCGGTGTTACATTTGTAATACAAGACTTCTGATGTCCCTAATACATCATTTGATTGACAAATAACACAAGAATGTAAAAAGTTAATGCCATTGGTTATAAAATTTTAAATTTTAATAAAATGCCATTTCAAAAAAAATTTAAAATACGTCATTATGTTTACTTATTGTATAATTTACGCTACTTATTTATGTAATTTGAGCCAACTATTTCAAATCCGTGATTTATTACCATTGAGGCGCGTGATGTAATTGTGGAGGATCTTAGGGGGTGTTTGGTTTAGGGGAATCAAGGAGGGGAATAGGTATCACAAGTAATGATACCCATTGTTAATGTTTGTTAAACAACTATCACTATCATTCAATGGGAATGATAGTGATTAATTGGAGTGTTAATGATTCCCCACAAAATACTAGTCTATCAAACCCATTAACCCTTATTATTAAGGGCAAAAACACACCCATTAAAAAATATATATCTTTTGAGTTACCCACCCTCTCTCTCTCTCTCTCTCTCTCTTCTTTTGATTTTGAATATTTTTTATTAGTACTTTATAAATTTTTTTATAAAAATTCTTTTTAATAATTTTTTTAACATTCAATAATTTTATAAAAAATTGTATTGAAAATCAAAGATATATAATACTCTCTGTTAATATAATAAAAATGACTATTTTTTAAGATTATCATTTCCATAAAACTCAAATTAGAGCATGACTATATTTAAAATTGAAGAAATCTTTTTAAATTTTTTTCAAATATACAAAATAAGAACTAAAAAATATGTATATCATAAATAAAAATTTTAAAATTTACTTGAAAGTCAGTATACCAAACAAATATTCTTATAATGATACCCCTTCAATATACCAAACAAATATTCTTATAATGATACTCATTCCATTATTAAACCAAACATGTTGGGGGGAATCATCAAAACCCATACTCATAGTAGAATTAATGATACCCATAGTGATAGTGATTGAGGAATTTGAATCAAATACCTCCTAAATTGAATTTTTGTTTGTAAAAGATACTCAAACTCAGTCGTTTTGGGCTTTCGAGATGGTATCCAGAAGGAAGTTAGCAATTGTTAGCCGACAGTTAGCTTTTGACCAGCGGCCATAACTGCCTGTACTGCATGAATGAAGCTGCCAGCTTGAGTAGTTAAATGAAAGGAGTGAATAAATGCACGGAATTTATTCGGTCAATTCTGAAATAAGATTTCTTTCTCTCTCAAGTTTCTGTGTCATTGTAGACAATTAAAATTTGTTTAGTCAAGATTAAATAAATTAAATTGATCTTCATTAAATTAAAATAAATTAAACTCACCTTACAAGTCTATTCATGTTTGGACTTATACATTGGATGAATTGCAATTGGGCCGTGAATTAAACCATGGTGCAAAGTCCATTTAAGTTAAACTAAGTTAATTTAATTAATCCTTATTAATAGACCTATACATGTGGACTTCAAATTAAATTGTAAAGTCTATTTAAATTAAAGTGAATTAATTTAATTAATTCACATTGGATTAATTGGGCTAACTCAATTATCAAGCTTTATTTTAAACGGACTTTCAAGAGTTATAAATAGTTCAAGTTGTGGAACATTTTGAAGAGTTTATCTCAAGCCAACCACTCACTAAATTTTGGTTATAAATAGGGGCTCCACCTCTCAATCAGACATCGGTTCATTCCCAAAGTTCAGAAAAAATTTTAAAAGTTCTCAAGAGATTTTTCACTCTAAAAAGCTCTAAAGATTTTTTTTTTTGAAAGATTTCTCTAAAAAGCTCTAAAAAGATTTCTCTTTCAAGTCTTTCAAGAGATTTCTTTTTTCAAGTCCCATAAATCCCCTCAAATCCAAATCCCCAAATCACCACGTTCTTCAATACGAAGATTTGAAGAACAAGTATTCAAAGAAGCGTTATCAAATCAACTGTTTTCTACACTAAATCATAAAAAAACTCCAGATTTATTTCAAGAATAGGCATTTTTCTTGGCTCTTGAATTAAATCCTTGAAGAGAAGAATCAAAGGACAGTTTCTAAGGGACAAATTGTATAAAGGAACAAATCTGGCGATTGTAACTTTTATTTCCAAATAAATAAAATTCCAATTTGTGCGATTATTTTCCTTATTTTCATTATTTACGAACAACGAAATTTGTTGTTAGAGTCATATTCTATTTCTTCTTCTTCAATCCTTCTTAATTCCCTTCCAGATTTCGTCTTGATTTAAGGCCATCACATGATTCATCCTATAAAAATTACATATCTAATCAAATATTAAATTCCGTCATTACTTTCATGGTGGATTAGCATAAGGAAGGCTTTGCATTACATGTAGGATTTGATGCAAAGGCTTTTTTCTGTTTAAAATATTTTATTTTCTTGAACTTGTCCTTGTAATACAAGTTTTATTTTTTTTTTTTTTTTGAGGAATTGTAATACAAGTTTTTACTATAAGGTTAGTGGTTGTGCTCAATCTTCTCCTTGCTTATCTATAAGGAAATAACATAAAAATGATTGAACTACCTTCACATTTTTATCCCATTTAAAGAGATAAAAATTCAATATAGTTTTTACAACTAGGTTTGAAGTCCATTGTTTATGTAACATTCTTTTAAAACATTATTATGTAACTAGATGTTTCATATTTCACACACCTGAGCTAGTTGTAGTTTAATGAGTTAATTCTTACTTCGTATGCGCATTTATCCCCTTCAAACTTTCTGGCATTACAACGCTTCAGCTTCTTTTTTTTCACCCCTTGGATTGAAGATTACCTAACCCTTTGCCTTCATGTTTGGTAGAAATTAAGACCTCAGAACTCAAAAATTCATGGAACTCACTAGGATAAGGGTTTATACTCTGTAAATTTTTTGTTGAAGTATATTTATACAGGAGAAGCTGAGAAGGCAATTTCTAGCTTTGTAAGACATGTTTACTGCTAAACGATTTGTGAATCTAATTGCTTTGCATTTCTAAAGGTTCGTCAGTGAAAGTCTTCTGTTTTTTTTTTTTTTTTTTTTGTTTTTAAGATTTTAGTTTCTACAGATCATACAATGCATACTAGGAACCTCAGCTAATAATTATGTCGCTAGTTGGAACTCCATAAAAAAAAATTAGCACTTCACATGTTTCGTGAAAATTAAAGCAGAAAAAAGAAAAGGCTTCTTGGTTTTCACCTTCCAGCACAAGGAAAAGGATCGGCATCTTCAGTCCCTGAAGATGCAAGAATTCAGAGTTGAGAGTAATTCTCTTTCAGTTGATTCCAGCAAAGGCACGACACCGAAACTTCCAGTATTCTTTAGTTTCTTTTAGCCGGGCTTGGCGTTCCTTCTGCCGGCGCTCTTCCCAGTATTCTGGAAATCTATCGACATACACACTTCATCAGGAAGGCCTAATTAAACGCATATAATATTTTAGCCCTTTATCTTCTTTCTTTTCCTTTTAAATTTCCTGTTTGTCGCACATTGGAATACTTGGTAAATAAACATCCGAATGAACTTACTTTCTTCTCAACAATATGCTTAGCTGGGACATTCTCACGGCACTTCTGAACACTCCTTCCTGATCAAGTAAATCCAATGTTCATTTGGTATGTCACAGGTTGGCTCAAAATTTCAATATATATTTCAGGTGCGACAATCAGGATTCAGTGCTGCTTATGTCACTACATTTTGATAAGGGAATACTTAGAGATGTAACACTTTGAGCTTCTAGGATGCCCAATTAACATATATGACTAGCCTGACATATTAAAATAACATATACAAGGTTTTGCATTGAAAGGAATTTGAATTTACATAACAACAGTTGTAAAGTCGACTTCTTGCCGCCTTTTTAAGAATCCACAACAATCGTTTTCTTGACATTGTTAGGATGTTTGGCACTTCTATTTATTTAAATTTTAGTGTAACCATATGCTTTAGAGTAAGTTACTTACTTTTCTACACAAGGGGCATTTCGATCTGGAGTCTGCAGCCTTAATTCCTTCAAAGGTAGTTACTGATCCAGCAGAACAAGCACACATGTAACAGAACATATGACCACATGTGAGAGAGACCGGATCAAAGAATGTTTCCTGAGGCCCAAGAACTATAGAATTCGTAATTTGTCATCTTAGAAAGCGAAGTGAAATCATGTTTAAATGAGGGAATGAACAATTCGTATTAATATATTTAACTCACCAAGCAGATTGAACAATATAGATCAATATCAAGCACCCTAGAATTCGAAAGAGTGATTGAAAGGGAAGATCGTCCTTCACTTATCTGGAGCTTGCACTCGTCAAATTGTCCAGGAATTATTCTGTTCTTTCTTTCTTTCACGTTAATATGGGATGCCATCAGTTCACAGAGGCAAGGGGAACTAAGATCTTCAAGCTGCACATTTTGGAATTCTGTCTTACACTTCGAGCCATTTGTTGGGCCATGAACCTGTCCCCAATAGCACGGTCTTGTCAATTGTAGTATTTTATCAAGGCAATCAACACGAGATTAATAGGTTGAGATCTAGTTGCATATAAGGCTTTATGCAATTGACATTTTGCAGCTAGGCCAGATGTTTTACTTTAAGGCTTGCAATTCGATTCCGGTTTGCTCCTTGTTGGTCTATTAGTACAGTATTAAAGCCTCAGGGATGGGGTGCTGAAACAAAGGAACTGTGAGATAAAATTGCCTATTTCCGATTTCTATTGCCGAGTTGTATTTGCCAGAGCTGAAAAAAGAAGTGTTGGAAGTTTGTAAAGAAAAACTGAAGCAAGAAATTATGGATGAGGACAATCACACTACTTGTACTAAAGAAATCAGGTCATAAAGTTCAAGACCTGGTTGTATTTCTTGAAGATTTTTCTGATGGTTTCTGAACCGATATAAGCTGATAGTGTTGAAGTATTTAGGTCTTGTATCATAATTGCATCCTTTCCCTGTGGCCTGTTTGTGAGAATTATGAAGCATTTCTGGAATCCCTGAGGCCAGCCTGGTCTTGAGGGCGTTCTGTACATGCTTGTTCAAGTTGAATACAGTTGCGGAGGCTTTTCTGGCACCAGGTGTAAAGAGTTCGCCTTTGTACACTACAAAGTGTTATTGATAAGACAAATTGAAGCTACGGAGAAGTTTGAAAAGTTGAAATTACAGAGAAGGGTTGAAAGCGAACTTAAATCCGAAGATAAAATCAGGTCCATAAAGTTGGAAATATAGTTGGCAACTGAAGACAAAGTATTCCTATCATGTGAAGAGTTACCTTAAATTCGCAAAAATTAAAAGAAAAATCAGTTACTAAAAATAGACTGATGATGTTTCAGACTCAAAAAATACCAATCATGTCCTGCTTCATTCTGAATCCAATTATTGGAGCTTTCTTACTGATCTTTCTAATCAAAGCAGTTTAAGTTTCGACAGAAAACTTGATTATTCATCGTTCTCATCTGCCCAAGGAAATGATGGGAAAAAAACTGAAGGTTGGAGAAGGGGAAGATCAAGACCTGAGGAACCTGGGGAACATTGACGTAATGGGCCATCGACCTCCATAGGCACCAAATTCTTTCTTCCACAATGCTCCTTCAAACTCATTGACTTTCTGCAAATGAAGAAGTCATTTCAACAACAGAAAGAAATCTTGAACAAAAATTGTGAAACCTCTCCAAAAAGGAAAGAAAAACCTAGGCATTATTGAAAAGCAGTACCTTATCTTGAAGAATATTAACAATAAAAGAATTTATCCATCCCCTCAAAGATTCCTTACTCTTTGCGTTGCATGTCTTGGTAGGCTTGGTTTTTATCTTGTGTTCAAATCAACATAGTGGTGTAATCTGTTCGTAGTAGTGAATAGTCGATATCATCACTATAACGTACATATGTCCTCTTGGTGACCTGTATTTCACCTTTTCAATGGATACAATGGCTAATGCGGGACAGAGACTTGGCTAACTACCTCTTTCTTTTTCCTCAATCCAAATCAATGGTGTATCATTAACCGTGCTTATCCCAGGGATAGTCTACCTTATTATAATGGATTCCTTGTGGATAAGACTATCATTGACATGAATTGAAGGAAAAATGTGATCAATAGAATCTCTCCAATAAAGTCCTAGCTTGATCTATTAGCAGAATGAAGTTTTATTTTCCATTTTATACTTTTTTAGGTCATATATTTAGTATTAGAAAAGCCAAATATCATTTTATCTAGCTAGAATCTGAAAAGATAATAGTGAAACCACGTTCTTCTCAGCTATTTCTATGGTGTGGCATAATAGTGTACTTAAGATGTAGTAACTTTCATAGATGAAAGTTTGTTTTAAAGAAAACAAATCTACATCGTTCTAAAGAGATGGAAAAAGAAAGAAATAGGCTGACTCGAAAGGGCATATACCCAACAAGTGGTCGAGCAGGAAGTCTACGTGCAAGACAAATAGTTGTGGGGGGAGAATAAAACACAGTTAGCAATTAATTCCTCATCACTAAAACACTCCAATTATCCTGGTGAACAGAATTGAGGATCGAATCTCATGCTCTAAATTTGTAAAACCTATTCAATACATTCTTTTTAGTGCACCAAGCTATTTTGTTACAAGGGAGATTCTAAATCTTGTAAGGTGAAGGCTTAAGGGGCTTAATAGTGGAATTTGAAATCTTACGTTTACTTGATTAATGTTCTCGCCAATTGAGTTAGGTCTAGATCACATAAATAAATCACTAAATCTACCACAGCTGCTAGACACCATCACTATTCAGTCTTCAGTCATCAATCACTCTGGTGCTACATTTCTAACCATCGTACCCTGAACCCTAACCATCATCAATCACTAACGTCAGGCCTACAGCTGGCGATTGGCCCAGAAAACTGTTATGTTTGTCTACCAAAGAAAAAGGACAAGGTGAGCATGAAAGTTAGGCAAAAAACGGGAGGAAACACAAAAAGTTCCAGGGACCATGGTCCCTGAGTGAGTATTGCGTGCATCACGAGCGTCATGTGACATGTCTACGTGGTGCTACTTGGAACCAATCATACATCCTCAAATAATACAGTTATGACCCACCATTACCACATGACGATAAATTATTAGTTTCTAGTACACCACGTGACAATACACGTGATGTATTGTATACTTTTCCCCATGGTCCCTGCCTGCCATCATTGCACTGGCCCCTATCTATGTGGCTTCTTTTTCTTACAAACAGAAAATGTAAAAGCATAAAAGAGTCTAAATTCATAGCGACCATTCCCATAAATTGAATTGAATTTGGGGACCAACCCTTTTTTTTTTTTTTTTTGAAACAACAACAATAAACATCCTTCATTTTCATTGCTTCAAGTCTTGCATAGCAGCTTTTACAATCGATGATGGAAAGTCATTCCACCAGATCATTCTCTGCTCAATTCTAAGAGCTAACTTTGCCAGTAGATGAGCAGGCATATTCCCAGATCTACATACATGAGAAAAGATACAACACTGAAAGCCTATTTTCATTTCTTTAGCTTTATCCACCAAGTGTCCGATTGGCGATAAATCTCTTTCAGCTGAATTAAGCCTACGTATCACATTGGAGGAATCGCTTTCCAGTATGAACGCTTCAATTCCCACTTCTACTGCCCACTGCAAGGCTTTATATACAGCCATTAATTCAGCATGTTCCACTGACATAGTGTGCTCTATTGCTTCAGCTACAGCCTGCCATAATTTCTCCTTCTCCATCTCTAACTATTATACCAACTGCGGCTTTGTCTTGATTGCATGCTGCATCAACGTTAATCTTTAGCAAATCTTGGCCAGGAGGTTGCCATTCCTTCTTTAATTTCTGTTGCACCATAATCTTGTGTGAATCATGGACATGAATGTAATCCAACATAAATGACTTTGCCCATTCTATTTCCACCTCCACCTTTGATACTCTACGTTCAAAGATTAATTTATTCCTTGCATACCAAATTCTCCACAACAGAATGGCAAAAGGTTCTTTTTCATTCCCCTCTCCATTAGACATTACAAACTCCATTAAGTCTTTAAAACTCGATACTTTGATCTCTCTTATATTCATTGAAAGCTCTGTATTCTTCCACACTCTTCTAGCATATCTGCAATCAAAGAAAACAGTGTCTATCATCTTCATTTGCTTCTCCACACCATGGGCATAAATGGTTGATGTTTGCTATTTTCCTTCGTAAATTTACTCCAGTGGGAAGGGCATTCCAACATAATTTCCATAAGGAAACATTTCACCTTTGGGGGGACTTTTAAATTCCAAGTTGCTTTCCAGACTTTCTTCTCTTCAAGTGCTGATGATGATTCAATATTTCCATTCCAGTGTTTTAGCAGATCAAATATCATCCAATAGGCTGATTTTACTGAAAATTCTCCATCCCTGCTGTAATGCCATAATAACTGATCTTCAGGCCAAGACTCAACTAATGGAATGGAAAGAATCACCTCAGCTTCATGTGTAGGAAAAATTTCTCTTATTAGTTCCTTTTTCCATACTCCTCTCTGTCTATCAATCAGCTCATGTACAAACTCTTCCGACCAAATTCTTTTAACAAAAGAAGAAGGCTTGAAGTGGTAAGGTTTCGGCAGCCATGGGTCCTCCCATATTCTCACTTTTCTTCCATCTCCAATACGCCATCTTATCCCTTTCTTTAGAATTCCCTTACTTTCCCATATTCCTCTCCAAACATCTGATGAGCCTACCCCTTTTTCTGCCATCAGAAAACCTGACCTTGGGTAGTATTTTGCCTTAAGTACTCTTGCTAACAGAGATTCTGGTTGTTGGATGAGTCGCCATCCCTGTTTAGCCAATAGTGCATAGTTGAATATGGTCATATTTCTGAATCCCATGCCTCCATCCGCCTTGGATCTGCACATACTATCCCAACTTCTCCAACACAGCTTCTTTTCCACGTCTTTTTGTCCCCACTAGAATTGTCTCACAATTCCGGTAATTTCCTTGCATAAACCTTCTGGTATTAGGAAGCAAGACATCACATATGTAGGTATTGCTTGCACTATAGCTTTGATAAGGACTTCTCTTCCTGCCTGGGATAATATTCTCTCCTTCCATCTTTTGAGTCTTCTATAAATTCTTTCTTTGATAAAAGAAAATATCTCCTTCTTTGACCTTCCTATTAAATAAGGCAAACCCAAATACTTTCCATCAATTCCGCCCATTTGAACTCCAGGGATTTGCCTTAAATTTTCCGCAGTATCTTGGGGCACATTTGTACTAAAGTGCATTGAGGATTTATCATAATTTACTTTTTGGCCCGAAAACTCCTCATAGCACTTCATTACCTCTTTAATTTTTGTCACACTTCGCCTGTCAGTTTTGGAAAAAAAGAGACTATCATCTGCGAAGAGAAGATGCGAGATTGTTGGGCCATTTGTCCCCATTCTGATGCCACGCCATACTCCATCCTCTTCTGCTTTTCTAATAAGGCACGAGAGTCCATCAGCACATATAGTGAAAAGATAAGGGGAGAGGGGATCGCCTTGTCGTAGACCTCTGGAAGGCTTGAAGCTTCTTGTTGGCTGCCCATTAATCAACACAGAATAGGGGACTGAGGTTATACATCTCATTGTCAGTTCGATCCATTTCTTCAGAAATCCCATTTGCACCATCATTAGTTGGACAAAATTCCATTCGATCCTGTCGTATGCCTTGCTCATGTCCAACTTCAATGCTAAATATTGATCATCTCGACGCTTTTCCTTTCTCATAGAATGAAAGGCTTCAAAAGCTATGATGAAATTATCAGTGATTTGGCGTCCTTTGACAAATGCGCTTTGAGCTTCGTCAATGATTCTCGGCAAAATTTGCTTCAGCCGATTTGCGATGGTTTTGGAAATAATTTTATAAATTACATTACAAAGGCTAATCGGCAGATATTCTATCACTGTCTCTAGATGCTTCACCTTCGGTATAAGGACTAGATAAGTCTGGTTAATTTTCTCCAAGGTCAGATTTCCATTTAAAAATCCCAGCACCAAATTTATCACATCGTTTCCAATGATCATCCAGAATTTTTGATAGAAAAGGGCTTGTAATCCATCAGGTCCTGGGGCCTTCCAAAGGTGCATCTGAGATAAAGCTAACTTCACCTCCTCCTCCTCAAATGCTTTGTTTAAAAAATTTTCTTCTTTCTCCGGTACTCTCCTTCGTGTGAACCGTATATCTTCTCGTGGTTGTGCCCCCATAGTTGTGAATAGGTCTGTAAAGTATGATAAAATGCAATTTTCAATCTCCTCAGGTTTATCATACCATACCCCCGTTTGGTCTCTTAGGTGACGAATAGTATTTCGGGTTCTCCTTTTTGTTGCCTTGTGATGAAAAAAAAAAAGTATTTCTATCTCCATTCACGAGCCAATCTGCTCTCGATCTTTGCTTCCAGTACACTTCTTCTTTTGCTAACAAATCATCAATATCTCCTATTAATGCAATCTCCCTTGAAAGTTCAGCATTCGGATTACCTTGGATCTGCTTAAGCATCTCTGTTTTGCGGGCAATTTGTTTCTTGATATTACCAAACTTTAACCTCGCCCAGCCACTTAGGTCTTCAGCCACATTTACGGTCTTTAGATGAAAGCCTTCCACAAGATCGGTTGCCTCATTCTTCCAAGACTCGGTAACCACTTGATTACAGTCTTCATCCCTCATCCAGAATGCTTCAAATCTGAATATCTTCCTCTTTTTACCTTCTTGCTTATGGGACGCATGTCTCCGCACTTCCATTTTGATTGGGTTGTGGTCAGAATGTGATGCTGCTAGATGTTTAACTTGTGTGCCCTGAAACAGTCCTCGCCATTGAGAGTTGGCCAGAGCACGATCAAGTCGTAGATAAACTCTCTTGCATGTTTCTCTTCTATTGCTCCAGGTGAATTTATTTCCCTGATATCCCAAATCCACCAAGTCCACCTTATCAAGTGCTTGCTTGAATTCATACACTTGTGACCATCGCTTCTCCAACCCTCCTTGTTTTTCATCCTTCTCAAGAATTTCATTGAAATCTCCTAGGTATAACCACGGTAACTTTAAGCTGTCGCTCAATCTACAAAGGAGTTCCCAAGAACTTTTTCTTCTTGTTGCATCCGGATTCCCATAAAAGCCAGTTATTCTCCATTTAATACTACTATCCTTTTCTGTTATTATTGCATCAATGTGCCCTTTTGAATAACTAAGAATTGTCAGATCAATTTTCTCCATCCACAATAATCCCAGGTCTCCACTCAAACCAACCATGTTAACATAGAAGCCACAACTAAAGCCAATCCGTCTTCTAATCCTATCCATATCCCTATCCATCATTTTTGTTTCAGATAAAAATATTATTTTGGGGATCTCAATTTGAACCAAACTGAGTAGAGCTCGAATTGCCTGGGGTTTCCCCATCCCCCGGCAATTCCAAGCTAGGAGATTCATGGCTGTCGGCGGGGCTGCATAGCAACCTCCGCCGTTTGTTTTGAATAAATTGGTAACTGGTCATCAGTCCTCTGCTTTTTTGCCAAAATATTCTCCTCTCCCCAAGCATTAATCTCCCTATATCTCCTCCCACTTTCCTCTATCTCCAATTGGGTATCCAAACTGCCTTCTGGTCTCGTGTTGTGCTGGTGCCTTATGAGAACGACATCCTCCACATCTCTTCTTTCGTATCCATCATACCCGATTTTGCTATGAATAACTTGAACTGGGCCTAATTCTGTTCCCCATTCTTTTGGCATATTTGGGCCCTCTTCATCATCGTTGTGGGTACCATGGACACTTTCCTTGTTTAAAAAGTCAGTTTGGCCCACATTACCTTTTGCATTGGTTTCGCTCCTTTGGCCCATTGGGTTTTGTATTCCTTGGTCTAAATGCAGGCCCACAAGTTGTACGCCTTCCAGCTGGACAATCTCTTCATTAATTGCTAGAATCATTTTGTCCCCTTCTCGTACTTAATGCATTCTGTTTCCATCCTAGAGCTGTGTTCCGTAGCATTTTCAGTCTCCATTGTACCATCTTTTTTCTCGATTTTCCTTCTTTCCCTGTTTCCAGCTAATTCATCGGCCATACGGATGATCATCTGACTGGTCATCGGCTCCTTGCTAGTTTGCTTTTCTCAGTTTGGCAATTCTTGCTCCGTCAAGTCCACTATTTCCAAAATTGATGACCGGACAAAATCAGCATTTAACCATAATCCATACTTATACTCTTGCTTTTCCGGCATGCTGCTCTCACCACTTCCACATTTCTTTGCAACGTGGCCAATCATTCCACACTTAAAACACATAATGGGGAGCCTTTCATATTTGAGGAGTGCGAATCTTTGCCCGCCGTCTGGCCCTCTAAACCCAATTGTTCGTCGAATGGGCTTTTTGTCAATTGATAGTGGCTCGCATGCGATAAAACTTGCCCCCATTATCCAAGTTTCCCGGATCTGGATAATCTTGCATCCCGGAAATTTCTGGCAATCTTACTGGCCATATCTTTGGTATAATATTCTAGTGGTAGCCCTTTAACATGTATCCAGAATTGAGCTTGAAAAAAATCTTGAATCTTCACTTGTTCACCAAACTTCCATGGTTTAACAATTAACAATTCTTTGTCAAAGCACCATGGACCTTGGTCCACGACTCTGTTTGCTTCCTCCACCGAACTGAAGAAGAACTGAAGGATTTGGTCATGTAGTCTTCTTATTTGGAGCTTCTCACATTTCCATGCCTTTGTTGCTGCCCATCTTAGACCCTTGAGATCGAGCTCTTTCTCACCAAAAAATCTGCCATAGCAGCTCCTTTGACACTCGATAATGCCATCACGAACATCATCCTCTTCATAATCAATAAGCAGAGTTTCCTCCTCATTCAATTTGAAACCGGATAATTTATGCAGAATCTCGTTTTCCATGTATGCTGGACTTGCTAAAGGAATCACTTTGATTAAGATAACAAGTTAAATGAGCTAAAGAAGCAGTGAAGAAATACGATGAGATTTACCCTATCATGCAGTAGGGAAGAAAGAACCCACTCACTTAGAGAGAGAGACCTGTATTAGTTCAAATGAAGTCCAATCTTGAAATTAGCAGTGGACCAACCCATTGAATTCTAATATCTATTTTTTTATTATTTCTAAGCATGGTTATTGAGGAGGCAAGTAATTAATTGTCCAATTCGCCATAGGGCTATTGAGAAGGGAAGGAAAATTTTATTGCATAGGCAGCAAATGGAAGAGGGCCAGTGTTGTGTTCCCGGTTCAAGAGATGGTCTCTGGCTCGCATTGGAAGTGAAGTGAAACTGCTCTATTTTGCCTCAGGAATGACTTGCAAATTTTTATCCAAGGCGTTTGGTTCAAATTCCTCAATCACTATCACTATGAATATTATTAACCCTACTATGAGTATGGGTTTTGATGATTCCCCCCAACATGTTTGGTTTAATAATGGAATGGGTATCATTATAAGAATATTTGTTTGGTATATTGAAGGGGTATTATTATAAGAATATTTGTTTGGTATACTGAAATGACTTTCAAGTAAATTTTAAAATTTTAAAATTTTTATTTATGATATACATATTTTTTAGTTCTTATTTTGTATATTTGAAAAAATTTAAAAAGATTTCTTCAATTTTAAATATAGTCATGCTCTAATTTGAGTTTTATGGAAATGATAATCTTAAAAAAAAGTCATTTTTATTATATTAACAGAGAGTATTATATATCTTTGATTTTCAATACAATTTTTTATAAAATTATTGAATGTTAAAAAAATTATTAAAAAGAATTTTTATAAAAAAATTTATAAAGTACTAATAAAAAATATTCAAAATCAAAAGAAGAGAGAGAGAGAGAGGGTGGGTAACTCAAAAGATATATATTTTTTAATGGGTGTGTTTTTGCCCTTAATAATAAGGGTTAATGGGTTTGATAGACTAGTATTTTGAGGGGAATCATTAACACTCCAATTAATCACTATCATTCCCATTGAATGATAGTGATAGTTGTTTAACAAACATTAACAATGGGTATCATTAATTGTGATACCCATTCCCTCCTTGATTCCCCTAAACCAAACACCCCCTTAAAGGAATTATTTGTTGGTGTTCATGTAAATCATAATTGAACGGTAATGCTAGCGGTTTTGGTGGAATTACAGAAGGGGCAAATGTGGATAAGACATTCACACACTCGACAAAGGCAGAGATGTCTGCACGGCAAAAGCAACACGCTGCTCTCGCATTTCCCACAGTTTCTGCACAACCTATTGCTGCTGTTACTGCTCGACCCGTTGTTCATTGTTTGCGCAGACATACTATGCTCATCCGCCTCCTTAAATGCTGAATTGCTTCCACAGAATGGTCGAGCATCATCCATTAAGAATGATAGAGCATCATCTATTAAGCCCGCCTTCTCATCACCACCTTCGACGGGAACATGCGACTGCTGCTCGTTTAGGTCTTGACCCAAAAACTTGGTATGGGAAAACAAATGCAACACTTTATTCTCCAATTCCTTGGCAGAATACAAAATGTTTCTCTCCCCATGCTTTCCCCTCTCTATTCGGCTCTTGAATTGGCCAAGAAAGTTGGAATATGGAGGAATTAATTTAGCCAGGATAGACTGGTGAAGTTTTGCTCGGAGTCCAGTGTCCGGTACCTCCCACATCACCTGGGTGCTGTAAATTCCTTTAAACAGCGAATTGAAGGAATTTGTTCTCTCCTTCAAAACACTATTTGACACCTTGGAAGTAAAACCCCACTTGGCATGCAGCCCCTCGTTTCTCAAGCTATACACCAGCGCATCCCAAGTTCCAGTGAGGTAATTAGTCATCGACTCTCTTACATTTTCTGCAAGCTTGTTGATACAATTTTCCCCAATCATCTCCGCAAATACCGCAGACCCTCTGATTTGCTGGAAAATGTAGTTGACATTATTCATCATGAACAAATTTGCCAACAAAGGATCTTGATAGCACTTGGATTTATGCTTCAAATTGAGCCGTAAAATAATAACTATCCACAAGAAATGTGCGGCCAAATTGTTTGGATCCTCAAGTTCCACGATCTCCTCTTCAAAATCTGAAATTATTACATCTCCCACTAGCACTTGGATTTATGCTTCAAATTGAGCCGTAAAATAATAACTATCCACAAGAAATGTGCGGCCAAATTGTTTCGATCCTCAAGTTCCACGATCTCCTCTTCAAAATCTGAAATTATTACATCTCCCACAATTGTTGAAGGCTTCGATGTTATCAAGTCCATCAGTATTTCCTTATTGTCTGCAAGGCTGATTGTATAATCAATCACATACCCTGTCAATGGATGGATTGTACCATTTGGAGTGGGAAACCTGTCCAGATCGCTAAGCACTGCAGCCTCGAAATCTGAAAGGGTGAGCCTCACAACATCACCAAGTCTGAACAATAAATGGTCAGCACGAATTCGAATGGTTTTTGATTCTTCTGACTCAAAGACCGATTTAAAATCTGGCATAAGACCAAAAAACTTGCTGTACAGCAGTAAAAGTTTTTGTATCCTTTCTGGTGATCGACGACAGGAGGCAAGAGCTTCAGCAAAGTCGAGTAATTGAGTAACAGGTTCCCTAACTATAGCAACGAAACATGTCTCGTCAGTGGCATTAGCGAGCCCCTGAAAAACATTCTTGGAAAGTAGCTTCTCGTATGCAAAGATATCATCAACGCTACAGCATGCTGCTCGTATCCAGTGCATGATCTTTTCCTCCAGAACTTGCGTTTCCAGCCTTTGAATATTGCTTCCTGATTTCTCATCCCAAAGCTTTTGAAAACATACATCTATGAAAGACTTCCTATCTTTCACATATATATCAACCAAATCGTCAAGACGACCATTTGAAACCATATTCTCTGCAATAAATCTCAGGTTGTGGATTTCTTTTGGACTTAGAACATGATTGCCTGTAATGTTATTGTCCATCACTGAGAGATGGCCTAAACTTAATGAACTTGACTGAGTACTGGAACTTGGCTCCATTAATGCTGAAGTAACATCATTGATCTTCAGCTGCAATATATCGTGGAAAGCATTCACCGCTGCTCCAGTTACTTCATTCTCTTCGACCAGCTGAAGTTGATCATCAACACTAGTCCCGCATTTGGTCTGTTCATATTTATCAGGACAAGGGACGTGATTAAGGTTCTGGTGGCTGGATCTTGTAGACTTAAAGAAATCAATCCAACCGTATGTGGCATTTTGCTCAGTTACTGATGTTGAATTTAAAGCTTCCTTCATGCTATTGTAATCCATATAAACTGAAACAGGAAATGAAAGTGATCAGAGTTTTGAGCTTGTAATTGACGAGTTCTACGGGGTATAAAAAATAGTTGAACCAGCATACTATCTTTTTCAGGGGAGAAAAAAGGAAGATACGGTGAATTAAAAAGGCTAATGCGTGTTACTAGGTGAGAAAAATTGGAAGATCAGTCAAAAAGCAAACAGAAATAAAGCATAGTATTACGTAAAACTAGTGATTGATGCACACCTTATGTGTGTATTAAAGGTGATTCGGTCGGTAAATCACTAAATCAACCATTTGAAATCAGTAATTTTGGTTTTTTTTTTTCCTGGAATTCATCTGGCTGAATTCGATTTCGAATTCACTTTGTATTGAACTGATTTCGCTTCTGAATTCAAATCAGGACTTTGGTATTTGAATTTGGTTAACTAAAAAGAAAAAAAAAGAAAGAAAGAAACTGGAACTGCATTACTGCAGGCTGCTTGCAACTGCACTTCTGCAAGAGGCGGCCTGCAATAAAAAACCGAGTCCACTCCTGTTCAACACCAGAATATCTTACTAAAATCGTCTCAAAGAACAAACACCTGCACACCGCACACCGCCCATTTCTCAAAACCCAAACACACGCACTCAAAGAGTCACAGCACGAACACACACCTGCACACACAATATCATAGACATGCACTCGTAGGACACGCATGCACTCGGTCACAGATCACAAACACAAGTCACGCACCTTACTTCTCCTTCCCTTTGCCCACTTCTTTTAATTGCAGACAAAAACGCTTGTCTCATCATTCATATCTGCTGCTTTATTCTAGTGCCCGATTAAGTTTCACGTGTAAGCCAACAATTATCTTCTAAGAAATACTCTTTAAGTAGAAAAATATTGGGGGAAAAATAATTTGGGCAAATTAGGAATAGCTAAATAGGTGACTAATACCTTTGACGAACTGATGATGGACGGCTGAAGGTTGTCTGAACTCTGCGCAGGCCGTGAGAAGCTGACGAGCCGCTGCGCCTGGAGCTTTAAGGTGGTCCGGGAGCTGAACTGATGTGTCGAGAGCCGAGAAGTGAGGCTGATATGCGGTGTGCCCGGCGGTGCAGGTGGTGAAACTGAAATGGTAGCGTTGCTGGTGGTGAAGCCAAGGTGCCTGTGAAATAGAATTGGTAGTTGCGTTGTCGAGAAAGCCGAGACAATGGTTTTTTTGAGTCGGGAGTAGTTGACTCATTGACTTGGTTTAGGTTAAAACAAAAATGGTTAATTATGATTTTAGTAATACAAAAAATTACGATATTAGACTTTTATATATACATAAACATGCATATATAATGCTATACTTCGGCTCCAATTTGTGGAATATTGTGAAGTTTTGTCCCACCTAGTGATTTTTTAATTCAATTTCAACCGCTGTTTAATTTTATAAATTAAGATCATAAATCACAATTGATTTTTTTCATTTTTGGCTGTTTGCAATTTATGACAATATTCATATTATAAAAATTGTATTTAAATCTGGTAAATCGGAAAATCGGAATGCACTATATTATTAGAGCAAAAAAGTTAGCAATTATTTTATATGACTTGATTCATTAATTGTCAACCAGTATCTACTAGCTACTTGGAAAATACTTAGGTTGATGGACCAAGAGGTCCAGGTCCCACCCATAGACCCAATCTACCTAAGTTTTCCCCTAGTTACTTGTATAATTTATACTCGTGCCATTCTCTATGAATTTTTAATTGTATGCTGACACATAATGTATAAAGTATACTATGTTTATATAACCAATTGCTTAATTATGTATATTAATTTTGTAGATACATAATAGTATTTACATTCTATATATATCTATATATGACAACTACAAGTTATTGTTGTTAAGAATAGTAAAAAATATAAAGGGGCATTTGGTTCACGAATATCGGAATCATATTCGGAAATCAATCCCAATGTTGGTGTTTGGTAATCAGGAATTAGAATTAGGAATCGGAATCAACCCCTAATTTGGTGGGTTTTGCAAAACAACCAAATCGATGGGTTTTGGCCAAAACCCACGAACGATTCTCGCATCCAGACGTCTACACGGATCATCCAGACATTTAGATGCTCCATTTAGACATTCAGAACCTCATCTGGATATTGTCTGCATCAATTATGCATGTTCTAGGCATGCAGACATTCGGATGATCCATGCAGACGTTCAGATGACTTGCGGATATGATTCTGATTCCCAACAGACCAAACAGTAATTATAATAATGATACTAATTTCAAGTATTGAACCAAATACATGTATTCAAATTGTGGGTTTCATTCTAAATTCAAAAATAATGATACCGATTTCGATTCCGATTCTCAAATGTGAACCAAACGCTACCTAAGTTGTGATTAAGAATTTCTAATTATATACAATCACACAATATATAAAAAAAATATACGAATATCAGATTTAGGCCACCTAACCTTGTGTCATAGCCATCTTATGTTGCAGGTACATGTATCGACTTTCAAGGCATCATAATGAGGTGTTAGTCCCAAAGACTCCTTTGTTTCTCTTTGTCATTCGGGTATAAATAACCCTTCTATTGTCATAAAACAGGTATGCTCAATTCTATTCTCTAAGCCTCTCGAGCTTTTTAAAGCTCTTTGCATCTCATTTACTTTACTAACTAAAGCATCAGAGAGGTCAATTGAGAGTTGAATCATTATGCATATAATATCAATTGCTTAATTTGAATCACCATGCATATACTATCAAGGGATAATTTCAGAAACCTCTCTTCAGGTCAAGGGAGGTTTCTGACAATTGCACTGATCTCCCCCGAGGTTCCAAGAATTACACTTACCTCCATTGGTTGAAAAATGGGTTTAGTTGCTGACCTTATAAGTTGTGAAATTACCATTATCCCAAGACATAGTGCGTCATTTGAGTACTAAAACGTGATTAAAAATTAATTAGGGTACAAATAAAACAATACAAATTGAATGAAAATAATGACAGTTGGAACTAAGGTTAAAAACAATTGTTAACTACAATTAAGGAAATGGCACCAATTTTGGAACAAATTGAGTGCCATTTGGTGATATGGCATTGCTCTTTCACTGTCAAATTAGTGGGGAAAGCAATCTGTGAAGAAGGCATGAGCAAGCGGAAAGATATCTCTATTCATGCTAAATAAAAATTCCTTTATTGAATTTCAAAACGTTTGGGTTTATACAAACAATTAAAAAAGATATAATTTAAACAATGAGTTTAGAAATCGAATTGAAGCCCTAGACAAGAAATTTTCTTGATTCCCATTCTTGGCAATTGGTCATATGCACAATTTTTAAGAGATCTCACTTACGTCCTCTCAGTTAACTAATTTTTTTTTTGAGTTTTTATTTTTTGTTTTTATTTCACTAACACAACATGTATAACTACAAGAAAGGGCAATTATAGGATGAAACTTCATTCTCTCACCATAAATTACTTTTTTATGCTAACTTTTTATGACATGGGCTAAAAATATTAGCAAATCGTAAACCTCAGGGGAGGGCAGTGTAATTCTTGAAATCCTGGGAGATCTCGAGTGTAATTGTCAGAAACCTCAAGAGAGGTTTCTGAAATTATCCCTAATATCAATTGCTTAATTATGTATATTAAATGTGTAAATAACATAATAGTAGATAAATCATACATACATCTATATATCACGTTTATAAGTTATCATTGTTACTAATGGTAAAAGATTTAGGATTTATGATTGTTATATGAAATATAAAAATGTGCATATTTTTTGTTGAATTTGGTATGGATACCGATTTTGAATTACTAAAATGAATTCGAAATCAATAAAAATGATTTGAAAAATGACACTTCAAGTACTGACTAAGTCCACTCTCATTTAATTCAAATTTATCAAATTATTGACTGAATTACTAAATTTAGTTGTCTAATTTGAATTTGAATTCGTCGTTAATTCAGTATTTTGTAGATTTGTTCACTTTTACTGTGTATAAATAATAAAAAATAAATTTATATATAAAAATTATTTATGTGGAGATTTGTTTCCTTTCGTGGATAAATTTATAGAGTATTTAATGAAGACAATTTGAAAAATGAAGTTTCCAAATATTAACTGAGTCCACTCTCATTTTATTTGAATTTACCAAATTATTGACTGAATTACTAAATTCGATTATCCGATTTGAATTTGAATTAAGCTGTTAATTCGGTATTTCTTGAATATGTTCATTTCTAGTGTGTATAACTAATAAAAAATAAATTATATATAAAAATTATTTATGCGGATATTTGTTTTCTTTTGTGGATAAATTTATAGAGTATTTAGTGAAGATAAAATCTAGCACATAGGTAGTTATTTGGTAGTTATTAAACATCATTTAAAATTTTTCATAAAACCCAAAAATAAATTAAAAATACAGAAACTACAAGCCAAAGGTGACGCTCCCTTTATATGTCAAGAGTAGTAACAAGTGTTACTAAAGATTAGGGTAAAGAGACGAACAGAGAGTCGAGCGGTTAGAGATCTACGACTCTACTTCACACGTTAGTGTGGGATTGATAAAAGGTGGGGTACTTTGTGCAAAGTGAGTGATAAATTTTAGGGTTAATTACACTTTGCCCCCCTGAAAGTGGAGGTAATAGACACTTTGCTCCCCTGAATACAAAAAATATGCACTTTGCACCAAATACTTTTGGTTAAAATTTTTTTTATTAACTTCAATTTGTTTAAATTGTTAAAGGTCTAAATTGCCCTTATAATTAGTTTTGATAATATAAACTAAAAATGCCACTCAAGTATTCTAAAATACCCTTAATTACTTTTAAAAACAACAAATAAGTTATAAAAAAAAAGACCCTAAACTTTTAAGTTTTTTGACCTTCTAATAAGGTCTCTCAAGTTATCTACGCATGTTCTTTTGTTATTAAATTGGTCATCTCTTTCTTACTAATATATTTATTTATAAGATTTTGAAGATAAAATTATTTATTTAGTTTAGTAAGATAATTGGATTTTGAAAAATAAAATCTGATGGAGATTGAAAATTTGGTATAACAGTATTAGTACTTTGACATTTTTATGGACAAAATAATTCTTTTTTAAAGGTTTATTATTATTTTTAAAGCAATTGAGAGTATTCAAGGGTATTTGGTTGGTGTTTTTGGATTACATTATCAAAAATCTTGTTATCAAAACTATAAACACAAGTGTCTAAGTATAATTTTGAAAACCTGAGAGGAGGTAGATGTAGTTACGACAAATCTCGGGGAAGGAATGTGAAATTAACCCTTTAATATATTATATGACCTTAGTATCAAGTTTTAACTATTTTCTTTGTATATGAGATATTATATTGTGTTTAATATATTATGCTACATTAATATCAATTTTAACTCTTTTTTTGTTTACATTACGTTTAATATATTATGCACATTAATATCAATTTTAACTCCTTTGTTTGTGTGTTAGATATCAGATTAATTAAAATTCTATCATTTTATTGGTCTTATATGTATGCATATATAAAAATTTGGATATAAAGCTTTAATGTTTTGAATATAACGCAAAAGATACATCATTGCTGTTATGCAAAATTTAGAATTTTTTCACAAATTGAAATATTATACATAAAGCATTTTAAGACAAAACTTTTTATGCATTTTATATGGTTAGTTAGAAAACATGTACAAATTCTTTCAAAATATTTAATTTTTCAAATTATATACAGAAACTTTTATTCTACAAGCATGATAGACATGCATAGGATAAAATAGAAAAAAAAGTAAGTTTTAATACCAATGGGTATATTTGTCAACAGACATGTAATTATAAGGGTAGTTTAGTCTTTTAACAAATTGAAGTTAATAAAAAAAAAAACCAAAAGTCTTTGGTGCAAAGTGTATATTTTTTGTATTCAGGGGGGGCAAAGTGTAATTAACCCTAAATTTTAACTTCACATCTAATTCAAAATCTGCTTACTTTGGGTTTATATCGGACTGTATATTCACATCTCAGTCCATTTGCGTTTTCCTTTCTTTAGGAGCCCACGACTCTCTAGCCAATAGCATCGAGCAACAACACATTAAACTATACGTGTCGGCATCCTATTGGTCGACATTGCACACCGTCTGTGCCCTATAAGACCGTGCATCATACGCCTTTCCGATCTTCTTCCTCCGACTCAACTTGCAAAATTGAAGACAAACAATGGCGAGATCGAGTTCACAATCTCTCAAAATTTTTCTTTGCAGTCTACTCATCTTGGGAACATTAGCTCTCTCTCAGGTATCATTAATAATATTTTTATTCTTCAACAGCCTCATAACTTCGATTGTCATTAATTCCTTTTCTGGATGGATGGAAAAAATTAGTGATAAAATATGACTGATCAGGACGAGGAATCTAATACTCACCTTAGATTTCACTTTTCATGATCTATGTGGTGTTTTTTTTTTATTTTTTGGCAGATTCCTAGGTTTAGGAAAGTCGTGAAATTGTAAGAGATGCGAAGCCGAATTACTGACATTTTGTACAGAAATTTATTTTAATTATATTGTGTTATAAATAATTATTTTAATTAATGAGTCTGATAAATGTTTTAATTAGTTTGTTGGAACTTTGATGAAGAGAATAACATATGGACTTAAGCCACCGAGCAATTGGCTCGGTGGTCAGGGGAGTCCTGTTCTCCCCTGCTGCAGGTCTGCCCACCTGCGGCAGTTAGCTTGTGCCGCTTCAAAAAATCCAGAGGTCGTTTAGTCCCATTGGCCCCGTAGGTTGAGTTGGACCATCCCATACAATAGGGGATAGAGTAGGAGTAGACTAAACTGTTGAAACTTGGCAAAAAAAAAAAAGAATAACTTATGGACTTAAACAATGTTTTAGAAGCATAGGTGTTACTACAATGTGTGGTACTCATATATTAGCAAATTATAATGCAGGCTAAAAAATCAGACAAGGATTTGAAAGAAGTGACCCACAAGGTTTTCTTTGATGTTGAGATTGATGGAAAACCTGCCGGTATGCTCTTTTCTCTATACTGCTACATGTTAAGTTGTATTGGCTAATAGTACTTATGCATGCTTTTAAAGAGTGTCCATTGTGACTTGTGAGATGTGGAAATAACTCTTAGTTTGTTGGTTTTCTCCTAATGTGTTATTCTGTTGTTGATGCTGAGTCATGTATGTCATTTGTTTCCAGGGCGGGTGGTGATGGGTCTCTTTGGGAAAGCAGTTCCCAAAACAGCAGGTATGATGGTGGTCTAAGATCAAAATTAGTTGACATCATTGTAATTATCTCTTCCCTAATTTCTTTCTTTTCCTCATTTTGTTTTGATTGCAGAAAACTTCAGATCACTGTGCACTGGTATTCTATCGTCAGCTCTTTGCAGATATGCTTTTCTTGCCTTTCTGAGATCCGTCATCTTTTACTCACCTTTTTGTTTCTTTCAATGAATTACTATTTTGTGCATGCTTAAACAACATGGTTGATTTTTGTTGAATATTTTACTTGGTCATTTTCTGTGAGCAGCTAAATCATCAATAACTTGATTATACCAATAGTGAAAACTATATTACTTGGACTCCCCTCTTCACTTACCATAATCATGTCGTGTCTTGTCAATATGAAATGTGGCATACTCACCGAATCATACTTGTTTCATGTCTCGCCAACATGAGTGTAGGTATAAATGTGTGGCATATTTTAACTGTATTCTTTGCTTGGATTTGTCGTATCTGTATCAGACTCTTCATTTGTACTTGTGTTCACATATTCCAATATGAGTCCTGTGTCAGACTTTTCATTCGCACTTATCTCCACATACTCCCATACTTAAGTCCGAGTAACGAAGGCAGAAAATATCTCAGCAGGGTTGCGACGGTGAATAGATTCATTAAAAAAAAGTCTTACACAGAGGATTTTACTTTCAGGGGAGAAAGGTACTGGAAAGAGTGGGAAGCCTCTCCATTACAAAGGAAGCATATTCCATAGAATTATCCCTAGCTTCATGATTCAAGGTGGTGACTTTACCCTCGGTGATGGTAGAGGTGGGGAGTCAATCTATGGAGAGAAATTTGCTGATGAGAATTTCAAGATCAAGCATACAGGACCTGGTAGGGTATTTATTACGAATAAATTGATTAATATGAAAAATTTTGGTCTGTAAGAGTTTGATCATTTATCCCCTGCCGTTGGTTTGACATAGATGCTCTTATTCTTGTGTAATTTCCAGGCCTGTTGTCAATGGCCAATGCTGGGCCCGATACCAACGGTTCACAGTTCTTCATTACAACTGTCACGACCAGCTGGTAACTTTCGTTCGTCTTGTATAAGTCGTTCTACCTTTTATCTTTTATTGTTGCAGAACTGGTCAATTTTGCTGTTTTTCCCTCCTCCATTGTTCTTTGTCGGTTCAACACTGTGCATCTCTTGCCTCTTTGTAGGTTGGATGGGCGACATGTTGTCTTCGGGAAGGTGCTTTCGGGGATGGACGTAGTTTATAAGGTTGAAGCTGAAGGGAGGCAGAGTGGAACCCCCAAAAGCAAGGTCGTAATTGCAGATAGTGGTGAACTTCCTTTGTGATAAACTTCTTACGTGCAATGGATACCTTTTGTTTCTACTAAATTTTCAGTTGCATGCCTATGTACTAATAGACCTCCATTTTCCTGTGACACTTTTCGAACTTCAGAACTTTATATTAAGGAAACTTCCTGTGACCTCTCGGTCTGGAGCAGTGATTTTTCAGTTAATAATTACTAGACATTTTACAGAGGTAGAATAAGTTCGGTAGAATAAGGTCGGACACAATCGTTTGGATGGTTGTTTTTCTCTTTTTTCTTTTTGTGTTCTGTGGGAAACATTATTTTAGTAGTTTTAAAGATTTTTTTTAATAAATATATTTCTGAAGTAAAAAATTAATTGAACAACGAATTTGAAGTTTTAAAAAACATGTTTTTAAAAAAATACAACCAAACAAAATGATTACTTGTTTGGACTTGTATTTTAAAAATATATTTAAAAAAAATTATACATGTTTTATAATTTTTTTTATCTCACGTATACATTTATTTTAAAAAATTCAACAACTGCTACAATAATTTAAAAAAAAATGCCTTAAAATATAACCATCCAAAAGAAGATGTAATAACCTCTAGTCCTCTATGAGCTTGTTTTATGCAATATAAGTTGCAAGTGCTGATATTTGTTTCTCGCGCAAGTATCAAGAATCCGAAAATAAAGATTATCAATATCCATCTAATTTTCGCTAAAAGTAGGATCTGAATATGCGCTTTGAACACGGATAGAAATCTCTCTTATTTGCGCATATGTTACCATCGGCCGAGTATCTTTGTAGATTTGCCCGCATCCCCAAGTTGCAACTTTAAGCCTTTGGATACGTCAAGGCACGTTGGAGTTTGTAACTCAAAATTTTGCGAGAAAACCTATCTGGTTCGCGTTAATTTCTTGAGAGAAATGAGAAAGAAATTATCAAGGCCAAAATTCACATATAAGCAGTTGGATTAGATATCAATTACCTTTTGATTATCTTTAACTTCCAATAGCATTTAGGTTATAAATTTATCATAAAAAAATAGTTTTCCCCGCCTTTTTCTTTGCCTTTTCACACGCTATACAAACCTGATGATTGATTCGAGGATCAAGAATGTGGAAATTTCGAAGCTCAAAACTAGCAATCTAGGTCGAGCTTCAATATCAAAGTGCACAAACTTAACTGAAAACAGCAATCGGTCCTAAAAGTTGAAGTCAGCAGCTGGCAACCTCAATATTGACGATTGCCCGGCCTAAAGACATCTGTTATTTATATACAAGAGCATTGCAGAAATCCATAAAGTACACGCTCCCACAGATGAGAGGCATAAATTCTTACAACTAAAGAGAGAGTAAAGTGTCAGAGGAGAATTAACAAAGTTTTTCTACAAAGCATACTATATAAAGCTTAGGTACGGTGTTTCAGGAGTACAGAATTTTCCAAATGAACAATATAATTTCATCTCAAACGTTCACATGATTTTTTAACCAAGCCACAAATTGATGACAAAATTGGACAGGTCCTCTTCACGTTTTATGAATGGTGAAAAAGTCAGTGTACAGCATCTAAGGAAAAGCTCACCTATCACATTTAAGCTACTATCTGTTCTGGTGATAGTGGATACGAGCCCTCTTGAGATAATCTATCCAAAGTTGCAACCAGGAAGTAGATCAAGTATTAAAACAAACATAGATTTCACCCACAACCACACTATAAGCAGGCCTCATACTATTCCCACCCACGGGTTTGGTAAAGTCACAGTTATGCAAAAATTAACAAGTTGATAATTTCCTCAATATCTAGCTGCTGAGAATCCAGCAATAGCGGTTAGAGTACAGTTGATTCCAGCAAAAATTATAATATGACAGAATTTCACCGGCCTTACAGGAATTTCACTGACCAGAGATATAATATTAGGAGCTGAAATGCCAAATGCTAAAGCTGCATGAACTTCAATGCAACTAATTCATAAGGCATGAAAACCTGTTACAGAAATTCTCAACAACATGTTTTGTATTTTGTTCTTTCATGAAAGAAGAGACGCTTTGATGAACATTCAAAATAAAACCAAGCAGTTGCAAGAAGTATGGTCCTAAAGTACACACTAGTAAGATCCCAATGCATAAAGTGGAACATGCAGAAACGTTAAGGCAATTACCATATCTTAATTAAATTTGAAGCATGAAATTATTCTGATAATTATTGGGAGAAATGTCTTCTCCCCCATAACACTATCGGGCAGACAATTGTCCAATTGAGAAACAAGTTATCATGTCGGAAAGAAAATATTTGCTTATCTATTTTCTTAGTTGTCAATAAGTCCTTCTACGATGAAACCTGCTACCAAACCTCCTGGAATTGCCTCATTTAGAAAAATAACTTCTTACGTCCCTCTTTGCAGCCTTCCACTGTCTGTCATCAAAATACCATTCATCCTCTCTCAAACATGCCTTTCTGATGAGCTTCCCACTTCCTATCAGCATCAACACCCAGTCCACACTATCCCTAGATCAACCCCTTCTCACCCCACCCCAACCCACCCCACCCGTTCATTTATCCCAAACCAAGATCCTTACCACTGCATTCCACATGTTTACAACCTCCTTATGCCTGCGATACCATTCAGAAAATGAACTTCTTGTCCGATAGAACTTGATTGTGTTTTTTCAAGGAATTGTAGGTAGTGGTGTTGGGGATAAAGGTCCATGATTTGTGTCTAGTGAGGTAAATGTCATATATGTCACACAGGCCAGTTCAGTGTGGGCTGGATGTAAGGAAAGACAACCAAGGACAAAAGGGTAATTGGAAGAAACTATACAACAGTAACTATATCAAAAGCCTCTAAAAAGGAATCAATCTAGGGAGAGCATATTTCAAAGACAGGGAAAGGAAGATTTTTTTGGCACTTCTTGTTCAATGGAGAAACGGTCTTTTAAACCCCTTCAAAAGGTCTTCTAAAAGTGGCAAATCATAGTAATCGACGGAAGCTGAGATGGGTACTAGTGGTGATCACATGTACTATTTTTGGTGGCAATGAAAATAGACAAAGGATGATGGTGGCAGCAATTATGAGAGAGGCATAAATAGTTGTTCTCCTGGCGGTAATATCTTACTAGAGGTGCCATTTTTTGGCAGTTCCATCCAACTATAAAGCATTGCAGAATATGAGATGGCTTTAGGAAGGTAGTAATGTTAGTTTTATGAACGAGAAAGGAGTTAAATAGCAGGTTTTCCCCTATAGATTGCAACAGGGGAGAACACAAGAATAACACAATGAGTATTTGGGCTTCCATGGCAGCTAACTGATAATTCTGAAGAAGCATGGGCCTTCATAGAAAGCTAAATTGTGCACCCAACTCAAGCAAAGGAAACAGCTATAATCAGAGAAGCAATATCAACTAAGTGAAAAGCAAATATTAAATACCTTAATCACATCTGCGGGTAATCAATGTAGTCAATAAGCAGTCCCGCAGCTCAGCAACTATTATCACACCAGAAAAAAAAATAAAACCAAAAGAAAACACAAGATAAGCATCAAATTTATCAGTTCCATCACCACCACCACCGCCTACCACCAACAAAACAATGACTTAACCAAAGTGCCATGAGTGACAGACTCAACAACACCTTACAACTTATACAATACCATACCAAGCGACCTAAAAGACAAAGACAAACACTGACATATGACACTTGACACAACTATTATAACGACATATAGGCACAGGCACAGATTAAATTTGACAACTGAGCTAGAAAAGCTTATTAATTCACCATATATTAAAAATAAAAGAGGCATCGAAAATTACTGAGAGTTCCACCACCGATGAATTTTTGAATTCGAGAGAAGTCCCCTGCCGGAGCTTAACTATTGCCGGTGCTAGTGCTGGTGCCTGTGCCGCTACTAGTTCTGGAAAGAGCTCGGCGCTGTTGAACGATGTTGGAGAAATTGAAAGAGAGATCAGAATAAATCCCCATGACTTTTGAAATATTACCGTTGATCTCTCGAATTAGGGCAACATTCTTAACCAAATTATCAGCAACTTTGGACTGGTGATTCTCGTTCACTTGCTTAATTAGAACTCGATTCTGATCCAAAACAGATTGCACGTCCTTAAAGCTCTTGCTCAAAGTCTCCCATGCCTGCACATCACACTCTTCTTCGTCGTCATCGTCCTCATCGTCGTCATCTTCTTTGCCGCTGTTTTTCTTATCGAATCGGAAATTGTTGGTGATGAGAGAGAGGTTATAATTTTTGGCTAGGTTTTTTGAGGTGTCCTCCATGCTCGACTGCACCGCAGTTGACGACTCAATTGTTGTCATTCACATCGTCCTTTCAACCAAAAAATTTATAATAAAGGGCACAAAAATAAGTGAAAAGGGTGGTCCACTTTTTATATAGATGGAGGGAAATTAGAAGTGGAGGCGGTGGCATCCGAAAAAAGAATTACCGACTCTTTAAACTGAAGTAAGGGCTACAGTGACAGCAGCGTGATGATTTCTGAACTTCGATCATGGACCGTTGGAGAAGTCTCTGGAAGTGGGGATGTGAAGGGAGGTTGAGTCAAAGGCACGTGAGAGTAGTGAAGTTTAGTTTTTGGAGGGCTTTATGGATCCGGACTCTCTTGTTGGAGGGGGTCAGTGGGCCATGGATCAAAAATATCTTCCGCCAACTAGGGGAAAGATCCTTTTAGAAAAGTGTAAATAAATTGAAAAATAGATGGATGACGTGGATGTACACACCAGTTGTATAATGTAAACTGAAGCCAAGCTGACAACCGGGGTAGCTTCGTTTATTATTTTAGTTTGTTTATCTTTCTTGCCACTTCTTCCTCGTAAAGAAAAAATAGTACCTTTCATGGACCTGAGTCCTAATGTAACCTAATGCCTTTATTTTCATTTCGTTTGGCTAAAATAGAAGAAAATCAAGCTAGAGGGATTTTCATTTTTGATAGATCTCTATTTGGTTTCATCAATCTTTATTCCCATTCAAATTGAACTTTTTGCAGTTTCTGTAGTCTTTCACTGGCATCTTTTTCTTCTCCCCCCTGTTTACCTTCAACTTCTTGTGTCACATTGCTGCTTGCTTCCAGTAAAATACCAACTGAATTATTTAATCAATTAGAGGATTCAATAATTTCCAAAGTAGGCGCGACAGTCAAAACGTAAGATTAAAGAAGGATAATGCGAGCACAGCAAATGGAAACAACTAATCAGCATGATCTTAAATCCCTGTATAAACTATGATGGGAGACTACCTAGAATTAAATATAGAAGTTACATGATTGATATCTGTTTGTTCAAGATAAATATATTCTAACAAATTTGCAGGAAATATCTCTTCAGTAGAGAGGGGTGGAACTTTGGAGATGGGAACATCACAAGCTAGTCATGGTCAACTTTCAGCAGGCTTAATCGGTTCTTCAAAAACACTGTTAAGTAACACTTTCTGCTGACAATTGGAGCGGTGATGGCTTTGCTGCCCTACTGCTCTAGGAGAACTGGGCAAACCCAAACTACTTTCATCGATGGGGTTAGCAGAAATTAGTTTAGCTGCAGCAAGAGCGGTGTGAAACTGTTCGTGATCAAGTGGCTTTACAAATTTAAGTCCATCACCTTGCCTCCTCTGGCAGCCAAAAAACTGTAGCCTTTTCCTCTCCACCTCATCCTTGACTCTCTGCAAGGATAAAGAAGGGCTTTATAAACAAATCATAGTCTAAAATGAGAAGCAGCAAGTGCGAACATCCTCAGTGCAGAAATGGCCATATTTTATCTGTTATCCCCAAAACTCTTGCTAAAGGTACTAATGGGAAGGAATAATTCTTCCTAAAACAGAAACAGAATTTTGCAATTCAGAATATTGGCAGTAGAAATCTCAAATAACAGAGAGTAGCATGGTTGGATGTCATGGCATCACTGGCCTCAAAAGTTATACTGGAACATCATCATGATAATTAAAGCACAAACCAATAACATAGGCAAGGAACAAGTAAAATTTAAGTATTGAATTTTTGGACTCAAAACTGAAAAGAAACTCGAGTTCAAAATTTCCAAGACAAATTAACATCTTGCATGAAGAGCCTGAGACCATTGTTATTTCAAGTGAGTCTCATTTCTAAATTAGCCAGGTTAGGAAAGGTCTATCCATATTATGGAGGTTCATAGGATTCAATTAAATATGAAGGCAAAGTCTCTGTGGTTATTCGGGTTCAATTAAATATGAAGGCAAAGTCCTTTGTGGTTATGCATTTGTTTCAATAGAAAATATTAACAAATAAGTGCATAGCTAGTAAAAATAAGGGAAGCATTCTCTTCATATACCTGTTTTCCAATTTCAAAAGATTTTCTGGCTTAACTGAATGCACATGTAAACACAACATTCTCGTCAAAAAAGCACATCTATCCCTGTTAAATACTATGTTATCTATGATAAGACTGTAAACCTTTAAGATTAAGAAGCTGATGCAACACCAAATGAGTGGCGTAACTTTCAATGGAAAATAATTACTGACCTGAAAAGAAAGAAGGCTGACAAAAAGTTTCACCTACCTGCACTAACAATGCTCCTCGGTCATATCCAAAGGCTGAATTAAGTATATCTCTGCAGTTATCATGTTTGTAAACGAGAATACTAAGGGTGAACAGATCCTCATCCTAAATGTCTGAAATGTGAGCGCGTTGATTTGGAAAATGTGTACACCTTTCTAGCTTAGATTGACTAGATTGATATTCCATAAAAGGTATATTGTGAAGGCAAAACAATAAATTCCAACTTCACTCTCCACTGCCAAAGGTCCCTGCTCCTATTGGCAACTTAATGCTTTATTTAGCATATAAACCATCTGAGACAATGATATATGACTTCAAGCATCCAGCGAAAATTTAATAGTCCTAATCCCACAAAACAAAATCCCTTTGGGGACTCTGTAATTTATCAAATGGTGGTGGATAAACAGTCAAGGGAACTTGACAAAGAAAAGACACCAAAAGATCATTCTCCCATAGCAACAGCACAAAAATCATGCTTTTGAAGAAGAACAGAGTCTATCAATTTCTCCTTACATTGGTAATTTAACAAGTAAGCTAAGAGCCTGAGTTCCACTACAGGGTCATCATCATAAACTATACATGTCATTCATCTTTTCTAATATGATCAAAATGTGATCACACCAACAAAACTAAATATAAAAGCTTGAGAAATCAAACAGAACCAACCAGGGTCAATAACAAAATTTCTAGCATATGGAACAGCATTAGAGTGACACCACAGCAAAATTAAATGAACTAAATAGATAACAATTAAGATAAAACCCACAAAAGCCAGAACCAACCTGCAACAAGCTCGAGTCAAATTTGGGTAACCCAAGCTGACCAACAGTCAGGGACCCGAAAAAATTTCCCAACAATGCAGCATCAGGAACAGCCAAGCCATGAATAAGCCCTGCTACAAATCCACCTAAGAAACTATCACCGGCACCCGTGGGGTCAACTTGTACCGCCGGAAAAGGGGCAATCTGCAGCTCCCCATCCCTCCAGTACACAGTGCACCCGTCTTTCCCATTAGTGACCACCACACAACACCATTTCCTAGCCTCCCCCACGTCCACATAAGGCGCCTCATCCGCAGAAGCCTTCAAGACTCCGATTTTCGGCAACAAACGGAAAAACTCGGTTTCTTTCAATTCAATCAGCCTTACTGTTCCATCAACTCCATCAAAAACCCGAATCAAAGCTTGAATATCAACAAAAACTAAACTACACAACTCCATCATCTTCTCTAATGTTTCCGGCAATATTTCTCCACCGACCCCAACAGCCATCCCAAAATCAAATTTCGAGCTGAACGATAGATCCGAGGGGAAAATCGGTTCACAAGCATGGACCCGTTTAAGGACCCGATCCTGGCGTTTGATTTCTGAGGAAAAATGCGCGTGAAAAAGGGTGGTCTTTGAGGAGGCGATGGAGCTGGGCCGGTGAATGACGGGGTAGGCGAAGTCGGACCCTACTTTAGCCACGTATTGGGAAGGGATAGAGAGGCCATCGAGGACGCCGGAAATGAAGGAGATGGCGCCACCGAGGGATTCAGCCAAAACGGAGTCGTCTTTGATGAGAACATCGTGGCAGTAATTGCTGACAATTAGGCATTTTGGGTCTTGATTCTTCGTCACCATGACAGGTGGTGGTAAGGGTTGAGATAGAAACGAAGTCGTTGTTTAGGGATTGAAACCATTAGTATGCTGATCTAATTTCAGCATGCGAGAGTACTTGTATAAAGCTCTTTGATTTCGGTGGGAAATTGAAAATGAAGACGAGCAGTGAAAGTTGGGGGAATAAGAATAAGTGCTTTTTTGACCGGGGGGTGACGAGCGGGGAAGGAGAACGCAGGGCCGTTAATGCCTTGAAGTGCGAACCTCAGGAAAGCGATTGCTGATTCATTCTGCAGCGGGACTTTCCAATTTTTAATGTTAGTAATATATTTTTAGGAAAATTGATTGTCTAAATAAATTTTAGTTGCATTCCTTTTGAAATTAGAGTTCTAAATTGAAGGTTTTTTTTTTTTTTTTTGAATAAATTTCTAAATTGAAGTATGGAATTTGAATTATATATATATTGGGGCTGCTCGAGACCAGGCCAGCCTGCGTTCATGGAGTGTTAGCCCCTTGTAGGTTCTTAGAACTTTCTTTTTTAGGGCCACTATTACTTTTTTTCTTGTATCCTTGTTAATTAATATTTGGAATTGATTCCGTTATTTTTCTTAAGGATTAACTAGTCAGGACTTTTTTAAACGAGTGGAAAAAGTGTCTCTTTCTGTTTCTTCTAATAAAATTGTAATCCAACCATATTTTGGCTGCTATAGAAGAATAAGAAAACTGGTTGCGTGTTCAAGCTTTTTCTGCCTCTCAAACTCCACAAGAAAAAGAAAAAGAATTGTTGAATTAAAGCTCTGCACTTTTAATTAGATCACGACCATCAAATCAATCTCGAATTTGTTCTGCACAATGCTCGATCGTTGACTTTTCATTGATTGTTTTTTTCCCAGTTGAACATGAACCTCTATTAGTAGTCTATTGCTCATTCACAGAGATATATATCTCACAGGCCTTCAACAGGATCAAGGAAATTAGACACTGTTCCCCGAAACTAATTCCCAGCCCATTAGGTTCGCTCATGGTCCTCCGCCTATCTCGACTTGCAAAAAGGTGGGCCGTAATCCAGTCACTTCTTTGGGCTCTCAAGTCCAAGTGCTACTGTTCGGGAATAGATAGCCTTCCAGCCCACAATTATTACTGTAACCTAAAAAGCAGAAATAAAGAAAATTAATTTGAACAACAACAGATGAAATTGGAATCTATCATAGTAGTGCACTGCTTGAAGAAAAAGTTATTTAGATATATTAGTTCACTAAAATAGTGCTACTTTTAACAGGACTAGCCTAAAAGCGATTTGATCCCATCTATTGACACAATGCTTTGGATATAATATAAGTTCAAACAACCAACCAAACAAAATAAAACTGCCAGCCAATCTTATCATGTCTTTTTTTTTTTTTTTTGGCCCCTGCAGATTCTTTCTACAGATATAAACACACATATGAATCTATAAAAAGACGCTCATATCTGCCTGCAAATGCACAATTCGAATAACAACAAAATGTTAGTACTTGTGTGAAAATTTTGCACATGCTACTCACATTTCCTATCGGCCTCTTTTTTCTCTAATTTTAAGCTCAAATAAGGTTAAAGAAAAGGTAAAATTCACAAGAAAATTGCTCAAAACATGTTAGTACGAATAAGGGACAAGTTAAATAGACTGTGTTCTATAATTATATACTATAAATTATTGCACTGCAAGAGTACCGTGCATGCACTGCTTCAGGTATGGACGGGTGACTAATGATTATTGAAGGCTTGCAATTTGTTAAGTTCCAATCCAAGCAAGCTTTACTAATAAGTGGCTCATGATTTCATGGATAAAATTTTGTAACACTTGCCTTTTTATAGGCACAAGCCAACCGCATGATTGATTAATATCTTCACATAATTGATTAGTATCTTTATGATTGATTGATATCTCCTCATATTTGTAATGTTCCAATCAATTTGTTGAAATATTGTATATTTTAGAAATATATTACCTTCCCAATTTTTCTTGGTTATATATTCATATTAGTTTTCTTGATTGTAGCCTATTATATATGTATGACACCATCTAGTCAAAAGATTATTGTCGATGGTTAGGAATATATGGAAAAGCTTTTATATATAAGATGCATGCACATTTCTATATATGTGCTCAAGAAGGCTCTACAGAAGATTTTAATAAAGAATCCCACACAAAATTGGATCTAGACACGAGATTAATAAAGAAGTTCATACATGGGATCGAATCAAGAGAGTATTAAGGACAATTATGGCTAAATATAACTCCTCTTCAGTTTTTCCACAGTAACATATAAGCTCATGTCAATTAATTAAGATACCTACAAATTTAGCCGCGATTGAACGTTGGAGAAGAAAGTTGTTGAGGAAATTTCGCCTAGCCATGTAAAATCCGACCAATCATAATACTCGTCCAGAAAGTGAACTTGAAAATTCTGGGAAGCTTCTTAAGGTTGGCGTGCGTATGATGCTTGGTTTATGTAATTCATTTACGTTTTTTTTTTCATTCCATTATTTATTTAGAACTTGGTAATTGCTTGGATTACCTGTTTGATCTCTCTATTATGTGGTTTAATTAGGGAAATACACAGTGCAATAAACTAATAATCCAAAAGGATGTTCTGTAAACTAATACATTTTTTTAGCACTCATATCTTGACTAATTTCCATTTTGCCTAAAGGAATGTTATTTTTCAAACTGTCAAGTACGTATCACAGATTATTTATGAAAATGGAAACATGCAACTCTTCTACAATAAAATATGCAGAGTGATATTAGCTTTCAATTGATCTAAAATATATGTGAATGCCTGATTTTTTTTTTTGTTTTCTTTATCCAATTTCATCAATAGTGTGTACAATTGGAGTGATTTAAAACATTTTGATATATTTTTAAAAAAGTGTCAAAAATAGAAGTTTTAGTGTGGTAAAATGAGAGTTGATTAGAATATTAGATATAAATAGTAGGGTAGTCAATTTCTATTCCTTTAGCCTAATGGAATTTTATTTTTTGGGTCAGAATCTTATCCAAATAAACTTACACCCACACTGTACAACATTTTGGCTTGCATAAGTAATGTCCAAAATCTAATCTCGGATTAAATAGTCTAAATTTTGCAATTTGATTATCAACTTAACTTTGTGATCATTGACACTGCTTCCATAAAATGCAAAATTCCATATGGAGATGTGAAGGTTTGATTTAAGTAAAATGATTAGCAATATAGAACAATTAGCGTGCTCAAATTACTTGTCAAGAGATACCGCTACTTAAATCTATCAAATGGAAGAATAAAATGAAAAATGAAGAGATACAGTCTCAGAGCTATATCATTATTCTAGTTATATCTTTTGAAAGGAGTAAATGGTTGTGCCAAAGGAAAATAAAACCAAAAAAGAAGTGAGTTAAAATGAAACGTTAAAGTATTAGGGTAGCAAATTGGCAATAGTATTTAGATCGATCTTAGGAAAAACATGGGTATAGAGGTGGAAAATCCATACTGCCCAGAAATGCTTACACATTGGTAATAGAACTCTAAAATATGTGCGAGATTCTAATCCCATATTTGGTACGTGAGAATGTGGTGAAATGAAAAAATATTTTTAACTTGTCCATTTTATTTTCATATTTGATATATACATTAAAGTTGGAAAGGTCTTTCCCACTAGAACGCCTGTTCTAACTTTTTTCTGAAATTTCATTCTGAACAAAATCTAGGAAAAGCCAATCCAACTTTATCTTGGAAAGGCCTAAAAAATAAGAGTCAATTTTATCGCTACAAATGTGTTTTTTCTACTAATTCTCCTTAATCCAAAATACATTCACTAATTTTTTATTTTTAAAATTTAAAAAATATTAGGCTTTTTTATAATTCTAATTAATAATCTTTTATGATTTTGAAATGACAAATCGGTTAAATACGTGCTTAAATTTTTTTTTCTTTTTGCTATAAAAATGTTGAAAATATTATTTTTAACTTTTATGCAAATGCGTAAAAACTTAAACTTCCTATTTTCATTATTAATTTATTCACATTCTTAATTATAATGCTAAGAATTATTAAAATGGTTAAATTAATTAAAGAGTATAATTAATTTAATTTTAACAAGAATATTAAAAATTTAAAAATTAAAAAATTAAAGTCTTTTGTAGGCTTAGAATCACAAACAAACAAAGTAAAAATATGATATATTCTAGTACAAAGAATTAAGAGTAACTAAGTGAAATTGATATATATTTTATTCCATTTTAACACGTAAATATGACTATACCAAATATTGAAAAGAAATGATATTCTATTATGACTTAAGTTACCAAACAATGGATTAAAAATTTTTTCTAATCCATTCAAGTAGAAAAGCATTTAAGGTAAAAAAGATTTTCTATTTTGTTCCATTTCTGTGTACCAAACATAGGGTAATAGTTGATCTAAATTTACCTAAGCCCATGGAAACTGCAGGCAAATTCCTGGAACGTTCCTTCGTCAGCCTCTCCCATTGTCGTTTTCCAAACCGCACAATAAATACTTATAACCGAAAACTAGATGTATATAGTAGAGGCAAAGGAAACCCTTAGTACTTCTTTATTAAGTTTTTTGGCATTGAAAATATGGGTCCAATATTGCAAGAAGAGAACTGGGATTTGGAGAGTGGAGATTGTATAATAAAGGAGATAAGCAGCAGCAGCAGCAGCAGCAGCAGTAGCAGCCACGACACGTCACATAATCTATCAACCTCGTTCTTGCCGAAAACATCGACCCATGAAAACCAAAGCGTTTCATCCTCAAGGCCGCCTCGTTTGGGGATGTTCAAACAATTCTTGGGTAATCTTGGACTAGTGTTTCTTGGTAACAAGCTCTGTCTCCTCATGCCAGCTATTCCTTTGGCAATTTTTGCTCAGTGCTATGGTTTTGCAAGGGTAAGTGAATATCAATGCCTACTTCATTTTTATTTTTTTTTTTGATTTGAGTACAATCATATTTGTGCCTTTTTCGAATTTCATCTTTATTGTATTGTGGTTATTGGTCACAACTAGAATTCTACACATACACAAAATTTGTTTGAAATAGGTAGCAAGAAACGATGATAAACATCCTCAAGACTACGCTGTTAAATGTTATACCAGTTGTTGTTAATAATAGCAACCGGGTTTGAGTTAATCCAACCGATGCCATGCCACTAAATTTGTCAAGTGTTAAACCGAAGCAATCACCATTAACCAAAACTGATACTGATCCTTGTATAGTATTAATTGTGTTAATCTTTAATTCCTTATCTCGTCTTTAATTAGTCTGACAGTTGTTAATTTTCTTTTAAAGTGTTATTTTGTACTAGGATTAATTTATTCTTTCTTTCTTTTTTTTTCATAACAAGCAGCCTTGGATATTTGCTCTGAGTTTGCTAGGGCTCGCCCCACTTGCAGAACGTATCAGCTTCTTAACTGAGTAAGTCCAATTTTGATGTACCATGCGATTTTACGAAATGTACGTGCTGTAACTTCCAGCTGACGAAATTCTTCTCTCCTTTTTTTTTTTTTTCTTCCTAAACCAAAAACATTAATTCAAAGACAAATAGCATATTTCACTGGTCCAACAGGTATGTCACCTCTCTATCCATCAAAATAAAAACAAAAATAAGTTAATTACTTTATGTTTTCTTATTAAATTTGGTAAGATCATTAACATTTGACATTTGTAAATATGTGCATGCATGCAGTGGGAGGTCTGCTAAATGCAACATGTGGTAACGCAACGGAGCTTATAATAGCATTATTTGCTCTTCAACAAAGGAAATTAGATGTGTTAAAGTACTCTCTTTTGGGTTCCATTCTTTCAAACCTTCTCCTTGTCCTCGGATCCTCTCTTTTATGTGCAGGCTTGGTCAACCTTAAGATGGAACAAACGTTTGACAGAGTAAGATAAGATACTGTTATAAATCGAACAAACTAAATTACTGACATTGGTTTACATTAAGAAAATGCTCAAGTAAGACTCAGAATTTTGAATCGTTAGAATACCAATTAAATTAAATGTAAATTACGTTATGTCATTCCAAAATGAGAACCATACTTTATATAATTCAATTTTCATCACAAAATTTTCAGGTGAACTGGTAGATCTGTCTACTTAGATATCTTCCAAGAGAAACATCAAATCATTATTCTTCTGTGTTTTACTAAGTGACGGCATTTAATTTGGAATATTTACAGAAGCAGGCTGATGTGAACTCACTTCTTTTGTTGCTTGGACTGCTTTGCCATGTGCTTCCACTGATGTTTGGAATTTCTATAGAACCAATCAATCATACGGATGACTCGGTTCTTTGGTTGTCGAGAACAAGCAGCATTTTAATGCTAGTTGCATATTCTGCTTATCTCTTCTTTCAACTGAAAACCCACAGAAAGCCACTTGAATCTGAAGAGGTAATTAGGCTTGTAGAACAACTACTACTAGCATACCAATGGCATGCATAAATGAAGATCAATTCTTTGAATTATTGTGAGATGAGAATTACTTTTTAGTAATTTGTGCTCAGCCACAAAAGCTTTCAAAATAATCTTGTTTAATTTACACATTTGTAGCATTAGCTCAAGTCTAATGAAAATCGGAATGCACCCAATAAAAGTCATTACAAAATACTACAAAATGTTATTGCAAATGTCCCAAAAATAGTCCATCATATATTAGTTTAATGTTTTTTGTCGGGCCATTTGAGAAATTCTTGTAAAAAATTTCCAGGAAGAAGATGAACTCTCTGAAAACGAAGCGGTGATAGGTTTTTGGAGCGCATTTATATGGTTAGTCACTATGACATTGGCTATTGCTGTTCTATCCGAGTACGTTGTGGGTACCATTGAGGTACATATAATCCGCAGAATTTGATATGAACTATTTCGTTACGTTGAAAACAAAAGCTTTCCATAGTTCTTCATATATATTTGTTTTTAGTTACCCTTTATTCATAAGAAAAATTAAATCATGGTTACTTCTCAATCAGGCTGCATCAGATTCTTGGAAAATTTCTGTGAGCTTCATAAGTTTGATTTTGCTTCCAATTGTCGGAAATGCAGCAGAACATGCTGGATCAATCATATTTGCCTTTAAGAACAAGCTGGTAAATTCTCCATAGCTTCTAAAAGTACTGTAGTCCTTGTTATTTTATTTATGCTGCACTTTCATTCATAACTTCCAGTACTCTTCAGCTATTGGGTGATACTGCATATTTAAAATCTGTTGGCATGCAGGATATATCTTTGGGAGTTGCCTTGGGTTCTGCTACTCAAATTTCAATGTTTGTGGTAAGAAACAGGAATTTTTACAAAGAATAAAATAAAAAACAATAATGCTTAATTGTATTTTTTACATTTTATAGTAGAATATTTAGTTCCCCAGTTTTTCTTGCATTGCCACCTTTTATTAGTTGGAGCTGTTTTCGTTAATGAGTTTAACTACATCTGTGTGTGTTTTTCCTCCAGGTTCCAATCTGTGTTGTAGTGGGATGGATTATGGGAATTCCAATGGATCTCAATTTCAGCCTTCTTGAAACCTCTTGTCTTGGTTTCTCAGTCATCCTCACAGCTTTCACCTTGCAGGTAATATAATCAATCCATTACAGTCTTGTGTTCATTAGCTAATAATGCATAATTGGCGTAATGTTACTTTCGCTAGAGTATAATAGTTCAATTTAATGCCAAGTAGGATCTATGCAAGTCTAATTGTCCTGCTAACAATATTTTGCCTGTGGGTTTCATCTCAACTTTTTATCCACAAAATTTCTAAAATAATTTGTACCTTTTATTTTTTTTTTCCTTTTTTTTTGTTGAGAAAAACAAATATATTTCTTTGGACCGTTAGAGGGTTTTATAATTAAAGAGGGAAGACATGTCATACTGTACTTGTCCGTGCAGGGTGGAAATTCGCATTACATAAAAGGAGTGGTTCTTTGTCTGTGCTACGCTGTAATTGCTGCATGTTTCTTCTTTCATAAAGTTCCGGCAAGTAAGTCCCTCGATCCAAGATAAAGCAACATGCTTCCCTATATTGAGGAACTTTTTATTCGTATTTGGTAATTAAGTAATCATTTTTTTGGGTTTTCATAAAAAGATATAAGCAAAGCCAGTTTAGGAGAGAAATCAGTTGGAATCTTGGCTGCATAATCGGTTTCATCCTCCCAAACTCAGTGTAATTTGCTGTTGCTAATCAAATAATTAATAATCATTGGCCAAAAAATTTTGTTTTAAAATTAATATTTGAAACAATTCGTGTTCGTGCAAATTAGAGACCTAAAAAGAGAAAAAGAAGCTGGCACTGGACTGCAAGAGGAAAGTCAAGTAAATCTCGAAGAACAAGGGATGGGACTCATCAGCAACAGATGAAGAATAATTAAAGGCTAAGTAATGGGCTTCTGTGAATATTAAGGTCTCGTTCTTTATAGATTTAAGGAAGAAAATATTGGTGACATTTGTATTCATGTGAGGGCGGTTAAACATTAACTACCAAATTCAATTATATCTCTATGTAATGAAACTTGGGTTGAATTATAAGAATTTTTGAGATATGCCAGAAAGTAATTTTAATTTTATATTATGCTGCAAGCAGTCAAGACATATTTGCCTTTCTGGCCTTTACATCTGTTGCTTGGTTTGCAGTTCTAGTTTTATTATGGTGCCATTTACACCCAATGTCTAAATAAATGGCTTACTAGCACGGAAATTTTAGGTAAGCCTGCGAATTTTCTTTTTTCCTTATAAATGTTGCATTAGGTTTTTTAAAGATCCCATGCGGAAAGAGCAATATTCATTTTGAGATTCAGTAGGCATGAATATCATATTATTAACATAAAATAATCCAAATAAACTTATTTTACATAAAAATTAGAGAGAGGTTCAAGTCACTTTCTTTTTACCCTCACTGGGTGTCAATGGATCATTTGGTATTAGTTGGTGTGTATACACGCAGAAAAATTTAGCCAATCGATCAATTACTCCATACTTTATGACTAGGGACCGTTGAAGAGGTATGAAGTTCCTGCTTGAATGTCTTCAAATCTCCAATTACTTTAGTTGTTAACTCAGATCTGTTGTTGGCTAGTAAATGTGATTCAAGTTCAAATTCTCTATCCAATTTTTCTAGTATTCAATTGTGTTTAATGTAGATTATATTGTATTACTTTATTAAACAAAATTGTACACCAAAAATATTAGTCAACAGATGTGATTTAGGGCAGTAGTATCGTTTCCAATTTGCCAGGTAGAAGAAAAGGAATTCTTTTTCTTTTCCCCCTTTTGAAAGTGAAAAGGAGTTCTTAACATACACTATATGGAATACATGTGACATGCAAGCAAGAACCATTCAGGATCCAGATATGGTTTACCTAAGAAATCTACATATGGATACTGTGTCGCCCGCCCTCCTATGATTTTGGTCTATGGAAATCAAGAAAAAAAAGAATTAGACTTTTGACAACATGGGTTATTGTTTTGTCTGGTATTAAAAGAATTAGACTTTTGACATCTATTTGAATCGTAACGGTCAGACAATAGATGAAACTCATGAACGTCCTACCTTTTGTTCTTCTCAACAAAACTAAATTCATTTACAATGAAATATGAACTAGGTGATGAAAACACAATTGACACCAAGGAAAACTTGAACTTTCAACTCTTTTATGTTTTGGATTCCCAGCTTTTGTTGTTTATTTGGGTAGTTTTATGCTATCACGGTTTCTTCGGCCATAATTTTGTTTAATTATGCCGCGTGATTTTGTGGCAAGCTTTAAAAAATATGATCAGATCGATTGCTTTGATCTATCAACAAGAAAAGGCGAGTGGTCCAACTTGACTAATTAATTTTATTCAAGAACCATGCTAAACTAGCTAGATGTAACATACGAATCTTCTGATTTTTTTTAAACAATAGATGTAACATCACAAAATATAATAGAGAAGCTCAAACCCTTCTGTCTTTAATCTTATCTAACATAGACCCTTTTTCCTCACTGTATTGGATAACCTGGTATTAAAAACAAGCTGTAAGTTTAGAAATTGCTCCAGTTGGAACTGACGTACCCATTTAGAAGTGAAAATTCTTCCTTCGGACAATTACGTGTTTCCATGTTTGAGAGTGGTGCCAAAAGAAAGGGTTCAAGGTTGTACAGGTAACATAAAGGAAGCCCATGTATCTTTGCAACAAGTTGCAACGTGCATCATTCATGCATATGTGCTACTAGTACAAGTTTGATATATTCAAAATGTGAGAATTTGACTAAAAGTACATACGATCAGAGTGTTCAACTGATACCGTAGCTGTGGCCATCAAATAATATGACTATTTGTCTAGTTCTATATTCTGATTTCCTTGGTCATTCACAAGTGTAATCATGCGTGCATAACCAGGAAAAGTTATGGGCGCACACAGAAATGACTTACTAATGAGCAAGTGGTGATAATTATTAGACGTGAATTATATGGTTATGGTTGAATCACTTGTATTCGTTGGCCATTTAAATTACTCGCTAGTAGGATGATACCAGTAATCACTAGACACAATATTGAAACTGCTCTAAGATGGCATTAACCTCTTAGGGTTCAGTTTGTCAATGAGATTACCCCAATACAATTACTTATATTCGTGTTCCCATATATTTAATTATTTGACATAGAATCCGTTGTCCAAATCAAACATATCATGTTATGTATATGGAATAAAATATATTACTTAAGTTGGTAAACAAAAAGGTTATAAAATGGATTAACTTCCATGACAATCATATGCCTCTGTTATGAATGGTCCATTAAGACAACATAAAATTTTGTTTCAGGATATCTAGTCAAAATATGCTAGTCTAAAGAAATGCATGACAATTGCTTTAGAAGAAAATTAGAAGTCATGGACCTAATAATCCTCTACTTGCTTTAGAAGAAAATTAGAAGTCATGGACCTAATAATCCTCTAACTTATAAATTTTAAAAAAAAGTAATCCCATTTAATTCTGACAGCTTGAACCAAACAAGTACTTACCAAATTGCCTTAAGGTAGATGTTAACATGTGAGAGTGGATTACATCGATTCACATGATTAAGGTGAAGATACAATTACTTGTGTTTTGAACAACTTCATATGCATCACAAAAGATGGCGCCTAAATTGTTGTGCCACCAATTAATCCAGTGCCACGTAACTATATTAACAGAATAATGGCCTATTATTCCTATATATTAATTAGGAAATTCTCTAAGAATGTGATTGCATGAATGGCATTGGGAGTTAAACAAATTTGTTCGTCAACATTATTGTCAGTCTGTCTCTATCGTGATGCCCGGGACATATTAGCTAGGAAGAGCATACATGGAAAAACGAAAAAAATAACAAACACTGTGCCTTAAAAAATAATTGCACTATATCACAATCTTTAATAATGCTTGTAACTGAAATGCCAACAAGGTAACGGCTGGTGTCACCATCTGCCTCCATATAAGCCATTCAATAAGGCTTTCTCGCCACTGTGACCTGCCCTTTATACCCAACTGGCCCTTACTTAATTCATTTCTCAAGCAAATGGAATTATATCAATAACCCTAGCTAGCTGATAGCAAATGAGTGACTACTATATTATTCAATGAACACCTCAGGCAACAGATTGAAATCATTCTAGCTAGAAACCCTTCCTACAGGTAAGGAGGGATTAATGACCAATTTGAATTAGGTATTGAACCCTCTAATGAGGTTGTTAAGAAACCATCATTAGTGCCATATACTCTTTAGTATATAAATAAAGTGCATTAGAATGTGTAGTGTGTACTGAACCAAAGGCCACCGTTTACCTAAATGGCTATCAAAGAATCCAAGAAAACAGAAGGTGCCCCTGTAAAATGTGTAGCAGCCATCTTTGGAGTCACTGGGCTTGTGGGAAAAGAGCTTGCTAGAAGACTTCTTCTTTCTTCATCCAAGTGCCAATGGAAGGTGTATGGTATAGCTCGAGCACCGCAGATAAAAAAAACAATCCAAAATCCAAATTACCATTTCATTTCATGTGACCTCCAAAACCCTTCAGAAACTCAAGAAAAGCTCTCTTCATTAGGCGACGTAACACATATATTTTGGGTCACCTGGGCAAGCCAATTTCCTCTGGATAGCCCAGAATGTTGTGAGGGAAACAAGTTAATGATGTCTAACGTTTTGAATGCTATTCTCCCAAGAGCTTATGCGTTGAAGCATGTTTCTCTCCAGACGGGGATAAAGCATTACATCTCATTAAGAGAACTATGTGATGCACCTGAAGTTCGTTACTACGACGAGCAATGTCCGAGAGCGAGTACTGGCCATAACTTTTATTATGTCCTCGAGGACTTGCTTCAGGAGAGACTTAAAGGAAAGATTGCATGGTCGATTCATCGGCCCGGTTTAATTTTTGGGTGTTCTCATAGAACTTTGTTCAACTTAATTGGCAGTTTATGTGTTTATGGAACAATTTGTAAGAAACTGAAACATCCATTTGTGTTTGGGGGGACAAGAGAGCGTTGGGAAGAAATGAGCATCGACGCCTCGGATGCTAGGCTTGTAGCTGAACAGCACATTTGGGCAGCAACCGCCGAACCAATACAATCCCCTCATGGCCAAGCCTTCAATGCCATAAATGGATCGTGTTTCACGTGGAAGGAGATATGGCCAGCTATAGGTGTTAAATTTGGATTGGCGGGCTCTGATACCATGTTACGTCAAGATTTCCTGTTCTCCACAGCTATGGCTGACAAAGTAGGGCTTTGGAAAGAAATAGTAATGCAAGAGGGGCTGGTCCAAACAGAGATAAATGATTTAGCCAATTGGGAATTCCTGGATATTTTGTTTCGACTGCCAAGGAAAATGTTGGGAACCCGAGACAAAGTTGATGGATTTGGCTTCACACTGAGGTTTCAAACTCTGGATTCAATACTCTACTGGATCGATGTTATGAGAGATGAGAAACTGATTCCTTGAAGACATTTTGACTTGTTTACTGCCCAAAAGGTTAAAGAAGGAGAGGTGCATGACCACTACGTTGCTGTTAGGAAGTATATGGGATTTTTTTTATCTTTTCTTTTTTGGGTTTTTTTTTTAAATATTTTTTAAGGGGGAGAATATGCTGTTGTTTTGCTTTTAGCTGTTCTTGTTTTTGTAATGTAAAGAAAAAGACAGGATTAAATCAAACTGGTTACAGATATTGTTGATGCCTACAGCTTCTCTTAATTAGTGCCTCCTTGATTTACTGATCTGGTCTCTCACAAGCAGGAAGAGACTAGTCAACTACGACCAGTTTGTATCTCTGGCCCCGAAACTTCATTTACTATTACAAGTGGAGGAACACAACTGTTTGTCAAATAGAATATAAGATTAAAGCACGCTAATAACAACTCAACTTGGTGGCTCTGGCTCATACAAACTGGCATTATATCACTTGCATCAAAATAGAAAAAAAAGGAAAAATAAGAAATCCTTCAACTGCAGAAAAGATTATCAAATCAGGGAACATTTACAACAGGATTTCTTAGTACAGTACAGAAAGGAACGCTGCCTTTCTATGCTCCCTATATGCAGTAATTGCAGAACTTCGCAGATTCTCTAAATGCCAAAGTAAGCATAAATAAATAAATAAACTCTAGAAGCAAACGTAATCCCTTTTGCCTCCTCCTTTTCACACTAAAAAACTGTCCCGCAAATCAATAACGATTTCAAAATGTTTTGGGACTTCAAGATCTATAGTCTTCAAAAAACATAAAAAGGCTAAGCCAAAGAGAGTTAACCTGCTATCCCGACAATCTGAACGGTATCAAGCTATGTCCATGTCAACATTTTACAGAGGGAAAGTAACTACAGAATATCTAACGTAAGCATGAATTGCTGTTTTCATCGAGTATCAGTTGAATTAAATTTTCCACATTTTTGACATTTAATGAAAGAAAGGATACAACAGCCACTTTGCATTCAAACAAATTGTTGATTATATTTCTCGGAGTCAACTTATACGTCAAACTAGGATAAAAATGTTCAGCCACCTTTCTGTCAAAATATCTTGCTATTGTTAACAGTGTACCATAACACTTACCATGCGAAAAAACAATTATCAGTATACCACAGCTCCTAAAAGGGGTCCTTGGGAAAGATATCGCTCCAAGCAAAAGAAAGCCCGTAAGCAAGAAATTTTCTGCTGTAAATTTTCTCTGGATACCAAGCTTTTATTGTACCACGAAAATCTACTATGCCTACCTGCAATGCTTCTTTCTTGCTTCACAGTTTTGAGCAACTCAGCAAGGCCATGAATACTAGTGTTGATATGACTTCCAATCAATGCCAGATCCTCATTCCCCTTTATCTTTTCTGGAAATTGAGAACTTTGACAGAAATTGCAAAGGCGCCAAAGAATAGGATACTAAATCCAGCTAGTACAGCTACTGAAACCCCAATCATCCCAGGGCCATAGCCGTAAGTAACCTCAATATACTCTTTTACAGAGCCCTCAAATCCAGGCGCTACAATTTTCGTTTCAACATCTCCAAGTTGGGAGCTGATGATGCCCCGCAATGTCCATGCAATTGGGCATATATAATAGAACCATATCCACCATGCGGGAATGCTCTATACATTTTTGTGCAACAAATATCAATATTGTAACAATTGAGTTAGTTAAGGTTTAAATAAGGTGCTTGCTCATAATAATGCGAAACTTACTGGTTTGGGAACTAAAAACCCCGAGAGCAAATTCCATAATGAGTAGAATGCGGAGGAGATAACCGCAGCCAAGTGCTGATTGGGTGTCAGACCAATAGCCATCATGCCATAGAATGTAAAGTACATGAAGGTGAGAAACATGAACACAAGATAGAGAAAAAATTTGCCTGCAAGTGGAAAGCAAATGTATAAGTTGGATCTTCAATTTCCCAGTCCTAGTAACTGATCATAACATCTTAAAATGATCTCATATTTTCATTATGCATCTATGCTTCCTAAGGACAAATGATCAAATATTTTGCACCAACATGAAGAGGGAAGCAAGAAACAGATGAAAAGAATTTTAAGAAAGTTAAAAGGGTTGAAATTTAACAACCTTCCTATACTTACTGAATAACAAACTTCAATCACACTGCTGCAAGACTAAATAAATTCAACTAACTGGCTATATTCCTGATGGTATAGAACTGTGGTTCACAAAATCAAAAGAGAGAGAAAAGACTTGAGCTACAGAAAAGTAAAAGTAAATAGGTCAATACTGGGAAACAGGACATTACACATTTGCTTAGGGATATGGAACACAATAATTTTCTCGACTTTCAAGTAAAAGATCAACACTTAAGTGGCTAATGCTTATGGTTCCAGCCATCTAAATTTCATCTATCAATTGCTTTGCGAGCATTGTGATCTTAAAAGGCAAAAACCAGGTCATCCTAGTCAAACTGAAAATATAAAATTAACGCTCAGTTTGGATGGAAAAACATGTAACGAAAAGAAAATTAATGGAGAAAAGTTAAGAAGTGAATTGATCAAAGCTTTTTTGCAAGCCTCGTCCTTTATCATACCAAAAGAGAAGAAATGAAAGAAGGAAAGTTGCTTATATTAATGGATTGTAACCATACACCTCCCCCAACCAAACAATGAACCATTCTTTAGATTCAGTGAGGTCGTATAAGGTAAAAATGCAATTAAATTCTGCCCTAAAGAAAATTTTTCTCTTCCCTTTTGCAAACATAGACTGATGATAGCAATGAGATAGAATGATCTTGTAGAAACCTTACAAGCAGAAGAAGCATAATGTGAAAGAGTACTACATACCTACAGTCCTTTCAAAGTTGATCATGAAGTATGTAATAACACTGTAAATCAATGTCTGCACTACAACATATGGAATCTCAACAAGACCCTGAATTGGTGAAGAAAAAAGAGAACTTAGTACTAAATTTTCCAACAGTATAAAGAAGTCTCATTCAGGCTGTGCTCCAAAACTAACCCCTCCCCCACCCACTGCCTATGCGAACCCCAAAGAAACAGAGGAAAGAAATCTGTCTGAAGGAAAAAAATTTGCTCTTTTCTTATTTATATTAATCTCCTAGCAGGCTGAGATTGTTTCTTATTTATACCCAATTTTTAATGAAATGGATCATAAGAAACAATCTCAACCCGCTAGGAGATTAATAAAATCCCGTTTCAATTCATTTCATTTATAGACTGTTCACTTTTACCATAATAATCTAGCCAAGCCTTGTTGAGAATATAGTACCTGTGCTGCTGCATATGAAAAGGGAGCATACAGTCCAGCAGCTCGCTCTCTATAGAAGACTGTTCTCTCAATCGAAACAATTGGTTGCACAGAAGAAGAGTTATTTACCCCCAGAAACATGGCTGAAGAATACAGAGCTCCCATTACCAAAAATAAGTTTTGAATTGAGTCCCTGCAAAATCATTTAAAGCTGAGCATTTAAAACATTTTATAACTCTGGACAAGATTACAGAAAATAATTGTCAACCAAAGACACAGGCAGCACATACTTAAAGCGAAAAAGTATCATAATTAACCAAACAGAGATGCATTATGCTTTTAGCGTTTGCCTTAGCTACAGTCCAAAACTTCCAACTAAGCTCCAGAAACCAGATAAAGATAGTTCATTACAGAAATTGTGTAATCAAGCAACGTATGGAAACTGGAACAGAGCCAATCTGCCATGTTTGATAATTAACTCAGGGATAAAGCAATAGGAGAACGGCACAGGAAATAGGATTTTCTTTTTTAATCTTTTTCTGGAGAAAGAATGGACAAATCAGCCTATAGGTTTCCTCAAGGTTTCCTCACATGCAATATTCACATATCGGATCAATTTTCCAACGTTCAACAATACTTTAACAAATTTTCACAATCACGATTACTTTTCTCATTGTGAACCTATCAATATGGCATATATAAACGAAGGAAAAAATTAGGTGCACTCGTGCAGCCTATTAACCTTTAGTAATAACAGGTAAAACATGTTTGGTTGACCAGAAAATCTAGTACATCGGGTAATATTTTCCTTAAACAAACTCTATGCAGTTCCTCTCGTATTCATGATATTCTCAAAGTATGTTAGTAGCTTAGTTTAACAGGTTATTTTATGATTTGAACATCATCCCCAAACAAAAGCAAAAGAGAACTCATAAAAAATGAAAAATTCTTCAAGTGCAGAAAAATATATCAAATTAAAGAACATGAAACGAGAAGTTGTAGCAAGTTTTTTTTGCATGAATAGTACAAAAGTGTCATCACCTTTTTGAGCCGACATCCCAAAATACGGTGCCAATTATAAATGCACTCATTGTAGTAAAAAATACCCTCACAGCATTATATGATGGGCTTCTCCAGTAGACTAAATTTTGTTTCCACAAGCATACTTTAAACTGAGAGAATGCATCTTGAGCAAATGTGGATGTAAACTTTAACGGCTGTGAGCCAACAGGTGGAACACTTGCCCACTGAATGGAAGCTTCAACCTCCCTATATTAGAAAACTTAAATATGGTGAACTTAAAAAAGGAAAAAGGCATATAACACCAGTTATGATCACCTATATTGCTCAGAATTCATATATATCACTGCAAAGTCTTCACCAATTCTTTCTTCAGCAGCAGGTGTACTTATTTCAAGCATCCATGTTGCAGGGTTGTAACCATCAAGAATTGGCGTAATCCCAGGGATGCTCTGCATAAGAGTATAGGAATATAAAGATCAGTTAAAGCTTGAAATAGAATATCATACAAGAGATAGGTGGCTATGCATCATACTTTGTCATTCCAAGTATCAATAGATTGCTCTAAGAAAGCAGAAGCCCCTTATAAAGTGCACATAAAAGTGAGGCTCTATTAGTGTTTACGACACCAGAAGAATTGAAGTTTATAGTAATAAAGTAAACATTTTCACTCAAGCCAAGTAGGAACAGCATGGATCAAAAAATTTTTGCTTTAGAAGCATGATTGATCTTAGTTTAGAGTATGCACATGGAAAATCTATAGACAAATTTTCATTTCCCACTCAGAATGAACTGTGCCAGTTAAATGACAAAACAGGTACAAGTATTACCACATGTTACCTGAAAATAGTTGATCATAGTTTGAGACTTCTCCCCCAGCTTTCCCCCATATATTACTCGTCCCCCTCGCTTCATTAGAAGTAACTACACATTGCAATATGCCGTCATAATACAGAAAAATTTTGCAGCTATAACAAAGTTCTATTAGACAAACCTCATCAAATGCTTCAAAAATTTCAATACTTGGTTGGTGGATAGTACAGACAACTGTCCTTCCTGTGTCAACAGTATTACGCACAGTTCTCATCACAATAGCTGCTGCTCGTGCATCAAGCCCAGAGGTAGGTTCATCCATAAAAATGATCGAAGGATTTGCAACAAGCTCCACTGCAATTGTTAAACGTTTTCTTTGTTCTGTCGATAAGCCAGTACTGCCCGGCAACCCTACCAAAGCGTGCCTTAGAGAGTCAAGCTCAACTAATCGCATTACTTCTTCAACAAATTCCTGAAGAATAAAGCAGTGAAATCTTTTGATAATTACAAGGAAGCAGAAGAATCAAGATGAAAATATTAAAATAACTCAAAAGGTTTGGGCAGAAAAAACACCTCTCTTTGTTTTTTGTCTACTTCCTTTGGAAGGCGCAGAAAAGAAGAAAAGCAGAGAGACTCGAATACAGTCACTTGAGGAGAATGTATGTCATTTTGTTCAACATATCCTGAAACCCTCGCAAAAGTGTGCTGTTGTTTTGGGTGACCAGATATCCTGATGTCACCTTCAATGTACCCACCAGTCTTCCTTCCGGCAAGGACATCCATCAATGTTGTCTTACCCGCACCACTTGACCCAACTAATGCTGTAAGCACACCAGGTGAAAATACTCCGCTAACATTTGACAACAACTGCAACCTCTTTTCTGTAATACCTTGTGAACTCATTTCCTAAACATCCAAAACTACAATCTACTCAGCGGTGTACAATGAAATCTAGAGGGAAACAAAACTACTTTATGGTGTTACCTTTGGCATGTCAACAAAATAATTGACATTATGGAAAGTCATGGTTAACGGTTGAAATGGAAGAATCATTCCGTTACTTGTAACCCCATCCCTACCATTGATGGCACCTGATTCAAAATTTGTTACATTTCCTGCCCAGGTGATAATACATATGAGAATTAGTACAAAAGTTTCAAACCAAAAGGAAGAAAGGATAAATCTTCTACCTTCTTCAACATGTTTTTCCTGGATGACTTCTGGTGGAATGGTTGCCTGAGATTTTCTGATAGCTGTATGAGACAAAAAGTGGAAGAAAAATGACTAATTTTACTGATCATCCCTATATATTCAAAATTATTAAGGAGAATAGTAAGCATAAACTTTGAATCACTTACGATCAAGAAACGTCAAGGCCATTGTCATGGCAATATTGAAAAACAGAGCATAAAGTAATAAGACCCCAACTCCTAGCCAATACCAGTAGCCAGCACTGGGTAGACCATGTGATTGGAGAACAGTGTTCCCTAGAGTAGTGTTTCCAGGAGTTGTTCTCTGCCAAATGAAAGTTCAAGTCAAGTGGAAGCCACAATGCATGCATTAAAAAGGTTTAGGAATAACTTTCTATTACATGAACAACGGAGAGAAAAAAACAAACCTCCATCCATCTTGTGGCAGAAAATTCGTTAACAGAAATTGCACGTTGCCCATAAGACAATGGAGATACCCAAAAGCCCCAGACCCACCATGGCTTAATCATTTCTGAAAGAATAAAAGTCTTTAAGTAAAAAGAGTAGAGAGAGAAAGAGATAGAGGCATAACAACAATGGAATCAGCTGGAACAAACCTTTAGGCATAATAAACCCACCCAGCAAGAATATAACTAGAATTGCAGCTGATCCAAATGTATTCGAGATAATTATATCTCGTGAAATGGATGCCATCATTCGGAAGAGACCCAGTGCCATTTGGTGCACAGAAAATAGCAGAAACATATATCGAAAAAACCTGAGACATTTGCAAATTGGACAGATCAGAAACATGTAAGGTAATTGCAACTATGCGTATAGAAAGGTGGAAAGAATGACATGAGGTACCTCCCAGGACTAGGTGCAAATCCAACACTATAGTATACGACACAAGACCACACTACAGCTTCAATCACTGAGTAAGGTACACGCAAAATCCAACTAGAGACAGACCATGCCCAAGCAGGATGGAAAAAATTATCTCGTTGCTTGTAAAACACTGGAAGTCGAAATATCATTATAGGAAGCTCTGAGAATCCGTTGAACATTATATGCACTAGGCCAAAAAATAAACAAGCAAGATAGAGATTTCCATTTATCAAATCTGTTGGATGTAGTCTTGTTCGCAGAAACATTGTACACGTGACAAATCCGACAAATCCAACCTGTAGCACGAGTCACATAACATTTAGAGTTTCTAAATAAAAAAAATGCACATTTTTGAGGAAATAAAAAATCATATGTATTGCCAATTTAAGACCAGCAAAATATATCCTGTCTCCTTGATAATCTTATTCAAAGCACAAGAGTTCAAATTGTTTCAAAAACTATGGAACCTAAAATGACAACTATTAAGTTAAAATTATGCCTGAGAACAGTTTAACCAGAGAATGTCATTGTGGCTTACTTTACTGAATCTATTCATGTTGTAAACACTCAGCAACAAAGAAAATTAATTTAAATCTTACTAACTGATTTTTATAACATTTAAGATATATTATTGACAATATTATCTTGTTCTGGAAAGAAAAACCATTTAGCATCTACAAGAAAGAAGACCGGCAAGTAAAGAACACATGATGGTAATTTTGTGCAATAAATCAGGAAAGGTATAATTATTTGACAATGCTTTAATAGTATAGAATTATCTGGAATACATACAAAAAATTTCATATTGGCTAACAAATAAGATCAAACTGAAGTCTTGCTTAATACTTCAAAAACATGAAATTGACAATATCTTTGACGAAAGATGCTCCATATAATACCATAACATATATAAATTTCAATTTTGACATACTAAACTAAAGTTTGATACATGCAAAGACCCAATTTATGGGAAAGGATAAATTCATAGTCTTAACCTGTACTCAAGTCTTAACCTTGCAGTCTTGGGATGCAAGTGTGCTTTAAGCATTAAAGTTCACACATAAATGAGGATTTAAAAGCTGGCATTAATATGGTATTCGTCTTGTAGCAAGGCAAACCATACCTGGCATGTTCTAAAGACATAGAGAAAACGATGCCTGCTAATTAGAAGCAGTTCTCTTGCAAAACATGCTTTAAAGAGTTCCCATTTTGACACAGCATACTTGCTTTTAGACAAAGCTGAAGGATAAGTGTTGGATTTATCATACGGAACAGAAAGATTAGCCACCAAAGCTTGACCATATCTGGAATTTTGAAAGGCCTCAGCAATTCTTGGAACGGAAATGAACACATAAGGTTTCGAATTATCGGCCCAATATTGTGCCTGGTCCTTTCTTGAGGTCACCTAAAAATAGAGGACTAAAGTAAATGCCTAATGAACATCAATCAAGAAGCAATGAAACCAAAAAAGAATGTACCTCTTGTAGAAAATCAGCTACACCCTTGCGAGGTGGGAGTTGAAAACCTAAGGACTCAAAGAATTCCACAACTTCTTCACGAGGGCCTTGATACACAATATATCCATCGGATAGTAAAATCAGATCATCAAATAGATCAAAAGTCTCAGGCGCAGGCTGAAGAAGAGCCATTAAAATTGTTCCCTCCATTAGATGAACAAAATTCCTCAAGCATTTGACAATTTGGTAGGTTGTAGAGCTATCAAGACCTGTGGATATTTCATCCATGAAAAGTGTTTTTCTGGGACCAACCACCATTTCCCCTATACCAAAAAGGGGGAAAAGATTAACATTTAACAGAACAACAAAGATGAACTAGTCAAAGTTTCTTTCTTATACATAACTTTACTACTTCTTTTAACACTATTTTGGTGCAGATATTGGGCTTCCAATCTTTTCTCAAATTTCCACTATAACTAAAAGCTTAATTGAATTTAAAAGAAGATAAATTCATTACTTATTCTCTTATTTATTTTCTTGACTTAGCAACTTTTTAAGGATAATCTTGTCAATCAACACATGGTAATATCTTATGAAAATTGATAGTAAATTGAACACAACACAATTTTGCAAGAAATTTTTTTAGGACTCTAAAACATTCAATTAAGCATCGATCACCAATTGTTAGAAGAAACCATGTGGAAAGAAACTGGAGGGTATATGGTTTACAAGAAAATGGCATAAGACTGATTGGATGTTTAAGAAAGCATCAGTCACCATTTGTTGACAAGAAAAATGCAGATACAGAAACTAGCAGGTTGCCTTGATTTCTTTTCTGCAAATCATATATGAGTTCTGATGATAAATGATTGAAGCATTAATGTTTCTGATACTTGATATATGTGGAGTTGTCTCAAAAGAAGATATAATATGTACATCAGGAAACCAAAAGCCTCTTAATTGTCCATTTAATTAATGATTATGCTCTTATTGGAAATAGTGAAAAGTATCTTTCCACCATTTCATGATCACAAACCATCATTTACTTGTTGCTACTTTATCTATATTAGTGTAAGAAAATTTACCAGTCTTGTCTCATGTGCAAAATTAATTTATAGTTGTATAATGAGATTAGTTATAGTATACTAACTACTCTTTTCGTCCCAAGAACATAAAAAGGAAATAAACCAGACTTCTCTGAACTGAAGCAAGTTACAAGAACAAGCATTTTAGTCATTAGCATCAAGTATGACGAAAGAACTGATTACTGAAACCTCCAATAACATAAAATAAAGAAGCACACAACTGATGCAAAGCAGCAAAAATAGAAATAGAAGTACCCAAACACAGGCACTTGAGGGTCAGATGTTTTGAAAGTCTAAACTAAAATATAATCCACGAATTTCACCAATACTCAAAGATTTTAAGGCAATACAACAGAGGTAGAGATAGACCTGTAGTGACTCTCTTTTTTTGACCACCTGATATTCCTCTAAGCATATCACTACCAACCAGAGTATCTGAACAAATATCAAGACCAAGAATTTTCAAGTAGTATTCTGTTGATATGCTGTGCTTTGTACCACCAACAGATAGTGCCTGAGAAACAAAAATTTGTCATGTGAAAACAATAAAGCCAAATTACTGTAATAATATAACCAAGAAGTTACAAAAGTATACCTTCATATACGCATCAATCTCAGGAATAGGACGTACATTCCTCTCCTTCTCTAAACGGGTAAGATCTACCATGTATTCTGCAATTTGACATTCAAAAAGAAAATGGTATAATACTTACATCATGCTTAACCCTAATTAGGTATAGAAAATTTCTAATTGCTCATATCAACAAGTCACATGATGTAGGATAAGAATGATGAATTTCCTGTAAATCCAATTAGCAAAGGTATTCAAATCAGATGTTCTTCAGTACTATAATAATTAATGCAGAATTATAAAAATATGGAATGCAGAATTATAAAAATATGGAAATGGAAGACGGGTGGAGAACATTTATAAACCCAATTAAATCCCTACCAAAAAAGGAAGTAGGCCTGTTGTAATCAAGAATTGAAATTTAGTATTGAAAGGAAAACATATAGACAAAAAGAAGCATTCTATTCAAGAACAAAATGTGAACTGCTCGTTCAAATTCTATGATGTATTTAAGAGACTACTCATCAAGTCAATAATCTGTTGAGTAGGGAAGAAAAACTGCATTATCAAATCTTCCTGATCCTAGAACGAAGAAAGCCAGAACAGACAAAGGCTGCCTGTAAGTTTATCATATTCAAACATATTGTTGACACAGAGTGAAATACATAAGACTGCATACATGGAAGACATAAGCAGAAGTTAAAATCTCAGTATTTTTGTCAATGTGCCTTTTTTTTTCTTGAAACTAATAAAAATGTAAAGTATTTTACTCAATGAGCTTGTTGCAGTAAATAAAATTGTCTTGCTCGGAAATTTTGACCATCAAGATTTGGCTCTGGCAACCAAATTATCCTGATGAAAAAGTAGGAATAAAGCAGCTGTAGTTTGCAAACTAGTATCTGACTATGGGAAAATGACAAGCACAAACCTGAAAAACCTTCACTTGCACCTTGGCATCTAGCTGCAAAGTCCAAGGTTTCCCTCACAGTCATCTCGGCAATATGATTGTCTGTTTGACTTATGTAAGCTGAAGTCCTTTGAACACAAAATTCATCAAGCTTGTGACCATTATATGATACATTCCCACTTTTCTGGAACCAAATTTTTGTTTTAATAACATGAGAAAATACAAAATAAAAAAGCAATCATCCTCTTATGAAAAAGCGAAACGTAATACATGGTCCAAACAAAATGTTAGATGTTAAGCCAAAGTAATTGATTTGTGCAAAGATGGAATGATCAGATATTCAATCGTTTTTTGGTCTCTGAAAGAGAGAAACTGAATCAAAACTATTGCCTTCTCTATATTTCCAAATTATAGACTTTATTTTTGAAGATCTTTAAAAAAGAATATATACGGTAGATGAGTCGAAGACAGCCAAAGAAGCTTCTGCACAAAATAATGAAAACAGATTTATTCTTCCCATAATAGAATACATTGTCACATGCATACTCAAAAAGACTTGAATATTTGTTGAAGATTCCTTGTTTCAATCTTGCATAAAAGCATGCCATTGATGAATAACAACTCTCAGTGGAGATTAGCAAAATTCAGAAACTAGACCTAATATTTAATGCAAATATCACAAACCTCCGTTGGAGGCCTGTGTAATGTACTTTCTGTGTTTCATCTCCCACTATTACATTAGGGAATACTAGATAGATTCTTATTTGTTCCTCCCTCTTAATGTCTTAAAACATTTTGTTGATCTTATGCCTTGAGAAACAGGAGTAAACCAATATTTCCATTATCCTTCAGTCAACACTACTTTTAGAAATTTAATTGTGACTAAAAGAGTTCATTCTTGCATTCTGAGATCAGAATATTTTGCATTCTATCTTATTGCATTATAACCCCGTTACATCCCTTTTCCATTAAATGGCTTTAATATGACAAAAGGAAAAGAAAATTTCATATAAAATTCTTTACATTGCTTGTAGTACTTTAGAGGAACATAAGAATCCATTGTGCAAAAAGTTAACAAACGTTGTCTATAAACTAATAGGATTTCTACATTGGTTTCACAGATATCCCACTCTATTCAATAATCTAGGAAAATGTGTTACATATCCAATAGGAAATTTGTGTATTTAGCAACTAACCTTCAATCCCTTATCAAGTTTTCCTGCAAGAGCTCGAAGTAATGTAGACTTCCCAGAACCTGGAGGGCCCAAAAGCAGGGTCATCCTAGAAAAAAGATAATTCAAATATATAAACAGAGTATTCTTTTCACCACTACAATACATTTCCAGTAATGGATGAATAAGAATTGCACTGAAGGAACTTTCCATTATGAACGAAATTCATTATTTTGATCTGCACTTTTAGATTGTTCTAATGCATCCTGTATCAAAATCAAACATTTGTTTAAAATTTTTACAGCTATTTGTGTAAGTCATGAATTTGCTTGAAATCAACTGTGGTTTCTTCGGAGTGGCTGCTAGTGTTGTTTAAGTTGCAAGATCATTATACAATCATCATGTGTCATGACCAAACTTTTGCATGCAAGGTTTATCTTATTTTGCAAGCTCAAGTTTACAAGGTCCTATATCCTATTTCTTGTTTCCCTCTGTAAACCTCATGCCGTTGGAGACACATGTGACAACTTACATCTAAGCCATGCAGGTTATTTGGTGGGGCATTAAAAGCTCAAACATTTGCAACAATGCAAGAGACTCGTTAATGAATACAAGCTCCACTTCGCCATTAAGAAAAATGACACAGAGAGAAAGAAAGAAGTGTCAACGGCAATAGTTCCTCTTTGTGTCAGATTCCTTGTCAGAAACTTAAAGTCTTATTGGTTAATTCTTGATCCCTAACAATTTGGGAAAATAATTTCCTCAAGTAGATGAAGCATGCACAGAAACAACGGATCATTTTACTATTATTCAAATTTTCTCAATAACAGCCTAAGTGATATATCCTAATTAAAATAAGCTTAAATATTGTCTAAAAATAAATTGGCCATTTTTTAAATGACTCTTTAGCAATTGCATTTTGTTTACCTATTTTTTTGCATGGAAACAACGAAATCTCACTCTTATTAGTAGCATGCTTTATCTTCATTTCACAAGTTACAAGCTGCACTAGACTCCTAGGATTGCTTATCAAAGTAATTCACAATCTTGAAACCCTCAAGTAATGTGAGTTATATTAATTTGGTAAGCGCTCTGTACGGTATTATTTCTCATGATTCAGATTACTAGTTCTTCTACGTAAAAATGATGTGCACAAAAGGAAAAGGAGAGAGTCCCTGTACCTCCCAGGCTTTACAACACCATTGACATTATTCAGGATGGTCAGAGAATATCTCTTTGCCCGAAAAATCTTCAGTTTAGTTAACAAATGCTGCATTTAATCAGCATAGAAAAGATTAATAAAAAATGCAAATCTGAATCCTCAACTCAGTACCATAGCTACACTAAGTACCTATAGCACATAAAGGAACTTCAGAGTGGTAAGATTATTTAAATGCAAACTAACCTCAACGATATCACGACTGTAATTCACCAAAGTTGGCAGGGCTCTAGTCCCTACTTGCACATTTGCCGTGATATTAAGGTTCTCGAAACGAACCTCAACTTTTGGCACCTCAATTCCCACCCTGTCAATAAAAAGAAACAAAGTACGAAGTATTGATGATTTGCTCCTTATTTCTTCTGTGCACGGCTTAACAGAACGCAATAATCATATCCAGGAAAAAAAGTACAAAACCGGAAAATAAATATAACTATTAATGATTTTCTCCTTGCATCTCCAATGCACGACTCGACTTAGAAACCTTTGAGGCCTAGTAAAAAGTATCACGACAACCCAAAGCATAAAAAATTGAACAATTTTCTTTAATTTATGGAATTTCAATGTATTCAAAGCAAAATCACGCGACATCGAATTGAAACAATCTCAAAATTTCCATAAAAAATACACAAATCATGCATGCATGCATACATCAGTAGGCATTTGAAGATACAGATACGCGTAGAAAGAAGTATCGGCACCTATCGAGACGTTCTTTAACGGCGGCGAGGAGTCTATAGTTGTCCTGGTCGGCAGTAGCCAAAGCTCTCTTGACAACAAGTTCGCGATTAAAACGATCGAGTTTCCTCACGTCAACCGCCTCAGTCCTCGACTCTTCGCCGTCAGTTTCCGACGGCGTACGCCTCAACAAAGCGAAGTTCGGACGCTTATGCGACGGCAACCTCTCAATCGCCGCCCACAGAAGCTCCTCTTCATCCTGTTCCACAAATTCCGAGTTCGACGGCCGCGCAAAACTCTGATCACTCTGCGCTTCCACCACCACATCGAAATACTCACTCCCATCCGACGCCGCCATTGCCCTCAAATTCACTCTCAATCTAATTTAACCTCCCTCGCTACTTCAATTACGCCAACTTTTTAATTATTTTCGATATTTATATTATTTCTCTACTCTTTTTTGAATTTTTTTTTTTAAGGTCGAGGAATGGAAATCGTCGTCTAGTTATTTTAGCTTGGAGGAGGAGTTTTCCTGGTCACAAATTGTCGAGATGCAAGTGAAATATGACGCGTTTGCATGTAAGAGTTTGAGTGGGTAACGAGGTGTTGGTTAGAGAAGAGAGCGGGACTTTGCTTTTTATTTCTCTCTCTTTTTTTTCCCCCTTTTTCCGGGATTCTACTAAATAACACAATTACTTACAAATTTAAATACCTATGTCTAATTTTTTTTTTTTTTGAGCATCTAATTTTAAATTTTAATTCTCCGAGATTTTTAAACAAACAATTAAATGTTTTTATTTAGAGCCAATAAAATTGAAAAATAAATTTAGGAATATTGGATGAATAATTTGATCCTAATATACCCTGGTCAACAAATAAAGAATGTTTGTGAAGTTCCATATACAGAGTCTAATTAAATTATTTTTCTTTTTTTGGGTCAGAGAGGAGGACTTTTTGTCCCGGATTCCCGCCTCAGGTGTGATTGCGAGCGGAAGCGTGGATAAATTTTGAAGCCGTTAAATTGCCGAACTGCTTACGCTTGCTTGAGCTCTAAGGGGTACCTGATTAGCTGTTGAACGCAGTTGTGGTGGGTTAATTTTTGTAACACATGGCGGTGAAAGAGTGAAAAAAAAAAGAACACTGAATAATTTGTACAGGTGAAAATGTTGTGGCAAAGAAGGTTTTTTTAAGTAAATTTTTGTAAAAGGTATCTAAGGGATAATAAAGGTAAATCAGAGTTTGTTTGGTTCTATATTCTTAGAAATATATTTTTTAAAAATTTCAAACACTTTTTTCAATTAATTTTTATCTCGTGTACATATTTGTTGAAAAAAATTTCTAAAATCTATATAATACTGTTTAAAAAATACCAAAAAACAAACCATCAGCCAAATACATTCCAAAGATACCTGTTACATTATTCCTTCTAGTAGTTACCAAAAAATTTGTGCTTTTACTGAATTTTAATGAGATGTTTTCTGCATGGAAGATTTGTTGATTTTATCTGTATTTTACAATATCAGAAAAAAAAAAAAAACTACTTCACCAATTCATATATTCCCAAAAAAAAAAAAAAAGTAAGCGTTATATAGTTCACCTGGGTTGACCATAAATCAAAGTTAAATTAAATGGTAAAAATTTTGGTAAGTTCACTTAAATTTTTCAACACACTAGTCGGATCAATCAGACATTTTGCAAAATAAATTTTCAAATTTGACATTATATAACTACGTTAAAATTGTGTTAGCAGAGTAAGCTTCCATTTACCTGTACAAGGATATATCCAGTTCCAGAAAGATGGCGAAAGTATTCATCCAATGAGTTGTTAATAGCTTGTTTCTAGCGTGTAAAACACCAGCATGTGGTTCCTAGAAAGGTTGTTACACAATTCGTTAACAACACACGGAAACATTTGCTTTTCGATTGTGAAAACAGATATGGGGTTATCTTGGCCTACTGATATTCAAGCCAGAGCTGCAAAGCGATTCAAATCGGCTAATAAATTTGACTCGGTCGACATTCAAGTTTGAGTTTAATCGTTTTGATTAAGTTTTCAAATCGAATTTGATTATAAAAATGCTCAACTCAAATGTTCATCGAATCTATTAAGCCTCAAAATATATCACATATTTTTACTTTTTATATTTATTGTAATATATCACATATTTTTACTTTTTATATTTATTGTAATGAAATTTTTATCATATTCATTATAAATGGTTTTATGTCTCTTTTTCAAATATCAACTTAAAACTCAAGTCTAATGTCAGGTTCAAGGTCAACTTAGACTCTTTTGCAACCTTAAATCAAGCACATACAATTTTTCTCCTTTTCATTGTTTAACTTTTTGACACATTTTCTTTAGAATCCAAACCAATAAGCTTAGTTTTTTTTTTTCCTTTTTTTATTATTTAACTTATGTGCCAAAATTTTATTTGTTAAGTTAGGTAATCTCAAAGTTTCGTCTTGAAGTCAGGCAATGTCTATTTTTTTTACGAGTTTGTTGTTTAAGCTTTCTGACTGTTTTCTTTTCAGTTTTTATGTCCACTTGGTTCAAACAAAAAAAATCTGATCAGATGAAAGAATGATGATATAACTCATTTTAGACCAATATTCATGAGTATGACAGTAGAATGAATCTATACAAGAATTTTCATATTATAGTTGAATTATTCTACAATTGAATAAAAAGGATGGTAATATTAGCATGCTACATTTTGGAATTTGGGGCCTCTCAAGTAATATTTTTCTCAATTTTATGGCCATAATTAAATGTGAGGTGTCATGGACTTACTGTGCTCATGCAGCACTTTGTCACTCATGCACCTCGTGACTAAGTAAGCCTTAAGACCTTTGAACTTACTAGACTTAACTAAGGATCGAACAAGTTAGCAAGAGAATTTAGGAGCCTTAAGATGGAAGAAGTTAGTAAGAGAACTTAGGAAGGAAGAAGTTAGTAAGAGAACTTAGGAAGGGACACAAGATCGAGAACTTTGAGAAAATATTTATATTAAGAATGCTTTGAGTGCAATTGTTGGTTGCTTGGTTTGCTTGTTCTCTAGTTTGGGTTTGGCAAATGACCAATACCCCTATTTAGAGTCTTTCACCTCCTCAACGAAAAGTAGAGATTAATTCTATCCTATGGTCTACATTTAGTTTTTAGAGAATTCTACAAGGCTCTAGCATATTTGCAAAGCAAGTGAAAGTCTATAGAATTACATACAATTTACTTAGTCTTTTTTAGACTATGCTAGAAGGTTCCAGGGTGCTCTTTAGTTAAAAAGACTAATGACTCTCCACATAACTATAGAACGTTCTGCCAAACCTCTTAAGGCAAAGATAGGAGTTAAAAATGCAGCTTGTGAAAGAGGGAATGGATGGTTGAGAGATGTGCCATATTGGTACAATTTTGGAGGGAAAAAAACACAAAAAAACAAGGTGTGTTTGGGAGAAAAAGTGGTTACATTGCAATCTAGGACAATTACACAAAAATACTAAACAGTTACACAAAAATGCAAAGCGATTACACAGTCCGACTTGAGAGAAATGACAAAACTCTCAACTCGAGAGACCGTGAGCCCCTACATTTTGATACTTATATCTATCCCTGTCTAAATTTCACAACAACCTATGAAGTACAGTACAAAAAGTAAAAAACCAATATTGCTAGCAAGAAGAAAGAAGAAGCCCAGAGAATTAAGCTTCCAAAGTGCTTTGGGAGAGGCAGCCCGAAAACTTGCGGGAAAAAGATTGCGGTTATGTCTTCGGCTTTGTCAATGAGATCATCTACAAGTTTCTTAACTAATGAATTTGTCTTAGTGTTTGATTATGTGTCAGATAGCCTTTCCCTGTTTTTTGTGCTAACATATTTACTATTTCTCTTACTACTCAAGGAGCCACTTTTGGCGTCCAGGCTTCAATTAAGTGTATAACGAATCATTAATCTCATGCAAATTATAAAAAAAAAAAAGATGAACCGTTGAGTCATTATAGCAATTTCATGTGTACATTTGTTTATCAAATTTGACCAGGTCGATGTTATACGATTTCAATAGTTTCGGCCACAAGCATGATTTTTTTTTTTTGGTGTTGGAAGAATACCATTTCATCATGGATACAAGATTCTTAGGGTTTGTTCTCAACAGTTTCTGATTTTTATAAAAACTGATTTTAGAAAAGCTGAAAATCAATTGCTCCAGATTTTAGCTTAAAAAATCAAAAAATATAGTAAAAAAAATAATTGAGAACGTTACAAAATAAAATTTTCAAAAATCAGAAGCTAAAATTAGTTAAAAAAAAAACTATTGAGAACAGAGAACATGGCCATATTCTCAATTGCTTTTTTTTTTTATCTGATTTTAGTTTCTGATTTTTGAAAAATTTATTTTGTGACGTTCTCAATTGCTTTTTTTTACTATGTTTTTGGATTATTTAAGTTAAAATCAGGAGCAACTGATTTTCAGATTTTCTAAAATCAGTTTTTATAAGAATTAGAATTTATTGAGAACGAACCCTAAATATTGTTATGTAACAAGAGTATAGTTAGACGGGATAGTTTCACGTAATCCGGGAAACTTTGTGGCTGGAGAGTATTAACAGTGACATATACCATCCATCTCCATTTTCCATCAAACCGTTCACGTTCGCGAAGTGGCTAAGCCTCTTTCACAATCAGAAAAAAAGATAGGAACCGGGACCTCAAACAACAGAAAATTGAGGGAGATATGTGGTTAAATTGCCTATTAATATTTCAAAGATAATATATGTTGTGTTCCATAAAGTACACAAGGTATGACGGTACAAACAAGAGTAATGCGCATTTGGCAAGCAGGTGTATGTATTTTCAAAAATAATTGCACCAGTAATCCTTGAAATCCTTTTGTCAAATTTAAAAACATATAAAAAAAAATAAAAACAACATATTACACCATTGTCTAATATTCCCAAAAAACGATTTACAAGAAGGATACAGCATATTATGCACTTGCCTAGTGTAGCCATTAGAGCTATTTCATGTTTTCCTTAATATAACTTCCATATTTCAACTATTTTATAGGTCTTCTCTATGTTAAGACACTTATTGTTAGGAACAAGCCAAAATTGGATATCATTTGATACTTATATTATCAAATTTAATAATATTTCTTTTTTTTTATCATAAACACATACTGGATGCGTGTTTGATTTTTCCATGCTCTTGTTAAGGACTTCCTTGATAAAATTAATAGTTCAAGGGCTATGAAAAATTGTTCTCATGTCTTTCAAAAAAAAAAAAAAAAAAAAAAAGCTCCAATAGAAAATTGTGTTTCACATAAAAAAAATATACATAACTATCATGGAGAGGGGAAAAACTATCATCCACTTGGAAATGGAAAGAAAGGCAACCCCGTATTTGCCATAATAGGAGATCATAAATCACTGCCGACGCAAGGTTGACGATTTGTGACAATAGCCTAAACGCTAGTATGCTGCAACTGCTGGTAACTGATCTTTTTTGGAAGTGAAGTGATCCTGAATGCTGAAATTAAAATTTGAGCAATAATCAATACTTTTAAGACATGTGTTAGTTCATTGGCTGTTGTTTGGGTTGATCACTATGAGAATGGGGAATGAAATTGTTAAAACTTGCTCCCATCATTATATACTTGTGAATTGAATTCAAATTAATTAACACATCATTCAGACAGTGAAACTCATTTCAATTTCATATTAAATATGTAAAGAGAATTAAGACACAAACTGATTAACACATTAATATGGTGAAACTCATTTCAATTTCAAATCCAACATGTAAAGAAAAATGACATAAACTCACACTAATGGTACGGTCTATATTAAGAGATCATGAATCCATCTCAATGGTAGGATATACATTACGAAATTGAACATTTATCTCAACATCAAATGGACTAAGTAAAATGACTTGAGATCTTATTAGATATTCAATCGGCACTTCTGAGATATTTATACTTTAATAATTGATTATATACATTTTGTTTTTTTGACAATTGGGAGAAAGGGAATGAGGAGATCACTTACTCAACCTCAACTGAAAGGAGAAATGAGAAGTAAACATAAACTTAACCACACAAACTACTCCAAAAGCCACGGAGTGGCTTTTGATTATTTACATTTAATAATTAATTATTTACATTTTGATTCTAATTTTCGAATGTGAATCAGACAACTACTTAATTTATACCAGCTTAGCTCCACGTTTCACAAATACTTTCATTTGCAGCGATCTATTTTCTGGGGTCCAAGCCTGCACGGGAACTGAGGCGATCCAAAAGAAGTTGGGCCAGCTGCCTAAACGTCCGAATTTCTGGTCTTAATTGTTGGTCCCATCTACCTGGCTCAGTCCAGTTATTCCACTGGACCAACGTAATCCTCTGTGGTATTATAGAGGCCGTAACCAGATGTGAGTTGGGCTACCCCATTAGTAATTCTTCTAATCGACCTCAACCCCACACAAAACCCCTAAAAGCACAAAAGATAGTGTAAATAAATCCCACACAGGTAAATTAACTTCAGAAAATTTTCTCACAGAAGTAACAAGGCTAGTACATTCTACCAGGATTATTTATTGTTTGGAAGTTACGTAATTTAAAAACTAATAGAAACGAAAACAAACACTACAATTTGGAATCGCATAATTTATAATATGCGGTAGTACATTCAACGATCCAAAACGGGTCATATCAGTCCTAAATAATCCGAACCGATTAGTTCAAAACTTAAAAATAAAATAAAAAAAAGGACTGTGATTATTCTTCTTGCCCCAAATTCTTTTACGCAATCCACGGTCCCACCACAACTGGCCGTAGCCAAAGAATTGGATAACGATTGATAGAAATCAGATGGGGCCGCCAAGTTATGAAAACCCAGGTAGGTACCACTGCTTTTATTCTCCTCTACAATCATCCTCCCCTATTCCCATTTCTTCTTCAATCATTCAATCTACTAACAAAACGCCACATCATCAACCGTAGCTTTTTAATGACAATACTACCCTCTAACCCAATACACGACCGCCTTCCCATTGGGGAACACACACAACATAAAAAAAACCAACAACCGTAGGGAATTTAAAACCTTTTCTTAGCCCCAGGTGTATTTGATGTGACATCAATCAACAAAAGATAAGGCCACGTTGCCAAACAAAAGACGAAGGATAAGGTCGTAATTAAAATACTTACTAAAATCCAGCATTAGAGAACAAAACCCACACTTAGTATTTTCTTAATCACAATTATTATAAAAACCAGTCCATAATCTGATGGAGATATTTTTCTAGGGTTTATCCTTTTCCTCCTCTGGGTTTTATGGTTTCTTAAGTTGGCTGAGGATTTTTATTTTGGGGGAAATTGAAACTAACGGAGATGGGGAAAGCATTTAAGGATTCTCTTAAAGCTCTCGAAGCAGACATTCAGCTCGCAAATACTCTGTAATTATCCTTCCCTCTTGACTCATTCTTCTTCAACTTTTTCTTCTTTATTAGACTTCGCATATATTTTTTTCTGCTTTATTTCCGTGAATTCATGTCATTGCTGGATTTATTTGTTCGAAATTATGTATATGTAATTTGGTTTTTATTTATTTTTTATTATTTGCATTTTTTTTTTAATTCGATGGGGAATATTTTCTTTTCTTGCTTAAATGTGTTTTTGTTAACTTATTTGACTGGATAGGATGATGCTGTTTAAATGATTTTCTTCTTGAGTTTTTGTTTAATGCGTATCTTAAGCTTTGTGATTGATGATAGAGTTATAGCATATGGGATGTCCTACAATTTTTTTTTTTTTTTTTTTTGAAATTTGATTGAAGCATTCTTATTGGATTATTTAGATTATTTGTTTGAAACCCGAATTCGTATTTTATTACGACTTTTCATGGAACGTCAGGTTCAATGTATGTGAGTTTCGTGGCATGATGGCTTAGAGTGAAGCAGGGTTATTATGAGATTATAGAAGGGAATTGATTTAATCTATTATCAGTATTTGATGCTTTCTTTTTCGTGATTGAAATGATGTTCTGGAATGTTGTTTGTTCGTCTGTAGAAGAAGTAGTGTAGTACCATAAGTTGTCTGAGTAATTGCTACAAAGATTCTATGCTACAGAGATTCTATTTTTTACACGATTTGGTTGTGGCATAGTACTCAAAATTTCTATCATTGCTTCCTTGCTTCCTCATTGCTCCAGGGCTTTGAGTTATCCTAGGGAACATGATGGAGCATGCTTTCAAATGCGGCTATCTTATGCGCCTTCTGCGCACATCTTCCTTTTTCTTGTTCAATGGTTTGATTGTCAGGTTGCTGGTGCATTTGGATTGCTTCGAATTCATATATATATGGTATGTCCCCTCTTTGTTCTACCTTTATATGATAGTCTTTACTGTCTTTCCCGTTCTTTGTAATTGGCGTACTGTATGCCCCCATTTTTCTAGAATTACAAAATTCTTTCTCTTTGTAATGTTACATTCATTTTGGAGAGTGACAAATTGACGTGCTTGTGCAGTCGTACACCGATGGCAAAACTACTATGTCTATTTATGAAAGGAAAGCTACCATCAGAGAATTTTATGGTGAGTGATGGCTGAAAGACTGTTGATGTTCTAATATGATGTTGAAAACTTTTTTTTTTTTTTTTTTTTTAAGTTTGGCACAAACATGGCATATTCTTTAGTTACTATATTTGTAAGCTTTCACCACATTGTTTTCACCACAAAAACAGGTATAATTTTTCCTTCTTTATTGCAACTTCAAAGAGGGATCACAGATGTGGAAGACAAGAAACAGAAGAAGATATGTTCACTTAGGTACTCAAGAAGGGATGAAATGGAGCAGCGAAAAATCACTGAAATTGATATAGAAAGAGAAAATGAATGTGGAATTTGCATGGAGATCAATGGCAAAGTTGTGTTGCCCTACTGCAGCCACTCGTTGTGTTTAAAGTGCTATCATGATTGGTAAGTCTGATTGGTTTTCTGGCATTATTTCGGTTTCAGCAAAAGCTAGCATTATCTTTCTTCACTTCCTCATATAAGATTGAAGTTCACTAACCTGTCTCCCTCACAGCTGTGCATTTCTGTGCTTAAGTGTTTTCAACTCGATTCAACTAGTGCTGCATCTTTTCTCTTTTTCTGTTCCTTTTCTTTTACAACTTCCTGCTACCCCTCTCCTCTGATCCCTGTTTCCAAGGGAGCCTTGGCTTTTTTATTGTGAATATAAAACTGCATGATTCCATTAGAAGCTGAAAATCCTAGAAAGCAGTAGCAGGCTCTTTTGCTTATAATCCTGCGACAATCTGAAAATAGGACCTTTTGCATCCTGGTGTAGTCCAGGATGATTCTTGCTGATAATATTCTGTAGCCAAGATTTTACGTAACCACATTCATCTAAGAGAGTTGCTTGAATCATGATATGATTTTACATCTTTTTCTCAGGCGCTGTCGCTCTCAGTCATGTCCTTTTTGCCGGAGCAGTCTGAAACGAGTAAATTCAGGTGACCTTTGGATCTACATGGATAGCAGTGAAATTGTTGACTTACCGATAATTCTGGAACAGAACTTGCAGAGACTGTTTATGTTCGTTGAAAAGTTGCCTATTATTCTTCCAGATTCTGTGTTAAATCAGTATGATGCCCCTGTAAGGTGAGTGACCTGTCGGTTTTCCTTTTCTGTACATCAAATCCCTGTTGTATAAAGCTCAATTGATGCACTTTAGAGAAATTTAGAGACCCTCAGGTTTTGCTTTGACTAGCTTCAGGCCTTGCAAACTGTTAGGTCTCTTACTCGCCTATAGATAGGCTATCTGGCCTCCGAAAGGAATTTCTAAGAGGGAAAAGAAAAAAAAAAAAAAAAGGAACATGAAGGATGTAAATTGCGTTTTCAATGTTCAGTGTCTTGTCTTTGTTCTTACTTGTCGAATTGAAGATTTGACCTAAAAAAAAAACAAATCAAACTATGGGTCTCTCCAGATGCAAATGCTGATGAAAGTAATCATGGATGAAACGGTTCCAGAATTTTTAAAGAGACTTCATTCTTGAGCAACTAACTTTTTTTCGACGTTGATTAAAGAAATAATGCCTGCGCCATGTATAAAATGAAATAGAGAGAGATGAAAAACTAATCAATGATGGTATTACAGTAGAAAATCAGCCATGACCCGTTCGGACCTGGAAAGCAATAAAAAGAATACGTCACTCGTTTCGCAACCGCATATAATCAGCATAAAACCGAGGTCCAGTTTCTTCCTCAAGAGCATTATAGGCATATCCTCCATGTCTGGAGATGTCCAGACCAGCAACCTCATCTTCAACAGAAATCCTTAGCATGTCGAGCTTGTGAAGAAGATAGAACATAGGCCCCATTGTGATACTGACCCAGGCCGAAATTACTAGCACTTCAACTACTTGGGCTCCAATCAGGCCCCAGCCACCACCCAACAAAAGCCCATATGGGCGGGATATTCCGCTCTCGCCCGAGTTATAGGCTTGAATGACAAATTCCCCTTTGGCGAATAAGCCAGTAAAAATCACACCCCAAGCCCCACAGCCTCCATGAAGTTGAGTTGCTTCCAATGGATCATCAAACTTGAGTTTCAAACACAAAATATTGAGTCCAATCAAAATCCAAGCTGCAACAAAGCCACAAACTATTGCGGCCCATGGTTCTACGACCGAGCAACCTGATGTGATGGCTACAAACCCACCAAGCACACCATTACAAACATCCAGTGCGTCCCAATGACCCACTAGTAATCGCCTGCCGAAAAGGGTGACAATTCCGGCAGTCGATCCGGCCAGCGTGGTTGTCACTGCTGTCCGGCCTACCCCAGTCCAATTACCCTGGTCAGAAGTATTTGGATATGCAACGAGAATTTTGTCGAAAGAACCTGGATTAAATCCAAACCATCCAAACCACAACAAGAATGTCCCAAGAACCACTAGAGTTGCGTTGTGACCTCTCATTGGCACAGGCTTACCGAAAGCATCAAATCGGCCCACTCTTGGGCCTTCTATCAACGAGCCCCAAAGTCCAGCAATTCCACCAACCATATGCACCACACCACTCCCGGCAAAATCAATGGCACCTGAACCAAACAACAGTGAGCTCGAGCTAGGACTGAGCCAGCCACTAGATGACCAAATCCAGTGAGCGACTATTGGGTAAACAAAACCAGTAAGAAAAAAAGAGAAAATAAGGTAGGCAGAGAACTGAGTTCTCTCTGCAATGGAGCCACTAGTTATACCAGCCACGGCTATAGCAAAAGCCCATTGGTAAAGAAAGAAGCTATAGTCATAAGAGCTTGAAGGAATGTCTTTAAGAGCAAAATATTCGGTCCCTATAAATGGGTTCGAATTGGAACTGGCACCAAAGGCAAAAGCAAAGCCGAAGAGAAAGTAAGAAATGCTTCCAACAACAGCATCAACCACATTTGTAAGCATGATGTTCATAGCATTTTTGGCCCTGACTGAACCTGCACAAAGCATGGCAAATCCAAGCTGCATTACGAACACTAAGTAAGCTGAAAATAGAAGATAAATGGTGTTTATTGAATATGTAACACTTTCTTCCCAAGATACATCCATTGCTCTCAGTGTGTGTTGTGTGTGTAATTGTGAATGTGATAGGCAGCTAGAGGGATGGTTGGTGTGCAAAGAAGAAGGATAGCTGGAGATATTTATGTAGGACTAGCTTTCTTGGTCAAGTTGAATGGTAGCGGTGGAACAATCCAAGTATTATACAGTATTGAGCAATTTAATTAAATTTTAGTCCCTTGTATTGCTTAATTAGAGTCACATACATTAAGTCCTTTAAGTTATTGACAAGTCTCAATCTAATATTTAATATCTTAATACTGACACATTTTATTTCTTGTATTTCTAATTTCATAGAAATTTAGATAATCTTACACCTTATTAAAAAGAGCAAATCACTATGAAGCTTCAAATTGTATTAAAATTAGAACGCAAACATAATAGTTGGATTGAGTCCAAAACGTTCGGGATCCAATATGCATTTTTTTTTTTTTTACTTAATCCAATGTGCATTATTCAAACTTACAGGGAATACTTAAAATTAGTTCAAAACCTTAACTCCAACTGTGATTTTTCTTATATTATTTGTTGCTAATAGATTATGTTTCAAGTTTTGTACAGCTATTTTTCTTATATTATTTGTTGCTAATAGATTATGTTTCAAGTTTTATACAGCTAGCTTCCTAGTACACGTGATTATTAAGTTTGACTCTTAGAAGTCCTGCGATTTGGGTTTAAGTACAATCAAGAAAAGACACAAGGAAAGATCTTCAATAGATCCAGCCTACCTCTAATTTATATTTTAAATGCATTGCATAAGATTTAATAAAATATTTCTCAAAAGAAAAAAAGAAAAGATTTAATAGAATGACTACAATTATAGAAAATCATTTTTTACGTAGAAAAAATCCGTACAAAAACGGTTCAGGCTTTAATGCTTCATATGTATGATTGCCTTGCAGCTGCTTCGTTGACCTTATTAATTGTTAAGTATAGAACAGAAGCTTTTGCTTTCTTTGCCTAAAATTTTTTATGCTTCTCTAATTAAATCTTGATTAACAAAAATTGTGTTGAGGTCCTTCCAAAGCTAAAATCATTGATGTGCTACAGGACAATGCCCACTGGATGGTATTGACGTCTTGCGCAATTTCCTTCACTGATTTTCGCTAGTATGGATAACAGGCAACTCTGCCAATCCCGGAGCTGCCTGGATTGGCTTGGTAATTGGTTCTTGTGGACTGAAACTCAAAAACGACCACTTGTACTATTGGACTCCATGTCATTCATTCTCAACTCTTAATTGTGGAGCTCCTTAACTATGATATGAATGCCATCTCCATCAGGCATAAGTGTTCTGTTTGTTAGCATTAATATCTGTTTGGTCTCTGGCTGCTATGTTGGTATACTAGTATTTTTATACTAACAATACTCAACAATATAGACAACAGTTGCTTGTCTAACTAGTGTAGCTAAGAAGCACTTCAGTCCTCTGTTGACTAGGTCATTTCCCTTGTAAATTGGCTGTGCCTTGTGCTCTATATTTTAGCCTCTTAATGACAGAAGCGAAACTCAAAACAGACAAATATTGTACAACTAGTTGAAAGTACGAAATGCCAGATCAACAAAATTCAATCTCCCTAACTCAACAAACAAGGGCAAAGAGATTGAATCGTATTAACTTAAATTGACACATCTTTCGAAGCAGTTTACCTGGGTCCGAGAATCAACATTGTCCTTCATTGTATACACATTTGCTTCCTAATACAGAAGTCAATCGTTCATTAACAAGTTCCAGCTGAATATTAGTACTTGTCACCACGAAGGCCGCCCCAATTAGTTTTTCATGAAGACCAAACAACATATTTGCTTTCCACATTTTAGTACCTATGAGCAGGAAATCAAGAATTGTGAGAGTTATATTCTCAAAAACAGATTTTGAGTCCCCTTAGCCACAACCCATGTATATATGTTTGACTATTGTTCAGATTGTCTCAGGCGAACTTCAAGCTCGGGCAATTATCTATCTTCTATATAACAAAGAAAATATTGACTATTCAGATGAATCTGACTCAAATTAGATGAAACTGAAATTATAGTAGGAGGGGAAGATATCAGGAGGTTTGATTGTGGTAGAAATGAACCTTGCATCCGCACAGCACAAACACAAACAGCCAAAACCAATCGAAGACTAGATCGTAAACATCAAATCATAATTATAAAAAATATTGCGAATTAGCTGTGTAGCACAAAGAAGTTTCAATGCATGCACAAAATATTCGGAATCTTGGAAAAATATATTGTTTTTCTAGAATAGTAGAAAAGAATATTATCATGAAAAAATATCTCTAAAACCCTCCTTGTAATAAAATAGAATTTCTCAAAAAAAAAAAAAGAAATACGTGTTTATTATTAGCGCATGCTCTTTTATTATTATTATTATTATTATTATTATTATTATTTATCGTTTTAGTTTCACTAGTCATGTTCAGAAACCATGGACCGATCAACAAAACAAAATAATCCTTTAATAGTAAAATTCAAGGTTGTTCCTAAACCAATTAACGTCATTAAAAGAAATCCCCAATGACGATCGTCCCCGTCCTCGTACTCAGCCGATGATGATAATGACGAGTTTAATCTTCTTTCCTGATTGAAAATATGAGCAGCATGATCTGGATCAGAACCCTAATAACCAAAACATAAAAAAGATTTAAAAAAATCTTATTTCTTTTCTCCTTTTTGCCCCAAACAACGAGCAGTATAAAAGACATGGGATAAAAAAAAAAAAAAAAATTTGTACTACGAGACTTCAATTAATTTTAAGTGAGTAGTAGTAACTAAAAAGTGACCTTAGAGCGGATGAAGACGTAGCACTTGGCCTTGGGAACACGAGTAGAAGTGAAAATCGATATGTTTCTTGGCCTTTTCTTAAGCAAATGTAGAAGACGAGTACTGCAGGCGACCTTTGCCATTAATTATCGGACTTCAACTTCTTCGAAGAGTGCTGATGAAGCAGTCAAATAACAGTATAAGAAGTATCCAAATGCACCGACTTACGTAACGCTTGCTATCATAGCCTAGTCGGCGTTGATTGCTGCGGCAACCCTTTGCAAATGACGCACTAGTAAATCATCATCATCATCATCATTGTATCCACATGGAAGTGTTTGGCAATGGAGTGTATAGGGTAGAAGAATAAAAAGAACCCCAAAAAACTCTACAATAATGGCTTCGGAGATTAAGGTTTCCTTGTTCTTGCCCAACTATTGAGGAGCTTATTTTGTCGTAGTCTACTACTGCTACCCTACGTAGGGTATGTTTACTAGGTGATCTGCACTAAACTAGGACCATCTAAATTATCTCTGTCATTTTTCGAATAAGGCCTCCTAATGTAGCTTTCCTATTAGCACTTGGACTCAACCTTGATTTATCGACTTTTGGTTTAGTTTTATGTCTTTTCCCCCTTTCTTTGACAATCTGCCTTTTAATTTTGGCCTTCAATATGGGGGAAAGAAAAATGAAATCGTCTTTTTTTTTTTTTTTGATATTACATAAATCAGAATTTTCATGTCAATGCATATAAGCATCTCTTACTAAAAAAACAATAAACATTATATAAGCATCTCTTACTGAAAAAACAATAAACATTATTAAAGCTAATGTGATGCCTAAAATTGTTACATCATTCTGAATTTCTCTTTCCAAAAAGAAGATCATGAAAGCTTAATTTATTTTCATTAATTAATTCCATAACAAAAATCCCACTAATGTTTTTGTTAAAATGCTAGAATTGAAACCCGCTAGAAGCACAATTTTTTTCCGTTAATCTTCACTAAATAAATTTCTATGCTATTGTCTGCTGGCATTATTTTTCAGCTGTTTGCACCTTGTGCTTGAAGCCCGATAGCAGCATAGTGATATACAGTTTATACATAAGGGCCTGTAGGTTGACACCATCGAATTATAACAAAACTATCCAGAAGAGATGTGATTTAAAAAAGAGAATTTTCTTTGAACTGTATGTTGGCTTCATGGATTGAATTGAAGCCCACTATAGAATGTTTAATCCTAACATTCCCGAACGTGTATTGTATTGTACAACATAGCAATAAATTGATCGGTTACAATTTACTGGCACAATCGGCTAATTTTGCCTGAATGAACTCTGGAGGTAACATGTACAAATAATATAGACTTGTAAATATGGACGTACAAGGCATGCCAAATCAATAGGCTTCCAGATAACGAACGTCTTCAGCGGCAGTTCTGGTGGTCAGGGCAGGCCTCATAATGACGATTGCCGACTCATTAGCGCCAGCTCTCAGAGCAGCCCTTCCAGCTTCCAAGAACCTCTCAACTGCATCTTCTGCATATCTATTAGCTTCACCAACAGTCATGCTTTTTCCGATATCCGGATATGTTTTGAGGACATGATCACCATTAAGCTGTGATGCAAGCTGAATCAATTCAATTTGAAATTCAGAGAGTTCAACATCTTCCTTTGGACCCCACGGCCTCAAACTTCTGGTCACTGCTGGGAGTTCCTCTGCACAGCCATCAAAATTTTCAGAATCGTCAGTCCCCATGGTGGGATTCGGAGAGAAGGAAAGAAAATGGATCAAGCTACTTTTGACTGTAAATTTTTCAATTAATTAGGAGCATGGAGAGGTCAATTCATGGATCTATCACCACTTAACAATTTGCATCCGCTAACCTGTTTCCAAATGATACACACCATCTCACTCACATGCAATTCATATCACCCCTCCCCATTTCTCCATTTTAAACCTAATCACAGATCTATCACTGTGTCCGCATCTGTGTTCAGATTTCTTGTCATCAAATATTATCAAGCACAGTTCATGACAATCCAAAAAGATCTGAACATATAGGACAAAACAAGCAAACCTGGACAATCATCACGTGGAGTCTCACGCAGTTTGAAGACATTTTCGAAAGTTCCAGCCCATGCATCCCTTTTGGTCAAGAAATTTGACTTTAAATTGAAAAGTTTCTTTACGGTTGCTGGTATAGATGAATGTTCATACTGTGAATATGGAGTTGGACCGTTGGGCTCATGTATAACTGTACTCAAAACAAAATAATGGTCAGGGAAACAAAGTACACACATGGAGCCACACATGAAAATATTTATTATCAACCTAGGAGTGCAGCAGAAGGCTGATAAGATTTTTAAACCTAGATGTAGTGTGTAGCAAGAGTTTTACTTTAGGGTGTACATGTTAAAATATTCATAAATTTAGAAATCTCATCATAGATATAAAATTTAGCTTAAACATAGATATGGGAGAATTGCAAATGTCAGCCTACTCACAAGACTAGTGCTTGTTTTAACTCTAAACTCTGATTTAATTAATAATTAAAGAAATTTAATCAAACTTTCACCCATATCTTATCAAAACCAAACTACTTGGTCAATGCCATTAGGAGCCGCCCATGCTTCAATCTCTGTTTAATTGTTAATTCAATTAAACCCAATTCAAATTATATGGTCCCTTCTAGAAGATCCTAAAGCCATTATATTCCATCTTCCTCTCCCAAACACAAAAACTCTTGTGCTTGTATCATCTCTAACACTCTTATATTACCAACAATCACAATTTACTTTCAGTTCTTGACAGCTAAAGTTCCATTCTTTAACATAAGAACTCCACTAAGACACAACTTTAACTATGTTCTAAGTCCAACTGCCTGAAACTTCAATTCTATAGCTGGATTTATGTAAAGGTCATTAATTTCCACAATTTTCTATCCAAAACAAAAACTATCAGTGCTAACTCACACCTACGTGGCTCTATTTTTAGTGTACCGACATATGCAAACCAAATTCAAATTGCACCGATAAATAGAGAACCAAAACCAACAATCAAAACAATTACCAGTTCCCTTATCAATCCAAGGGGAGATCAACAACGTAGGCACACGTACACCCAACCGATCAAAGGCAAAATAATAAGGCTCCGGCCCAATAATCCCGTCAGGATTAGGCACCCCTTCAACCGGTGTCGGCACGTGATCATAAAACCCACCATGCTCATCATAAGTAATCAACAATGCCATTTCTTTCCATTGAGGACTAGCCCTCAAGGTCTCATACACCTCCTTAACAAATTTTTGGCCCAATGCAACGTCATGGGATGGATGATCATCATTCGCCGGCATAAGGCTAACATCAAAATATCTCTGCTCAATCACTACATAATTCGGAAGCTTTCCTAATTTCGCGTGCAATTTAAACTTTAACCCATAGTAATGAAACTTAATTATATGTTTGAGCTTTCTCAAGCTCTTGAAGAACAGCGTAGCAGGGATATTTTGGTAATAAATTCCGAACGAAAGGCCATTTTCGTCCAATGAATCAAAAATTGTTTTTTGCGGAAATCCATGAATCAAATCTTTTCTTACGTTACTTGATGCCCCGTGGGAGGTCGCCGAGTGGACGTAAAAACGGTTCGGCTGAGTTGAGGCAGGCACCGACGCGAACCACCGGTCAAACACGGCGAACTCGTTTGCTAACTCAGTGTAAACCGGCAAAAGCTCCGGCTGGAACCCACTCATAACCGTTTTAGACATCCCATCAACGCCCATGCTTTCAGCTTGCTGAACAAACCCGTTCATCGGAGCCGGGTCGGCAGAGGAATCATTCGACCCGAATATCTGCTCCCGGATAGCTTGAATTGAGTGGCCCGGGTCAGAACTCACAAAACCAGCATCATCAGTGACGTAGTACTTTGCAGAATTCGGGTCCGAGGCGTTGACGTAATTAAACTCAGAACCAGTTAGCCCGTCAATTTCGGGCCGGGTCTTCTTCAGCCAACCCAAAACGTGGTCGAAAGAGCGGTTTTCCATGACCAAAACGACGACAGTTTTAATGGGTCCATCAATTTTGTCTTTCTTTTGCTTTTTATGGAATGGAAAGGAGAGTGAAGGACAAGGGAACAAGACCAGATAGAGGAAGAAGAAGATAGTTAAATGGGTAAATACTTTTCGGTTAACCATTTTTCCGGCTACCGGCGGATAACCGGTTCGACCGGCGATCGGATAAAAAGAAGAAAAGCAAGGGGATGTTTGGTAGTGGGGGCGATATAGGGAGAATAGGGGTCAGAGAATTGAATAAATAGACGTGGAAGACATAGCTACCGGAGGGTATATGCTCGGGGGATGCTTGTGGAATAAAGGAGGGTGGTTTTCAATGGCGTCACTAGCAAGGTTGCGTCTTGTACTGACAAAAATACCGATTCAACTTTGAAGTTTTTATAGTTTTGGCTCTTCCTGGTCTTTCTCAGATGGCAGTTTGATTGATGGTGATTGCAAAACTATAATTATTTTTGTAGTTGATTTCGTACAAATCAGATCAAGTCAAGAAACAAAAAGTTATATAAGTATTTTTCTGTCTTGTTAATTCTCACTTTTGCACTAGTTAAAAAGGGATACTATTTTTTTTTTTTTTTGGATGTATAAAACAAAAATAGTTGAGAAGTTTTATGTTTACTCTCAAAAAAGAATTTCTATGTTAGTTAGGTTGTTAATAATAGTTAACTTGAGTATCAAACTTAACGACTTCAAATCAACAAATGGCACCTTTTGCAAAAGTCAAAGATTACAGATAAGTCCTGAATTACTATTCTAAATTACATCCAAAACGGCAGCGTGAAGGTGAATCATGGCTTGAATACTAAAGTAAAATACTCTCTCTTTCAAAGGTAAAATGGGGTTGGAAGTTCGCATATAAATTGCTTAGAAATCCTCTAGAATCATTTGTTAATCAAAGATAGAAGAGAAAGAAACATAGGAGTACTTAATTATCCTCAAAACTAAGCTAACCATCGTTAAAGATTTAATTCTATATAGCAAACTTTAAATTTTTGCAGTAGAATGACTTTGCACTGTCACAATATTGCGCACAACACAATTGCAAGCACTGGAACTAATGGTATTATATATGACATGTGAAAAGGTTAATCTCGACAAATTATAAATCATGGTTTGCTAACGACTACTCCTTTAATAGACGTGTATACGTAACAAGAGTGACACTTCTCAATTCTCACATTAAGCCGAAAAATAGCCTGAAAGCACCATGCTAAGTCTTCAGAATTGCAAGAATGATAAGATTCTCGATAATGAGCTTCTTCTAGTTTGTAGCCTTGCAAAAACTTCGCAGATTTTCTGGGAAAAGATAAAACAGGAACCAAAATGCAAGGAATTAAACTGTATAAGAAATATTACTACCAGAAATGGAGGTTGCATTAGAATGACAAGTAAAGGAAGGCACTGTTGAGGTTTATTTTTGCTTGGAAAGCAAGCTCCACAAGATAATTAGAAACTTTGAGAAAGTGAAACTCATTGTGAACAAAGGAGAGAATTCATAAAGTGGCACCTGTTTCCAATATCAACATGACCAACTAGAAAAGATGAAGAGACATCTTGAGCTTGTTCTGTCTCCACTTAGGAAGCTGATAGAACGTCTGTTTTGACATCTTAAATTTCTCTTGAAATTCTTCATTAGATAAATAAGCCTACAGATACAAGCAGAAAGTTAAGTGACTGTTTTTCTTCATAAATTAGCTAGAAAGTATTGCTATGATGAGAGAGCAATAAAAGGAATCATGTGGCTCTCAGACTTCAAAAGTCTTGCACAAACTTCGAAAAGCCAAGTGAAATGTAAACGGCATTTATAAGTGCAGTGCCTTAGCTTTCCTCTGGAATGTAAATATTGCAGGAAAAAAGAAATGCAAAAACGAAAACAAAGAAGACTTCAGCAAAGACATTCAACATCCACCAAAATAAAAGTATTACTGAAAAGGAAAGACATGTAAAAAGCTTCCCAAAAATGTGGTTTTAGCCTCAGATGGAGCTCTTCAAAATCTAAATAAGTCATAAATGACAGTACCTCTCTTCTTGTTATATCTATGTCTGTTGCTGGGTTGTTTGACAGCACTACTAGTCTGTCATATGGATGCACTATCAAATTTGCATGAGTCTCAGAATCATTAAGCTGCCGGGAGTCTGCATTTTGAGGAGTCAGGCTTGAGGATTCATCCGTGGAACCTGCAGAGACCAAATTACTTATCAGCAAAAAGAACACATATCTGCATTTTCGGCCATTGTTCTTTTTAATTACTATTCATAGTTTGCTATTCCATACGCCAAACAAATTAAAGCAGCATTTTTTTTTGTGTCTTGTTTTCCATATCTCATCTCATTAGAGTTTGCTGGGGAAAACAAAAAAGGACATGAAGCAAAAACAAGGGCCAGGCTGCAGAACTAGCAAAAGGAAAGCCATCTCTAAAATGCATAAAGAGAGAGGCACGTATTATCTCTGTCTATTTTTGGATAAATGTTTGTTTCTTTAACACAATATCTAAGTAAAGCAACAGCTAAAACTTCGAGTAACAAAAAAGCAGAGGCGTTGCTATCACTGATTAATCAAGAGAATCTAAATTGTTGGTGTAATTTCGGAGAATGCTTCACCATTATTATTGCCATGAATGGGAGATCCTGCTGAAAGGTTTTTTGTGACCAGAGGTGGGCTGGAAAAGTGGCGATTATCCGGAGATCTTAAATTGGAGCTAGAAACACTATACATAGGAGATGAACTTTTCCTGAACCCATTTACACCGTTGGGCTGACTTTTTGAGTCATCAGGTGGAGTTTCTGTTGAGTATGCTTTCCAAGAGCTTCGTAAGGTGACCTGCACATAAGATCTCTCTTTAGTAAATCAAAATTTTAGTTAACAATATTTCTGTTCTCTAATGAGGTGATTAATACTTTAATACCAAAAGGCCAGAGAGGATTTTATAGAGATGCTATTTAGCGGTCAAATACTGTTGAAGAGACCTTTCACACAGTAATTCTGGGGAGAGTACATTCAAATAGTTACATAAAAGGTAGCTTAATCATATTATGTGGAGATAAAAAAAAAACCAACCACTTACTTCAAGATTTTGTGTTTTCCCCTTCAATATAGCAAGCTTACGCTCAAATGAATTACCGAGCATCTGAGAAGAAAAAAATTTAAGTCACAATACTATACAATATAGTTCTCGACCAAGGAAAATAAAAACTCATGCAACTGCAGTTTCAGTTTCCATTTACATAATATTTCAAGAAAGTACTGATTTGCAGGAATTCCGATGTAGCCTTACTCAAAGTAGAGGCACCTCAAAATGCTCCAATGTAAGAGTAAGGAAAAAAATCAAGTAGTAGCAAATTTTAGACAAACAGGAAGATATTAATAACCTCAGAAAAGGGGAAAAGTGGATTGTTGTGTGAAGGTATAGTTATCACCTACATTTGCCTTGGTGGGATCCCATTTGAAGAAGCAAGTGAAGAATGGTGGTTCATATCCTTCAGTGACCACATAGACAGGAGTCTCTGAATGAAGCCTTCTAACTGTGTCCTTCTCAAGGAACTTCTGGTTTCTCCAAGAACAAACAAATTAGTAATGTAAATATTTATAACTAACATGACAAGCTACATAAAACCATAATGCTTCACACAAGAAGCAAAATTATCAATCTCCATATGACATATATTAAATTAAGGGTAAATTCAGAAAGCAAATGTAAAATGTAAAGGCCACATTATGTGTTGTGTTCTAGCAGACTAAAATAAGCCGCAGGATCATCAAGTATGCAAGTCAAAGACAGTACTGAGACACCCATAAGAAAGCAAAGCCTCGAAAAGTATGTTCATGGGAAAGCTAAATGAATAATTCAAAAAAAAATTACTACCAGGCCAAGATTAAGAGCTTCATGCTTTGAGTTAACAGATGAATGGCGCCCAACCCAGACATAAACTTCAGAATGGCAGTCAAGTATTAGCACATCTTCTGTAGTTAAATCATCCTGGGAGAAGTTAAATATCTCTTTCACCTGCAATGCAAAGATAACATAAGTATAGGATTCAGGACAAACTATCTCCCTGACCTCACCTATGCTAACAGCATTTTTGTCTTTTCGCTTAAATAAATAAAATTAGCTCTATAAACTAATTGCAACATGTTATAATTACAACAGAACCACAGAAAAAAAAAAACAATGCTATCCTCATCAATGGACTTATCTTACTATCTTTTTACTGCAAAGCACATCGACCAAAATTGTAGAGAGAAAACAAAAGAAACAGGAAAAAAAGGAAAAAGAAAAAATGGCATTCCATCTAATAATTGTTAAAGAACATGGGCTTCCATCTCAAAACCAATTGGCAATGAGTGGAGTGACCCATGAACCTTATATATTAGTTTGTAAATCTTTGAGATTTCAATGTGGGACTCTTAACACTTCCCCTCACACGTGACTTGGGTAGAAGAGAGCCCAAGGACTGAAACGGGCGATTGACAAGAGTCCAAATGAAACGGGCTAAGAAGAAATCGAGTCGCATGTGAAAGTGAGAATAAAACCCAAAGCCTAGCTTTGATAACATGTTAAAGAACATGGGCTTCCATCTTAAAACCAATTGGCAATAAGTGGAGTGGCCCATGAACCTTATATCTTAGTTTGTAAATCTTTGGGATTTCAATGTGGGACTCTTAACAATAATCTCTATCTTTTCTGCAAGTGCTAAATATCAAACATTTAGTTTCCACCTTCTTGCTTCCCAACCACCATCTTATCACAGTAACACATAGTTTGCTGTAGTATTATACCCTTTATATATATGCCTAAGAAAGACATTTTTCAGAGTCTTAAAGTTTAATGCTGTGTGAATTGATTGACCACAAACAAAGAAATAAGGTGAACAAATAGTTATTAGCCATGCATGACTTTAAGAATACATCTGATCATACCTTGACATCACCTGAGTAGAAAATCCAGCCATATTCCAAAAGATTCCAAAAGATCCAAACTCTCCATTAGACATAAAAGTAAAGCACTTGAAATCTGGAAGAATACTGTATACAAGCAGAAAAACGTCATCTTTCAAGAGAGAATTTGGAAAGAAAGTATGTTGCTCACCACCTGAAGATATGAGGACAAACAAATGCGGATCTTCAGTAAATTCTTTAATTTTCTTTTCCCTAGAATATTCTGCCTTCCCCCCCAACGCATTCCAGAAAGAATCCGTTTCACTACCCTCTCTCACCAGGACAGCTTGCCATGTTGGCTGTATGTGACATCAAAACAAGAATGCCCAGCATCAGAAAAGTGAATAAGACGTGATGAAGCAAGCAAGAAAAGCTGTCTAGTCCATATTATAGCGTACATTCATCAAAATAAGCATTCTGTCAAGAAGATCATGATCTCTGACTGAGGAGAGATTCCCAATCCAAGTATATGTAGAGATCTCCGTTTTTAGAATATAACAGTAGGATGAATTCAGAGAACTTGAAACCTGCAATATTATCATCAAGAAATGCCCATATTACAGATGAAGTTGCAGTTCTGGAGCAAAAGCACAACAAACCAAAGAGATTAAAGAAAACCTTTGAATGGGGACATCCCAAAATCCAATTCACATGTGGAAAGGTAATTAATCATCTGCCAGAGTAGGTCATAGAATTTTTCCGACAAATGAAAAAGTTTCTTATGGAGTGCAGTAATGTGATCCGACCTAAACAAATAATACTGGTAACATAAAACTGGATACAAAACATACTTGATCAACTTGAATAGCTTGCATGTTGTTTGGACTTGTTCCTTGAACTCGAAAAAGAGCTGTTTTAGAGTCATCATGTGTTTCATCAGCGATATCTTTTTCATCAATAAGCATCTTGTACCTTGTACTTTTACCTCCCTTTATGAATTAGAGGAAATATTTTAAGAGAGAGACGCGGAGTGCTTAACACTTAATGAAAGCAGATACAACTGCAAAAGGAAATTTATAAATACAAACCTTGAAAATAAACAATATCTTGAGAATCAAGAAAAGTTGCTGTGGTTCCCTACCCTCAACAATCTGCGCCTGAGAGATAATATAAGAATGATCCACTGAGAGTTGAGGAAAAAGAAAATTGATAGCTGACTCATCATGCACTTATTGGACCTTTGACAGGGAAGAATTTTCAGAAATTCAGCCTAGTTTTATGTTGTGCTCTATATAGACATCAAACCATATAACGCATCCTTTAGCATTTTTGAAGTACTGATTGTTAATAAAATTCACATAGCCTGTCAACATTATACCATGATCTAAATAGTTAGAAGGGAAACTAAAAGAGCATGAACTGCTTAACATCTGATAAGCTCACAAGCACGAGTGCTCTGTTGCTGGAAGCAAACTTCTACACATGTGGAGAAAGATTACTCAGTCAGGCATTGGAGATGAAACAGAACAAAATGAATACTCACCATTGTAGGGGCTCCCTTGACAGAATTAGCAAGATCATTCATATAAGAGATTGCCTGGACCCTGTCTTCCTGATAAGTAGCAAGCTCATGGGGTGAACATTGGTGTAAGAGACTCTAGAGAGTATGTACAGGAAAAAAATTGAACTCCTAGCAGATTGAGGCAATTTGATGAAAAGTTATTACACATTCAGATTACGTATCAGAAACATCAGATATTAACGAGAAGCTTAGGTGCAAAAAACAAAAAAAATAAAAAGAAAATTTTTTTGGGGGAAAATAATACAGAAACCTAAAATTCTTGACTTAAAAAGCAAAAGAGAGCTAGCTTCTTAAAATTTTATCTTTGCAGAACATAAGTAGTTCGCTTCTAAAATTTTTATCATGAAGGTTTCGTTGCACTGTTACATTTGACAAAACTTGCACTTCAAAATTTTCCTCTTTCAACATTTCAAAGCCACTCTTGCCTGCAACAGTTTCGGCACAAAATACACAATACACTAAACATCATTAAAAAACGCATCATCCAAATGGGTTCCCGACTGCATAACAACCACCATATTCTAAGCAAATGTGACAATCAATTTTAAACATCTAAAAGCAACATACATATGCAATCACACAAAAACAACATAAGGACTATATTCAGAACTCGTAAAAAAATTATATAAAACAGAAATAAGAGAAATAACCTGATCCATTACGAGGGATAATAGAGAAGTACACATAGCATGGATGAACAAAGCATTAATTTGGAAAAAAAAAAAAAAAAGGGTCATGTTGTCCTCACCATAGCACTTTTCTGACCAAGCCAAGCATAGAGTAAATTCTCCTCCCTTCCACAGCTGGGATATGTATACTGTATAATGTAGCAATCCCCACTGTAAAATTTCACTGGCTCCACAACAGGAATGGTGTTGAGGTTGTCACTGTCTACCCGCCACACCTGAGGATTATAAATCTTAATAGAGAACGCTTGATACAAGTCTACGGCTTCAAGGAAAAGCCAAACAAAATAATAAATTAATAAATTAAATAAATAAAGAAATTAAAATTAACCTTTATTTCACCAGATATATCCACAAATGGGAGAGCTTCTTCATCATCATCTGGGAGCTCTTTTACATCATATCCTTGTTGCTTGAATATTGCTGAGAGTAAAAGCAATTATTATCCAGAAAAAGATATTCAGAAACAGCATATCATGATTTTCTTTTTTCCACTTATAACTTATTCAAGAATTACAAACCTGCTACTTTTCCCCGACCTTCTTCATATAGCTTTGGCTCTGCTTTTTCAGGCCAATCACCAAAACATGACTTAAATGAAGCAGTTTCTGATCCTTCAGTCAAGAAAGTTAATTTGGTATCAATTGATCTATCCTGAGTTCTCACAAAATCCTGTATAGAGGAAAACATGTCAGCCTGGAAATATCGGGGCAATCATTTAGTGTTAGAGTTTCTTCATGACATTAAAATCTTCTTCCAGTACCTTTGGTTCCAAACCTTTTTTTGTTTGTTTAGCTAATTGGCTTCAACTTCTGCCATATATTTAGAGACTATTATTATGTGCTTCTTACAAGATTAAGATACAGAGAATGGCAAAACTGAGTTTGCTTGATATCAGTTAAAATCACCAGTGCAGAACTTTTTGTTGCAGCTTATGCTAGAAAAGATTTACTATTTCTTTTCTTTTTTTGAAAATATGACCACCAACTAGATTTATTTTTCCACTTTTCTCAACTGTCATATCCCACTTAATGCTTTTGTACCCATCATCTTTAACAGTCCATAAAGCTACAGAAAAGTACCCTCAGTAACCTGTGCCCATAGACCTGTCGCTCATGGAATTGATGCATTGCATAGGCTCAGATAAATGGAAAAGAAATAATAGCAAAAAGTGATCCTTACTTCTGCAGCTGAAATTGATGTTTTCCGTTCTGTCATTGAGGTACTTCTTCCCATCCAAACAAAAAGTTCGGCCTCACAATCCAACATATAACATTTATTTGAACTAAGCATCTCTTTACCCAGCAAACCAGATGCATGCTGACAAAATTTTCCCTGAGTAGTTATCCTGCCGATCAGAGAACCTTAAAGCAATCCTAAAATAGAAGGGACTTTCTGCCAAATCAAAAGAAGGTAAAAATCTGAAAAGAACAAATAGCTAAACTGTTTCCATCTGTTCATTGATTCCAAGGCACTTTGGACACATTGGAGATTAAACAGTATACATTAACATCAAGACAACCGATCAAAGTTGCAGCTTATTAATGCATGAAATATGGTAGGTATCTTATGATCAAATGATAGCCTAGGGATCCAAAAACTGAATATCATCTGCGTCTCGCTGCCACCTAGGAACTTGCCAAAACATTGATACATACTTTACACTATGGGATATTGGCTTTCTGAACAATATGTGGGTAGGGAGGAAAAGAGAAAATGCAGTTTTAATGCCAGTTCAAGCAAATCTCACCAGAAAAGCTTTGTTATTGGACATTCAGGCTGGGCTAGGCTGTTGGAGGGCAAGTCCTTTGGAATGGGAGCATAACCACCAAACAAGCTCCAGAATTCCCCAACATCAGGATCAGCAACAAATTTTCCATCTTCTGCTTCAAGCAAACAGCTAAGGTCAGCAGTATCAAACCCACTGACAAATGAGTAAAAGAAAATTAGCAAGGATCCAACCTATAGTTGCAATATCACATTTCCCACTGTGCTTGTTTTCTTTAATATACTGAACAACCTCTAAAGCTTTTGCTCTTTCTTGAGTAGTGGAGTTGCAACCACTGAAAAGAAAAATTTTGGATGCTGTATCAAGTATAAACACATTGTTGTGATTCAGGGATGTCCGAGTAAAAGGAACCTGGTCAATTTAAAGAGCATGATAATCATAGTCAGGTGGCAATCATAGAATGGCAATCATGTTTACTCCATAAAATGACAACAACTCAATGAACTCGGCCCAAGAAGTATTGTTTGCTTCAGACTATCAAGAAAAATATTTTATTATTACCCACCAGCAAGCTGTCACTATTTAAACTTGACACAAAAATTTAACAGCTCATTTTGCGTTAAAACTTACTTCTTTAACATGAACAACACGATCTCCCTTGCATGTTAACAAGCTGATCCGGTAGGTATTAGTGTCTACATTTGATTGTACCGAAGAAAATACTCCTTCAATAGGGATTATACAGGGTTTGAAGTATGACAAGAACTTTTGAGTTTCTTCGCCTTGAACTTCCCGATATTGCACAGCATATGACCCTAGAGCCACATCCAGTTCAAGAGCTTTTTCTGATGCCAGGATTGAGTCGACCTACCAATTTAATAAGCAATGATAAAAACAAATTCTCAGACCAAACACACAAAATCCAAGCATCATGTTAAACCATGATATACTAGAAATGCTTTCATTGACCTCTAGCTTACAAAGAAATCTATCCACATGCCTTTCCTTTCCACAGCTCCCCACCACCCAAAACCCTCAAAACAGGGCCCAAAAAAAGGAGTACACTATTTCTACAGTTCTGACTAGAATTTTAAACGTCTCTTGGATATAAATATTTAAGAGAAGAGAAGATAAAACCTCTTTGGCATCCCTTCCAAGCCAGTAGTGTATCTCATGTTGAGGAGAGCTGCTTTTTAGCAAAAATGTCTGTGTCAAACATATTAGAAGAAAAAAATCAGCTATTCTCTTCAATGCCAAATGGAAATGTATTAAGCACCCCATTACCAAAGTGTAAGAAATCATGCTGTATAAAGAATTGACATCCTTGTAAATACAGCTTCCTAGGGAATTTTTTATCATATCAAGTCAAGTCAGGCATTTAGAATGATCATAGCTTGATAAAATAAAAGCTCACAATTGCAATTTCTGGACTTACATGCAACACTAGATATGCACTTCCAGAGAAGAATTTCCCATGTGAAGATTTTGGGACCAGGACCAACCGGAGATTCTCCACGCACCAGATTTCCAAACCACTAAACTCAGAAGAAGGTTAAGGATAAAATATTATATTCCAATTAAGCTAATTACATAAGCAAATCAATAAGCACGTTCATGGTTGGTCGTAATCTGTCCAATAGAAAGTTTTTAAAATTAAATAACACTGAATAGATCATGTGGCCCATCTAATCAAGTGAACTGTCCAAAACTGATGGTACACATTCATTTATATGTACGCTTTTCCTTTTTTCTCTTGAATGCCCTTACAAGTGTTGTGCCTTGGCCAAACATGAACTCTTGGAGAAGAAGAAAATTAAATAAATACTCGAAACAAGTTGGGGAAGGAAACAGTTCAATGGATGAGCTGTTTGGGTATTGGCAGCTGAAATTAATCATCAGATCGCAGTATCATGCATCATTCGGTTAAAAAACACAGCAAAATGATAACAAAAGATTGGCAATAAACTTGTTGATACAATACTAAAACCAGATGCGTAACTGAGGATACGGGTTTGACCCTGCTCCTCTAAATGCGGGATCAAGATCACCATTGAATTGTGCCATTGCTGTCCAAATGCTTGCTTAAGCTCAAAGCATTCCCCAGTAACAATTCAACCTATTCTGCACCATCAACATTGCTAATTTTATTTGCCAAAATCTTTATGAGGTATTAACTTGGTGCCCCCAAAAAAACGAGAATGCCTTTAAACTAACATCAAGACGAACACCAAACAGCACATGTTGACATAATAACTCAATTAATGAACCACGTATTAATTGCTCCGAACAGTTGAATTTATAAGAAAAACAGGCAACAAAGACATAGATCACAGGACAAAAAGGTGCTGGAATCTCACCTGGGTTCTGCTGAAAATTGAAAATCTTGAAATTTGAGAAAGAAACAAATCAAACAAAGTTTTTGTCTCCAGTCAAGAAAGAAAATTGGAAAGAGAACAAAAACGTGAATATGTTGATAGAGTCATTGACAAATAAACCCAAAAAAAATATGGGATTTCAATCCAAAAAGTAAAGTAATGTTGATTGTAACGGGCAAAGAAAACGTAGGTTCCGAAAGTGGATTTAATAATTAAAGGGAGGACCGGATAAATAAAAAAAACATGACTTTGATGTGCATACATTTGCCTTTATCATCCAGCTAAGCCATGGCCCACAGCTGGTAGCTTTTTGTACTGTTCGCATGAGGAATGATGGTTAATGGTTGACGGGGTGGTGGAAAAAGGAGGTACAGAATGATGGCCAATGAGGCCATGTGAGTTGCTTCGCTGTTTTACTGCAATAGTAGTAGGTACAAACTTACAGTACTAACTGGTAACTACTACTGCTGACTTAATGGCCGTCCCGCCTACTACTGCCGCTTCAGTTGGCTCCCTGCCTTCCGAAGGATTCTTTTTGTTTCAATTTAATTGAGACACTAAACGTTACGACGAGGACTTGAGGAAGGGACAGTTGAGAGGACGGAAAATGTCTACACAAATACATTAAAAACACAATAAATGTGTGCTTTCTTCAAATATTAGTAGTATTCTTAGGCATCTATTTATGCCCATTCAAGAACTCGAAATAACTCATTGTCAAAAAAAAAGAACTCGAAATAATTCAATTTTTACTCTTAATCTTGCTCTACAATTAAACTTGTGATTGTAAAAAGTCCATCACTTCATTTTTACCTGACTAATGAAATTTCTTCACGAGTTGAGCTGGATGTTGTTGAACACCTTTCAACGGACGTTGAATTCTAGAAACAGACATGCAGTTGGGGTCCGCAATTAAATTCTTCGACCAAACACCGAATTGACTCCTGTAAAGTTGTTAGATTTACTAAAGCCCAAAGGCCTTAAAACTGCAACACTTAAGTTGAAGTCGAGCAGGATTTACCTGCAGGCAGGTCCATCAGTTGGATGCCCCTCCAAAATAAGGGCCCATTTTGGAGGACATCCAATGTCCCAGCCCTAGAACTCCATCCTTAGGCCCAGCTCTTGATAGCTGGAATTTCCATAAAAATAGCTTAATTTTGTAAATTAAAAGTTATTTTGAGCTAATTCTCTGTAACGTTTTATTTCTTTTTTTTTTTACTTTTTAATTTAGCACAAACAAAACTTATTCTAATAATAAGAAATTCTTGAGGTTCTTTCTAATAAAGATCTTTTAATTTTTTCACAATTATTTATCATGGAGTAATTAACTTTAATAGAAAAGCTAAAACTAACAATGATAAAATGATTTTACGTAAGCAAATTGCTAAAAAGTCTCTAATATTTTCTCTAAATTCTCATTCACATTCACATCTAGTATTAGTCATTTGACATCTTGTAATCTCAAACTTATTATTTTAGAAATCATGTTTATCCTTATTCAAGAGAGAGACCCCATATAATTGATAAATCTTCTCTTGAAAATTTGAAGAATTAAGGCAAGGGCACAAATCACGACTTCTGCAAAACAAATGCCTGACTAACACGCTTTCTAGAATCCCCTTAAGTTAGGTCCAAAAGCTCACAGGATAGTGGGTATTTAGGGAATTTGCTCACACTAGATAGGTCTCGTCCCCGCGTGCGCAGCGCAGCAAAATTAACTCCGATTAATATTTCCTCTGGGGTGAGCGACGACCTTTTATTCTAAAACCTATTCAAACGCCACCGTCCGACGCTTGTTTCCGACGAAGAGATCGGAAAAGATGAATCCATTGACGTTAGTAAAGCGGATTCAGAACATCAACGCAAAAGAAGCAGCCCTAGGCATCTCCGACGAGGCGTCGTGGCACGTCAAATATAAAGACTCCGCTTATGTTTACGTCGGCGGCATCCCTTTCGACCTCACTGAAGGTGATCTCCTCGCCGTCTTTGCTCAGTAAGTCTCCTAGTGTTCGCATTATCTCCTCGTATTTTAGTATTATTTCAGTTTATCACTAAAAATTAATTAAAATCGTTTTTTATTTAATTAATTTAGGTATGGAGAGATAGTTGATGTTAATCTTGTTAGAGATAAAGGCACTGGAAAATCTAAAGGCTTTGCCTTTGTTGCTTATGAAGGATCAAAGAAGTACAAATCTTGCTGTGGGTTAGTCCTCAGCTTTATTTTTTCCCCCGTTTTTGGTGTTGCAATAGTCTTTTTCTTTTTATTTTTTAATGAAAAAAATGGTTGAATTTTGGGATTTCAGATAATCTGAATGGTGCGCAAATTCTTGGGAGAACGATCAGAGTTGATCATGTTGCCAAGTATAAAAAGAAAGAGGAAGAGGATGAAGAGGATGAGCAACGAAAGAGGGAGGAGCGTGGAGTTTGCCGTGCTTTCCAGAGGGGTGAGTGCAATCGTGGAGCAGGGTGTAAATTCTCGCATGATGAACGAGTGAGTTAGATTATCTATGTTCTTAGCTCTTCTGTTATTTTATGTGTTCATCTTTGAATGAATGGTTGGCAGCTCTCTTTGATTTTATGTGTTTACTGAGAATTTTCAGTTTGATATGGAATATATGAGACTTTACATTTGGTTAAATGATCAGTATGAATTTAAGCAGTTAAGGATGGGAATTCTGAATTCCTAAGTTAGTGCTGTGCACATATATCATGGATCTTTCCCCAAAATAAATTTAGTCTTTCCGATGTTATTCCTGCAATATTTTAATCAATGGCTTGAGTACTGACTTATCCATATAAAGTCACGAGTTTTCCTGGCAAGATTCAATTTGGGCTTAGAAGAGGAACTCCTTTAGGAGGATATTGCCAGGAACTCTGCTGTACTGAAAGTTTACATTGTGTTTGACAGGGTAAAAATGTAATGGTTGGGGGAGTTTTTAAAACTTTTGCAGATGAATTATTGGCTAGGAATGTTATTTCTTCTTTTGGTAGAAAGTGATGAAGGAAATAATAAGAGAAGTTGGCACAAGTTAAAATTCATTTGGAACTTTGAGAGGTAGAGTAAAAAGAATAAATTGTTAGGTGGTGAAACCCTCAGTAATTTATTGGGTTCAATTGAGCATAAATTCCCATTTTCTGTGTGGTCATGCCATGATACTGATTTTGCTTGCTACTTTCCCATAAAAATTCTAGTTGTAGTTAATCAAAAACTTGTGTATATGAATAGTTTACTGAGTTACAATTTATAATTGACAGATGAGATGAAGGTAAATTATGCGCTACTCTTACCTTTCCTGTGAAATGTAGATGAATTTTAGTTTCATGATGATGACAGCATTTTCAGTTCTTAAGTAACAGATACATGTTGTCTTCATATGAGATAATCCTGTGTATTTCTCTAATTTTGCCTTCAATACATATTGCATTTTGAATTGCCATTTATCTTAAACCTTTGCATCCTTAATACAGGTTTGACAACATCTGGAGGTTGTTTCTTTCTGCTTACGTCATGTGCTGATGTTATAAAATGTCTCATACAGTATTAAGTGTGTGCTTATGCTTTTTTTGTTCTTGGCATAGAGAGCTGCAAACACAGGGTTGGGGTCATGAGGAAGACAGGCATTCAAGATGGGCTAATGACAAGTTTGAGGGTTCTTCAAGGAATGGGGGGCGAAGGGACTATGAGAAGAGATTGGAACGAAAAGAGAAGGACGTAGGGCATAGGGAAGACAGGGATGACTTGCATGATAGAGGGCCAAGGAGGCGCGATGTTGAACCAAACTCAAGAGAAGACCGTGATAGGAAAGATGAAAAAAGAGCAAGAAAGTATGAATCTGTGTCCCACTATAGAGAGGACAGAGATGGTAAGGGAAAGGACAAAAGGTTGGCTCGTGATAGGGACTCCTCCCCAAATGGTCGTAGAAAATTAGATGAAGATCATCGGCATTCCTCTCACAGATAGGGGTGGAGGGTTTAGAAAGCATGATGTATGGTGAATTTCAATGACTACGTGCTTGGATTTGATCTCTGACAGAAATGGAAGGGGATGCCTTGTTTAGCATTAATGTTGCTCCGGGGTGAAGAATGATTTACATATCCTTGTCATCTAATTCAAAAAGGCACAGTTGGAGCGTCAATGCAAAATATTGGTATTTATTCTCCAAGTTACTTTGTGGAATATGGCCTATCTGCGACTCCTCTTGGCCACCAAAACTTAATGTAGTAAGTATTAAATTTTTCAAAAAACTGGAAAAACAAAAGAATGTTATAGCCAAAAAACAAATTTAAGTAGTAAAAATATAAAATTTGCTTGCACAAAATGGAGCGTGGATATTGGCCTTTGTATCAAGACTGCATCTGATCAATGTTGGTTGTCCTGCTTCAGATAGATACTTTTGCTCTCAACCTCTAAATAATCTTTTAACCGCTCTACCACCTTTTCAAGCAAAGTCGTGCATTCCCAAAATTTCCCTTCCAGGATAAATTTGCTTGACTCGTTTAGATATTCGTTACCATACATGGTATTTGGAGTTGGCATGGTATGTTTTCTCCTTACCTGCTTCCATCAACTCTTATGCCAATGTTACTCTAGGATTACCGCAAGATCACAATATTTTCTCCATTCTGGAAGTGTTGTCCCACTACGAATAAGAATCATTTATAGGAGAACAGACTTCAGAATTCACCAGTAATCCATACATGAACAATAGCCTCCTTTAAAGCGATGAAACCGGTAACGATCTCTCAACACTATTTCTCTATTATAAAGCTTTGATATTAGCCTAGCAACAGCATGGCAGTCACCACAAATACGGAGATTCTTTATAATTCGAATTGGTTGGGATGGGTTTATACTAATAAGCCCATAAGCTATGGCCAACTTCTCGCTGTGAAGATATAATGCCTGCTCTTGCACATCTTCTTCTTCAACAAGTTGAAGCAGCTGGGATTTTATTGGCTCATAACCAACAGATTTCAATCTAGCAGCAATCTCATCCAATTTCAAGTAGATGTACTTTGATAGAGGGTGAGTGTTGTCTCCGACACGAAAGTCATTAACAATGCCATCTACCTCGATTGAGCTGCAACCAGGTTCCTTCTTCAATCCAGAATTTCTCATAAGCTTCCTTATTTCTGAAACCTTGTCCCATCTACCTGATTTAGCATAAATATTAGATAAAAGCACGTATGCTCCATCCTTTTGAGGCTCTGACTCAAGCAAATTGCTAGAAGCACGCTCAGCTATGTCTAAATTTCCATGAAGCCTGCAGGTCCCAAGAAGAGCTCCCCACACTGATGACCCAGGGCAGATGGGCATATTCTCTATTACATCCACTGCTTCTTCTAAGTTACCTGCACGACCCAGAACATCAACCAAGCAAGCATAGTGCTTGACCCCAGGCACAATTCCAAAAACTGGCTCCATTTGATTGAAAATATCCCTCCCAACATCCACTAGCCCGGAGTGACTGCAAGCACTTAATAAATTGGTGAAAGTAACAGCATTAGGCTTAACCTTAGCTTCTTGCATTTTCATAAAGAGATCAATTGCATCTTGTCCACACCCATGCATAGCCAAACCAGCAATCATCGCACTCCATACAAAAACGTCCCCGTTGTCTACTGAATCAAATACTTCAAATGCCTTCTCTAGATCGCCACATTTAGCATACATGTCAATTAATGCAGTAGTGAGATGACAATTCAACTTACTACCATGCTTCTTTATGAACACATGAATCCAGCCCCCTAATCCCATTGCACCCAATTGAGCACATGACGACAGCACACAAACAAGTGTCACTGCATCAGGTTTTGCCTCTTTGCTGAGTTGCAGTTCATTAAAAGTAGCTAATGCCTCCTTAGGATTACCATTCTGCTCATAAGCTGAAATAAGAGCATTCCATGCAGCAATATCTTGGCAAGGCATTGTATTTAAAATGCTTCTAGCTGCATCAAAATCCCCCACTTTTGTGTACCCTACAAGCATAGTTGTCCACGAAATAGTATCCTTCTCCCTCATCTCATCAAACAATTTTTCTGCATCCTCAATACTCCCACACTTAGTATACATATCAAGAAGTGCATTGTTCAGTATCAAACTCTCCTTAATCCCATTCCTCCTAATATACAAATGCATGGACCTTCCAAACTCCAAGTCCATCTTCTTTGCACAAGCTGACAAGACACCAATCATCGTCACATCATCGGGCCTCACATTTTCTCCCTCCATCCCACGAAACAAGTCCAATGACTCTTCAGCATAATCCCGTCGCGCAAACCCCAGAATCATTGAATTCCAAGAAACAACGTCCCTATTTGGCATACTCAAAAAGAATACTCAAAAAGACCCGGTACGCCATATCCAAACACCCACATTCAGCATAAAAATGAATCAACGAATTAAGAACAAACAAGTCAGACCCTAACTCCGACTTAAGCACCATCCCATGAAGTCCTTTTCCCACCGGCAAAGTCAAAAGCAACGCAGAGGCCTTGATCGCAAAAGGGTAAGTAAACTTATTAGGCGATTCATCGCTCTCATAAAGCATTCGGATAAACATCAAAAGGGCATTAATGGGTTCTTGACTTGATGCATAGGAACGAATAAGGGCGTTCCAAGAGTAAAGATTTCGGTGGGGAATTTGATCAAACATTTTCTGGGCATAACGGAGGCTTGAAAACTGGGAGAAAGCAGAGACTTGGATGAGCTTGCTGGCTGAATATGGGTCGGAGAAGAGCCCAATTCGTAGCATTCGGGCGTGAATTTGTTTGAGCTGAGCAAAGTCCGAACATTTGTCAAGCTGTAAGGGTAATGGGTGGTTTGCGAAGTATCGCTGGCTATTGACTGTTATGGAAACAGGATTTGGGTGGCGGTGAGGTGGAAGATTTATAGCAGGGGTGCATGGAGTGGCCATGAGTTCTGCTGTGATTATCCTACTCCTTTTCAGGGTTGTTTTGTACTTAGACCCGTGATAAAGACATGCAATGGCTCGCCTCAGTTTGTTGGCGGCCTACTGGACTACAGATTTTTGAACCATGGGCTGCCATGGCACACTGACTCGAGTAAAGGCCCAAGTCGAATTTGAGTTATTTTCCATTGTTTTGGTCCTTTAGGCCGTGAAAATTTGCCTGAACAAAAAAAAGGGTACTTCCTTGTCAAATTTTTGTATCTAACTTTTCTTCCTGCTCAAAATCTTCCAAGATTTGAAAGACACTCGAGCACAAGCAAGTCTGAAAAAATTCACATTTTTTCTGCAATCAGCTTTCACTTGTTTTCCCATATGTTTCCCGGCAACTAACACTAATAGTAGCGAGAACAGAATCTTAACTTACCAGACACTATCCGACATCCAGCAGGAAGCTCCTATTCAATGCATTAACCTGCGAGTTTGAGGCAGTCATTCCCACAAGTTTTCATCTCATTTTTTCTCCTCCTTTGCAACTTCTTATTATCAGGTTTCTGCTCAGATTCTGGGCCAGGAAATGAAACTGACAAACTGGCATCTCTCCAATTGAGATCCTAAGTAACTGATGATCCATTAGGAGTCTCTCCATTTTGCCAGTGGCCACAAACACCGAAGAGTCACCAGCTTAGACCTTTTCAACCAAAAATTAACAGGAAGGATATCACCACATGTCGGAAATTTTTCTTTTCTCAACCTCTCCCCTTCTCAGGTGAAATGCCCCCAGAAGTTGATCGCCTATTCAGGCTTCGAAAATTGATCTTGAGCAAAAGTTTTCTGCCGGGGAAAGTTCCAGTTAATCCGTCACGTAGTTTTAAGCTCGTGAACCTTTCATATCGCTAGATATCAATGGCCCCCTTGGTCGAGTTCCTTCTGAGCTTGGATCTTTGTCAAAACTTGTGGTGTTATCCCTTCGAAGGAACAATCTTCCAGAGACCCTTCCTGCTTCTGTTGGGAATCCCTTTGAAGTCCTAAACACCCAATACAACAGCCTCGAAGGAGAGATTCCACAAACGATTTCACAGATGAGAAGTTTGTCTGTGTTTAATTGGGGGCAAACAAGGTTTCTGGTGCATTTCCTGCCTCTCTTTTCAACCTGTCTTCTCGCACAATTATGAATAAGGCTTTTAACAACTGGTCAGGTAACATCCAGAGTGACATAGGTTATGTCCTTCCAAACCTTCACAAACTTGCTTTTGGCATTTAACAAATTTCAGGACTAATTCGGGGGTCATTTCCAATGCCTCAAGTTTTCAATCTCTTGCTCATACTTTGGAAAACCAAGAAAGCTTCATCAATTTTATGACAATTTCCAGATATATTCCAAGGTCAGAGTATGTCACTAACAATTTATAGACTTGAGGCAGCTCTTACCGATCGTCTCCTAGCGATTGAGATGAAGTTAAAACTCAAATTCAAAGCAGTGTCAACTGAATCACAACTCGCCGGAACTCCAGGTCCATTGCTGTCCGGGCCTTCTTTTTTTTTTTTTTTTTTGGGTGGGTGAAAGTTCCCATGATCAGTAAAAATTTGCCCAAATTATACATAGAATTCACTAGTTTTTTGTTTGTGGGGAGAGAGAGAGAGAAGGGGGGGGGGGGGGGGTGTTCGGATACAAAAGCATTTCAACAACATAAGCATTCATCCACCATCATAAATTAAGCTAAATCCACGACAAATTTTACATGCAGCAAAACCTCCCAGTTACTACTAAATCACAATCCAACAACTCTGTCAAACGAAAATTACATAATAAAAAAAGAATTACCGCTTGCTATCGTAATCCACGACCTCGGAATCCGTAACCGATCTCGAATGCTGGACAATTGACCGTCCGATCGAGTTTATCCACTCCTCTTTCTCCTTCTCTGAATCAGCTATAAAGTACATGGTATCTTGGCTAGTGGAAAGCTCGAAAGAGAAGGGTTTATTGAGGATGTCCTCGGCACCTTTGGCGGTGAGGCAATCGGCTGTGGAGATGACGCCACGTGGAGTAGTGGAGCTGGTGGACGAATCGAATGGGTCCTTGAACCAAAGCAGCTTGCCTTGCTTGAGAACGAACCAGCGACGACGCCAGGTCTTGATGTACTCGCCTTGTTTAGTGAGCCAACCGGAGCGTTCTGGGTTAGACCAGAATTCCACTCCGGAGTACTCTAAAGGATCCGGGTTGGCGCCGGTCACGGATCGCCACAGGCTCTCCATTTTCAAGGTTGCGTAATTTTGGTTTTGGTCAAATTATGGTACGGGCGGAGTAGCAAAGATCTATCTATTGACGCTGTTGCCTGTCCTAATGTCGGAGTTTGGATTTTTATAGCACGCGGATGCCCGTTGATGTTTTGGGTTACTGGACTATGATTTTGGCATGTAATTTGGCATCATGATTAGGCTTAGAAAATTATTATCCAAAAAAAAAAGAAAATTATTCGAGACAACACGTAAATCAAAGGCCAATTAAAGCAATGACCGCATGGACTAAAGACAATATCTTGTATCAAATAAGGTAGAAATAACATAATCATATACTCCACGCACTAGATAAAATAAATGTCAAGCTATCTGTGCAAGATTGCCCAAGCCTTAGCCGAATATTAGCCAACTTTAGCTAGAAGTTCATAAAATAATATTAGCCCATGGGCTGGATGAAAAAATTGTCAAGGTAGCATGTAGCTAAACTCTGATTTTGCAAGAGTTACAGTTTTTTCCAAGAACCAATATAGCTACAAAATTTAGCAAGGATTGATGATAATTGGACTCTGTAAAAAACCACAACAGTTGAGATCATCTGTTAGATGAGCTCAAGGGGTATGGTGTAGCATATTTTATACCGTTGCTTTTCAAGAACATGCAATTTTCTTGGACTCCCTAATCAAAAGAATGGAACACAAAAATGCAGGGGGAATAGTTTCTATTGCGATTCGACATATATATTATTTCTCAACAAATGATGACTCCGCGAGATCAATTGCACGGGCAAGAGCAGCAGCTTTATTTTGACACTCTCTCTGCTCATCAGAAGGATCACTATCAGCTACTATGCCTGCCCCAGATTGAAGATGGGCAATCCACTCTCTGCGTTTGATCTCATCCTTGTAAGAGTACATGGTGTCATAACGTGTTCCAGTAGGGAAAACAATTGTTCTCAGAGCTAGTGCAACATCCATATCACCGGAAAAAGAAATCCCTCCAAATCCTCCGCTATAAGGCCCACGCCTCGTGACTTCCAGCTGATCGATCAACTCCATTGCCTTTACCTATTTTACAGCAAAACAAACGCAAAATAATCATCTTAAACTGCATCATGAGATGAAAATGCCTCGCTTCAATGATAAGAGAAATTGCCAGTGATATATTTTTGTAAGAATCTTTACAATGAGGAGCCATACACTAATAACAGGAATAATAAGAGGAGATACAATGAACAGAAGCCAAACATAGCGACAGGCATACACGTATCATCACACGCAAACAAAAAGAAGATTGAAGAACCTTTGGGGCTCCACTAACAGTCCCAACAGGCAGCGCTGCACGGAGAACGTCCCAGCTAGTTAAATGATCAAGTAACTCCCCGGTAACCTGCACAATTGGGCATAAGCATGTCATGTGATTCATTAGGTGGGGTGCAGGCCCCACCACTGGGAGGAATAAAACATGATGAACATTTGAAGACATGCATTATCCAGATCTAAAAGTTTCCATCCGTATATAATAGCTACAACCATTGGCATTAGCTAAGGAGAATGACGGGCAGTATTTTGAAATTTAATCATTTTGCTATACTCAGATCTCTTTTTCTTGTTGGATGCGAAAAGTACAGCCAAAAGAAATAACTTACAGTGGAGCTGATGTGCGTGACATGGGAATACCGTTCAATGTTCATAAGTTTCTCGACATTCACAGAACCAGGTTTTGACACCTGCATCAGCGAAACTTCCTGATCAGAAGTTCATTGCAATAACCATTCTCCAGAGGTAAATAAACTCTTGGGAAGAACTCAATGCACTGTTGACTACGATTAATAGAGAAATATCTTAGTTTTTTCTAAACATGTTATCTTATGGAATACACATTCCAAATACTCTGTAGGCTGATCGACTGCCAAAAGTACACATCTCATCAATTCACACTGTTCCCCAATCAAGAATCAAGATGCTTGACAAGACAAGATTTTGTATTAAAATGCTAGTTTCATAGCACTTTGGAAGCCCAAAACTTTAGCATCAAATAAGATGCCTATTCAAGTATCACAGGATAGTACACGTACATTGGAGGTGCAGTTTTCTGTTGGTTATATCAGAGTAATTAGAAACTCCCATCCATGAGATTACATGTCGATAGACAATAAATAGCAAAGACCAATAGTATCACAATGTAAAACCTTATAAAGAAGCATAGAGAATCAAAAATTCCACTTTCCTGCAGGGTTGGTGGGGCAATAAGTTGTATGCTCCTCTTTCTAGCAAAAGAAGAATTAAAGTAATATTAAAGAGAAGCAAGGGAAAAACCTTTCCAACATCATTCCTCCCCAAGTCAACCAACATAATGTGTTCTGCACACTGTTTTTCATCATGAAGGAGCTGAGTTTCTAACATGTAGTCTTCTTTGGGTGTCTTCCCCCTCCTAGTAGTCCCAGCTAATGGCCTGTTAGTTATTGTTCCCTGCAATATACAGAAAAGATTGCTGCCAGAATCAGCAACACAACAAAATATTTTGAAAGAAAACTGAATTTCATGGTAAGACTGCAGTAATTTACCTTCTTAACTCGGGTAAGAATTTCAGGACTTGACGCAACCAGAATGCATCCTCTTGCCTATTCATAAGAAATGTCCCAAAAAGGGTCAAAAATAAAAAATAAAAAGAAACACTAGCCCCTCAGTTTGAGTGAAAAAGCTGGCATACCTGCAAATAAGTCATATATGGACTGGGATTGACAATTCTTAATGCTCTGTAAACTTCAAATGGATCTGCAAATGTTCGTCGCTCAAAACGCTGACTTAGAACAATCTGGAAAATGTCCCCAGCCAAGATATGCTCCTTAGCTTGCAACACTGCCTTCTCATAGTCTTCGCTTGTCATGGTTGACTTCTTTAGTGAAGGACCAAAAAGGCTAGTATACAAGTTAATTGAACCTGCAGCTAGCCTGGGACTGCATTGATACAATCATATCAAACATTAAAAAATGAACAATGACAAATCCAACAAATATTATTCACAAATTCAATTTTGGTTGCTCACGGGACTATATCATGCACTCTAGAAACCAAAGACTCCAATCGGTTGATTCCATCATTGTAGGCCTCCTCCACTGAAGAAAACTCATCCAACCGCACCCAGTGGATCAAATATGCTTTCTGGATTCAAAAGGCAAAAGTAAACAAAAACAAATCTCCAAAGTCAAACTGTAATTGTAACTGGAAATAGCTAGCTTTATACCAAAGAGATTCAATTCAGAACTGTAATGGCACCGCCACTAAAATATGCAGAAAAAAAAATAGCATGCAATTACAAACAAATATGGAAAAATATTGAACGGCTTGTCTCTGGAAACAAGAAAAAGGATAAGTCCATGATAATTTTCCATACTTTAAGCTAAGGAGTTTCTTTTTTGCTTTATGGGTTAAAATAGAATTTTAATGGTGTGCAGAATGGTCATGAGGTATATGTGTAAAAATTGTTGAGTAATAAATTATAGAAACTCCAAGATCCAAAACCAGCATTCTCCAGGAAAAGCCAAAAAACTTAAGGCAGAAAATGGACAAACCTTCTCCACATGATCAAAAACAATTACATCATCATAAAGGCCTAGATGAACATCAGGAAGGTTTCTATCATCAATAGGAGCATTTGAGAAGGGAAGCTTCTTCTTCTCGACATAGCGCACCGTGTCATATGAAAAATAACCAACCCAACCACCTAGTTAAGAAAAAGTAGTTGGTAAAGATTTTAGATGATTTCATAGAATAAAGTCCATTTGCAGTACAGCAAATACTTTGATTAACTTAAATCTCAAGATAGAATCACTTTAGTAATCATCCAAAAATCTATACCTACACACATCAATGTGCATCTTGTAATCATTTAAGACAGAAACCCCAAGAAAAAGTTCTGGTTAAAAAGTTCAAGCACATATTGGGACAAAATTCCCTTAACATTCCTGAACTCGAAATATATAAATAAATAAATAAATAATAAAATTGAATAAAACATTCCTGAACTCAGACTTGTAAAAAAAACAAAAACAACAAAAACAAAAAAAACACACCAATAAAAAAAGATAAAACCATCTGAATACGAAAACTCCAAGCTATGTTATAAATCACTGCATAAGCTAGCTGCAGTACTCAACTCAATCTTTTTCTGAATGAGGCATGTAAGTGGCATATCTACTATGAGAAATATGCATTAACTAGAAAATGTGTTTAGGACATCCTCAGTCAAGCTTAAAATTAACTGATAAAAAAAATATATAGCTGAAGAATAACTAACATACTTTAATACAGTTGTACTCTAGATAAAGCAACCAGAAACTTAATCCAAATCAGTTAATCTTCATGAGACTCCAAGAACAACTCTGCACGTATGATTCAAACACTAGTCTACAGGATATTCTTTCAATAGCAGGAAGGATTTCAGTTAGTTTGTCATCATTGACATGTCTACTACTAAGCTAGATTAAGTTATTGTTTCACGAACCACAAAACAATAAACAATACAATTTCCTCACCACAAAATGCAGCAGGGAGCTCCTCAATGCGCTGGGGTTTCCATTTCTCCATAATCCTCCGAGGAATTAACATTGGATCCTCTTCAAACTGTTCCACTCTTTCGTCCCTTGATGATGATCCATTATAGTTACCATGTTCTCTTTTGCAATAATTTCCATTGTTGGCTGAGCTCCAATCACACTATATCGCCCCTAAAACAATCAATTCCACATCAAACTTTCTGAGCAGAAAAACTTTTCAACCCAAGTTGCTCAACATTGAGACAAGGAAAGCCAATCAGCAAGCAGCAAAGCCCTCTTCTTCTTTCTTTCCTTTGATTCAAAACCATCAATATTTGCAAACGAGATAAACTATATACTTGAAAAGTAAATCCTCATGGGCACAAAATAAATTAAATTTTACCAAAATTGATCTCCGTACTATGACATTAATGCTACACAATCATATCACATAAATTCTGTAATTCTTTTTTAAGTTCTGGGCTATTGCGCAGCTAAGAAATGCTAGAGGGAGGTAAAATAAAAATGAAGCTTACAAGGCTGGAGGCTTTCAAACCGGGCTCAACGGACTCAAATAGAAAGCTTGGAGCTTCTCTATCGTCTTCCTTGACCAAACACCTGTAAGCCAACACAGGCGTCAGGTGATCGGAGAATATAGGCCTGTATAAGGGGATCAAATTCCCATGTTTCGCAGCCTCCTTGAACTTCGCCGACTGGTCCACTGCAACCACCGTATCATTGCATTCCCCAACCCCCCCCCCCCCCCCCATCCCCAAAAAAAAAAAACCCAAAAATGTAAATCCATTATTTATTAGACCAAATCAAATTGAAGTGCCAATCAATGATGATTCTGTACAATAAAGATTACTAGTAGCATAAAAGTACCTAATGACGGAGGAGAAACTGTGGAGCATCTGAATGTACGGAGGAAACGCGGGGGTCTGGAGGTGGTGATTGAGATGGTTTTGTAACCGGAGGAGATGGAGGGAAGTGGCCGATGAGATAGAGCTAGGGATTCCATTGCTGGGTCAGAGAACAGTCATAAAAATTGCAGGAGAATCTCTTGGTAGTCCCCCAGCTGCTCTATCTTTGAAGAAACGTTTGCCTTGCTACGCTATTGCCAGTGGCTGGCTGAAATAATTGATTTTGAGTTCGGTGGGGACGCTTTATTAATGATTTCAAGATTTCGTCCAGATTCGAAAACTACAGTACTGTCACTCAAATTCAACCACTTGGAGGCAGAAAGAACTTAATTTAAGACTCTGAAAAAAGCAGATTAATGAAGCTGGTTGCAGTAATTCTGCATTCCTGTTGAGCTCTGGAGTTGTTGTGGGTATTTGAATATGTCCATGTTGACATTGTATCTTAGTTGATTTTATTAAAGTTAACCACTTCAATTGTCCCATTCTCACTGTATCACCTTTCGTTTCGTTACCGTACCTCATTCAACTTCATTTTTTGGATGATTCTTGCAAGGGTTAGTTCTAAATAAACCTCCAAAGTATTGAATTGTATTAATAAAGAACTTTAAAATTTGACTTTTTAATTTCGATCTCTGAATCATAAAATCGTATCAAATCATTTGAAGGACTCAATTGATTCATATTTTATACTCCATTGATTGCTGGATTAAGAAAAGAAAGAGAGAAGATTAAACTTTCAAACAGGAAAAAGGACAAGAAAATAGCGTATTAGTGGCTACTGTCAACCGGGAGGCTAGAATTGCATCATCGCTGTGCAGAAGTTGGAAGATGAATTTGGTAGAAGCAATGGGTATAACCATTTATTTGCCATTTTTTGTCAACAATTACAACTAAAATTCATTTGATAATTTTTAGTAATTTAACTGCCAAGAATTTGTTTGTGCGTGATGCTAATTTGTTTTGCCGACTGCGTAACTGGTATCCCAAGTCACAAGAAACAAGGAACACGGAAGATCCCAAATAGCGACTCCTTAAATTACTCGTGATACTGTGAACGTGAAGCCCATGCTGGTTCTTTTCGTTGTAGCCACAACGACATCCGAGAGGTAACTCAATAGAACTGCCAACTTCCAACTTGCTTAAGCACTGTACTGTATTTAGTGTGCATACGAATCGGAGGAGGTAAAGGGTCATTATTTCAGCAAACGCCAAAGTGCTTTTCAGATAGTCATGCCGTGAGTGAATATTTTAAGCTCACAGCTTTTGGTCTTCAGGTTCCTGGTATATCCAAGAATTCTAATGAAGAGGGAAGAACAGCTCTGAATAAGCAGGCTGACAATCAGGATTTTTCCCATGCTTGCTGGAACTATTATTGAAGACAATTTCGGAAAAATCGAACTCCCTGTGCAAAGAATTGTATGCCGCGTAAGCAAAATACACGTGTTCCTTCAACATGGTTTAGAAGCTTATTGAGGAATACCTGCAATGCAAAACTGATGTCTACCTCATCTATCTTTAATGTTACTCTTCTTAATTTATCTTCTCGTGCTTGTCCCAGTTCAAGAAGTCCCTGCAAGTCCAACAATGTTACCTAATTTGCTTATGGTTTTCTGTAACTGCACAAATTAAATTGTCAAAGTAACATGTGAATACATCTTTGACCTGGTCACCTAGCACTCCGCACATGTTTGATAGTTCCACAATCCCAGCCGATGGGATTAAAGTTGATTTACAAACATTGATATAACATTTATTTAACTGCATAAAAGTACATACTTCAGGAATCGACCATTATTTTTATGACTACCGTTGAATTTATTCATAAAATCAGTTAAACCTACCTCCCCTATCGTAGTATCCTTCTTTCCTCCGCGGAAAAGCTTCACAGCAGAGCAAAGTATAATCGACAAAGGTGACAAGATATTGATTCAGACATATGCCCAGAATATGACAGCATATCTCTATTCCTTCTACAAAGATATAGATAATTACATAGCTAAATAGGCGTTAACTAAAACAAACTTCAGCTATGCATCAGAAGATTGAAAAGCAGGGAATTGTCACAAAGGCATTATATGCACCAAATATCTAAAACGTATAACAATAAAAATAAGTAAGTCATCCCAGAGAAACGTAGGAAGAAATTACCTGTTGACATTGTGGAAGAGATTGTATCGTGTCTACTACAGGTGAGCTATATGCCTTTGATAAAGCACGAGCCATGTGATCAACTCTTACCTGCGAGGACAAAAATATGAAAATTAAAAATTAAAAAAAAAAAGACTTGTCACCGAGAAAACAAAAGTACAGTTTTCATACTTTCAGAAGTTCAAGACGGCAAATTATAGAAGGAAAAAATAATGTGGCTGGACTGGTCTGCATGAACTCAGGAAAATCCATATGTGGGACTAACTCAAAACAGATCCAAGTTCAAGAAGAAAAATGGCCATGGAATCCCTTATACATCTCAAAAACAAACATTTTACAGCACACAAACTTCACATTTATTTTGCTGCTACAATAAAAGTCATAAATTATGTATCCTCTTTTAGGCATTCAAGTTCTCGGGGGAACACATGTTGCAGTATGTTTAAGGACATAAACTAGACAACAGAAAATTTTGAAGCCAAGACAAAAGAAACTGGACACTGAAGTAGGTGCTCTGGAATTAAAGAAAATGAATATACTCAACATTCCAAGAGGTATGCGGATAAACAAAACAAACCAAAACTAAGCAAAATGGACAATTATTTTTGATCTAGCAATTATCAATGCCAAAATCTTATATTATAAGAGGTTTCTCTGAGAATGAAATTTATGTATTTGTCCATCATATTATTTAATTGTCATGCATCACTTTTATCTGACTTTTTGCTTATTTTAATAGCTATGGTATCTCAACTTACAATTCCGGAATGTTGATGTGCCAAAGTGTTGCCACCTGAAAACCGTTCATCTACTGATGACAGATTCAATTCGTCAATGGAGTCTCTTATCTCAGCTTCCAAAATCTCAATTGCACTCCTGTCAAAGCAAATATAAGCCACATGAAATATTTTACTTTCAATGACGGCTAAAAAATACTTAAAAGAACTGCTTTTTCTTTGAAAGTTCAGACATCCAGAATTTGTATTCTTTAGCTCTTGCTTCCCATCTAGATATCAACCACAACCATACGCAGATGCCCAGTGGCATTTGCTCTTGCTGACATTATTTTATAAATAAATATGCACAAGTAGTTGTGAGGCAACGTTCTTCTCTTGCCAATGATGTATTGATAGTCCATGCACTTGCTAAAAAGTGACTTTGCCGACCTCTTCAAATGCTTCTGTCAATTCCTTCACATTACTTTGTACATTAATCTGACATCAATCACATCATGAGAAAGCAAGGACCAAGTTCATTTAAGGAACAAAAACCTTGAGAAGATAGATTTATGCATGGCTACTGAATTAAATTAATATGAAATTTGAGCATTTTACTAATTTCATGATCTTTTTTACTCATAGTGATGTTTTGCCAATAATGGGAATACGTTTTGGAGATAAGGAAAAAAACACCAATTCCCATGTGCTTAAACTAACTTGAAGAATTGAATTACCAACCTGCTAAACCAGAGAGCCTTCCTCAGATCTCCCGATGCAGCAGCAACTCTCTGCAACATTCAAAAGCCATCAGATAACTTGCTTTGTTAAGTTGGGACTTTGTAGCACCCATATGAGATCTTCCTCCACAAGTTATGGCAAGAAGAGAAAAGAACTGAAGTAAAGCATTATGAGGACCCAGTGGCAAGAGACTCACCCTAGCACAAAGTTCCAATGCTTGTGGTTGAAAGACAACGTAAGGAAATGCCTGTTTGCACATGGAAAAAGGTTGTAAGTTTACTCTTTACAAGACTCATTGCATCGCTTTAAAGTGATGATTATGTACAATCACAGCACCAATAGATAATGAAAAGTCATGAGAGTTAATCTCAAAAACATACAACAGTAAATGACTACATAATTTTTGATCCTGCTTGCATTGGTTGTAATGAATAGTTATAATATATCAAAAGCTAATATCATCTCTCCAGCATTGCTGGAGCTCGTGAAAAAATGTTGTTGAAGGCCTTAGATTTATGCAGATGCAAGGCAGATAAGAAGGAAAATAATGCTGTAGCTTAAGTATTTTCATCGTTTAGAAAGAAAAAAGAATCAAGAAAACAACTAGTCATATTTTTTTGTTGCATATCAAACTATTAGAGAATTTACCGCTAATCTCTCTTGAAGAATTACAATGATCTGATCTTTGGTGTAGGCCCGAAAAGTTATCACCATAGGCTTGCCTAGCAAAAATACAAAAAAAAAATGATATAATCCAACCTTTAAGAGAAGCTTATATAATATATGTGACATTTTATACTAAATAGCAGATTAGACAAATGGAGTTAAGAATAGCCACACTGAGCATTTGCAGCAAGTAACGAGGAACAATTGAAAAGTGATTTCAGAATAATAGCTAGAGAAGAAGTAAATATTCCACTCAAATATTAAGCATGGATAATTGAAAGCATTCCTGGAGATAGAAGCAAAATTACCAACAAGCTAATCTATGCTTTTAGACCTAATTAATTATAGCAAGCAACAGAAAGGAACAAGAGTTGCAGCAAGCAGGAATCATGATCACTGGGACAATCAAGTATGAAAGAGTTCTTGATTTATCTGTGCTTATGCTAAAGTTAGTACTCACAGTTCATCGACTGCAGTTTAGGAAGAAATCTATCAGCCAAGTCAATGGCATTAGCAATTCCTGTCGAAGGAACAGGAAAACCAAATCTGTTAAAAAAAAAAAGTAACCAAGAATAGGTTCAAGACATGCTGAAAAAGAAAAATTGGAAGTAAGTACTCAACCTATTAAAATACATCTGGAGAAAGGAAGTGCTGTGAGCATGAAAAGTTCATGAAGCACTGCCCGATCTTTTGTTATCAAATAATCCAACTCGTCAGCAACTATTAGCCTGTGGATAAGATAATAGAACACATTCAATATGAACATCAAATGGCAGCCAACAAGATGAGATGTGAACTAAAACATTGTTATGCAAAAGCGATGGACTTGATTGAACAATATATTGTCTTCTTACGTCATCTTCATTTGATATGAATTCTGCTTCTGAGAATAGCTATTCTGAAGAGTCTTCAAAGGTGAAATGGACCTGCTAGATTTCTTCCGTGGTGGACTGCTTCCAAGTATCTATAAATGTTACTATTTGGTTAATATAAGCTGGAGCAGAAGCTGCGGCTATTAGGATTGGCATGCCATCTGCGTACCTTGTTAAAAATTTCTGAATTGTTTGCAAGAGACGTACAATTGATGGATACCACTTCTGGTGGCTGAAGTCCTGCCTGATTTAACAAAAACTTTTTCATCAGTGTTGTTTTTAAAAAGTAGAAAAATTATAGTGCTAATGTGCACAAGATGGACAGCTATAACCTATTTATGCAGATATAAGTGGGGAGCTATTTCCAAATGACACATCAAATGCTTTCTGTTATTTGATAAGTTTAATCAAAAACAAATTACTCAGGGGTCAATTATTATGGATTGAAATCACACAGCTAGTATAGTCATTTGGGATTCATTCCGAATATGATCATAATAGGCCATTCAGTGAGCATAATATCATTTGTGAGAACCGATTAAGGATTGTGCTGATGTCAAATTTAACATGTCTAAACTTTTCTTAGAATGTAACTAGGCAATATGATGCCAATCGCTATTAGTTCCAAGCAAATAGGAATCCAAAATCCAATCCACCATAAATACAGAGGCGAACAGTTCAGCAGTGCTCCTGTAAAAGGCCAATAAATAGAAGACAAAATCAAAATACAGTGGCATATATATATCTGGTAGTAAGATCTTATCAATGATCCCAAAATGCAATTCCAGAAACAGGGATGAGATGCAGCAAGCCTTACCTCTTTTGCCCACTCAACCAAAGCCTCCTTGACTTTCTCCATTAATAGTGACTTTCCAGTCCCTGGACACCCACACACATATAAACTCCCAGAAGATTCTTGCTCAATGCATTTCTTGCAGAACTCCAAAACCTTACTTTGCTCGTTTTCGCGACACACTACAGTAGAAGGAGGAGTGGAAACATGCAATGCTTCCTTCACACTATTTAAATGCTCCATATCTGTTTTTTTTTTTTTATAATGATATTGAAACAAAATTAATCAAGAATACCTCCATAATACATCAAAAAGAAAAGGATAAATAGATCCACTTAATAACCACAAGTCTAATTCAATCACAATTAATTAGCACATTGACTCACTGACATTGTACAATATCACAATTACTAAGTCTTAAGCAGCATCCAAATATAACTTATCACTAGATGTAAACTAAATTGCGATGCTTGAATTTAAATCCATCTGTGAAAATTGAACTTGCCTGTCGGGTTCCATATCGATTTATCAATAAAACTGTTAGATAACCTCTTTTTCACCGGTGATTTCCTCGATTTTGCAACCTTTTCACCGGAAACTTTTCAATTGTCTGCGAGTCATACGCGAGAATAAACTCAGCGTTCAAAAGTTTCACAGATTAATTGGAACAAGAATAAGAATAAGAAGCTTTTGAGGTTACTTTCAAAGGAGTATTAGTTTTCGGACTATCATACAGACATCGGCGAGTAGATTTCCAATTCATCGGCGACGGAATTGAAGGATCGGAAGCATCTTTGGGAGCCGAATCGGATCTCAATTTGCGTTTGTGAGGAGATGAATCTCCGATCTCAGTCTTGACGACGGAAACCGGAGATGAACGACGACCAGCTGCGGTCGGCATTTTTTCAGCAATTAATTTAGAAAAAAAAATGATTTATTAGTTTTGCCGGGGAGGATGGTGGGGCCCTTTACCGGAGGAGCTTGGGAGCGGGGAAAACGTGGAGAGTTAAGTTGAGCTAGCTGCTGAGGAATACAGTAACGAAAACTTGACAAATATAAATCGAGTGCGTCCCGGGAAAATGAATTTTAGCGGGAAATAAGTAACCGTATCTTGTGCGTTTTCCCGCCGTGGTTTGGACCCAAAATTTTTTTTAATTTCCACTTAGGATTGGCCCAAAATTCATTCAAAGCCTGAGGGAATGGTACTTTTTACGTGAATGGCCCAAAGACCGAAGTACAGAAAGCCCAATCCCAAAAGTTTCCGCCGACTGTCGTGAAATGATGGAAAGCTTATGCTTATGCTTTACTTTATCTTTCTTTTTTTTTTCCCCCTCTTTTCTCGGTTTAAGAGAGATTCTAATTTTCACCAAAAATAAAAAAATGAAGATTTTGAGAATCAATCAAGAATCTCATGATTAACTGTATTGTTCTTACAGATTAAGATAAATCTTGGGACAAATTAGTCTCCTTCTTCTTATTACTATCATCTATAATATATAAAAAAAGAAAGATTTTAGAATGAACTTTGCCTTGCTGAATGAAGAGAAAGCACACCATAGAATATTTTTATTTTTAATACGTTTATTGATATTTGATTATTCAACTTTTAATGACTTTACTAGTAGTTACTTTTGTCAAGGGTGGAAAATGGTCGGGTATCATTAGTTAAAAAGAAAATGTTGCTTTATTTCAAATGATCCTTTGCTAGTAAAACCCAACCATTTACTCGGACTATTTGACGGGTAGCCAGGAGATTAACTATTTTTTATCTATCTTCTCTTCATTTACTTGTCAATATGAATGAAATGGTTACTACAATTTTCAACCAATAATTCTTCTAATTTACCTCAAGAAATATGAAATATTATTTATTGCGTTCTTTCTCCAAAATCACCTTTAAAAATGACTGAGTTACGATCTAGTTCACAGCCGCTTTGGACCTACGTGTATATACCTACAGGAAACAGACTGAAAATGGAAATGTTAAGGTTTTGAGTTGTCAATGAACTTTCCATTTTTTTCCTGCTGTTCTGTTCAAAAGATTGATACATAGTGATCAAGTGCCGTACGTTGACAATAAAAAAAAGGCAGCTGGATTTTCATTTGATTAAAGTACAGTTGGATATGGAACAAAAAAAAAAAAAAAAGTACAGGTGGATATGGAATATATATTTTCGTATGGACATGAATGGACTTGGTTCTAAAACGAAAATTTTGTTGTGTGGAATTGTCGCAAAGGAATATCGACAATTGCCCGGTTGACGACAGTGACCAAATTTGTAACCGAAAAGGACATCGCTGCTCAGGTTCCTAGATATTTTACTTGCCAAGTTACTAAATTGTCCTTTAGCTTTGAGGAACATCAACTTTCTAACAACACTAAGAAGAGTTTGAGAGTTTAAATTTTACGTTCTTATTTATTCACAAAATCCTTTTTTTGGTATCCCACCACATAAGAAATTTTTTGTTGTCAAAGACTAATACAAAATATTGTATGAGATAAGAGATTTTTATTTTATTATGACGTGAGAATCAATGTAATTATTTGATACCATGGCTCGTGTCTTTGTAGTTCACTAACAAGTTAAACTTGATCAAAAAAATAACTATATTAACCAGCATTTAAAAATAGAGCTTCGGTTGTGGATAAACACCTTAGTTATAAATCTCACAGTTAATTTTCCATTATACGATAGTTTCATACCATTGTTGTTAAATAATTTAAAAAAAAAAAAAAAAAAGAGCGTACACTTACCAATTTTTTAGTGTATGCGATTATTCTGTCATACTTTAAAGTCCATATAGTAGCCAATAGTTTTTTTTTTTTTTGGGTTTTGCTTGATCCCCTGAGTATGTATGTAATCACGATCGAAACAACAGAATGAATGTAAGGCCTAACATGGTAATTTGCATGCACTAGGAAACAAAGAGTGGTGAAAGGGTTCCATCAGAAAACTTTTATATCGTGGGAAAGGAAGAGAGGAGAATAGATGAGAAGATAAGGAAATTGGCGTGGCATTGGTGTCTGCATGTCCCTGTCCAATCTTTGAATCGAAACTAACACATTACCCCATGTGATATTCCCTCCCAACCTTCGTTGTATGTTGCCTATCACCTAAATGCCAACAATCAAGTCTAGACGAAGTCTTCAATCTCTCGATTCTTCAGTTACCAATCCAGTAATCTGTTGAAAACTTTGTTGTACAGTTTGGTCATGCTTGCACTATTATATGATAGTATCGTGTACTTTGGACACACCATTATGGTGGAGGAACATATCAATTATTAAACACCGAAGAAAGGTGGCAGCCAAAAGAGACGTCTCTGTCTGATTTTTCTGATAAATATCCATCCTTTTTTAAATTATCTGCCTATTTTTTATGTAGCCATGCACCATGCTCCTTGTAAGTTTTCTAACCTGACGATTTTTTTTATATACATATAATTTAGTTTAAGCGATAGGCAAGGCTCGATTAGAAGGAAATGAAATGAAAAGTGGTAGGGATAAAAAAAACAATTGTGTAGAATTGCAAAGGAATTTACGAGAACCAAAAAAATAAAATGTGTGTACATCTTGTGGTTTTATATGCACAATGTTTTCATTTTTGTGCAAAAAAAAAAAAAAGGTACTAGGCTCATCCAAAATCATTGAATTTTTTAAAAGTGTACATACCTTTGTTCCTTTGTTCACCATGACTTAAAATAACTAACCAATTAGGTACCGTTATAAATACCTAGGATACATTTGTGGACGGAAATATATTCATTCGCAAGAGCAGCATTGTCGTGTATGTCGACGGACATGTGTACATTTACTTAAATTTTATGATCTTAGATGCCAATGATCATTAGATTTTTTCCACTTAGAAACAGAAGTTAGGTGGAATTAGCCTTTCCTTGACGAGATCAAGGTTGAAAGGATGCTTTAGCATATTGTTCCTTGGTTAGGCCTCTGTTTTGCTGCCTACCACTGAAACCTTAGTGATAATACTACTTTCCCAAAACACATTAGCACTAAAAACTTCATAAGCATCAAGGGCTGGAAAACCCAATATTTAAATGTCATCAGCCAGTCATGTACAAGGAAGAATAAAAAGTATGGTAAGCATCTAAATTAGGTGGGAATATCACAATTGTTTTCTTCTTTTTTTTTTTTTTTTTTTTTGGGTACTTGGATCGGTAGTTTTGGGAACTAGCCCCTCAATTCATATGTTGAAGGAGCTTTTTTTTTTTTTTTTTTTTTGGGCGATGTGCAAATGTTCAAGGTAGGTGGGATTTGGGTTTGGATTTTGGACCGTTGTAAATTAGCTACTTATAAACGGCATTTAAATTAGTTGAGCGCAATTGTACCATGCTAAAAAGACAGCCTGTCATCTTGGTTGGTGGTAGAAACTAAGGACTAAGATCATTTTCCACTGATTGTCAAAAAAAGATCATTTTCACTGTGTTACACTTGTCACTTTCCTGACAAAAGCTCTTACGGACTAAATTTATTTTTGGCTGCCATTGGCCATCCCAACTCTAAACTTGGCTGATCAATCAACTCGTGAAATCAAGTAAAACCAACAAAATAATCTAATAATGGCCCAAATAAAAATGAAATGTTATGGTGGAGTAATAGTCAATGATAAGGTTTAGTAATCAACTTAGTTACCTCAAAAAAACTAGTAGTCTAAAAAAAAAAAAAAGTAATCAACTTAGTCAAGAAGCCAATGTTTGATAGCAACAAAATCAGGAACCATCCAATTCAAAAGTGGGGCTCACTACAAAAAATAAATTAATCGAAGCCCTAAAAAAGATCTCGAAGATATGATCGTGAATGTAAATATAAAACAATGACGTCCTTTTAGAAATGGGCCGTTGCAGTCACTATCATTTAGCAGCCGCTTATCCCATGATGGCAACTTAAGCAAGTTGGCCTCATCCTTACAAGTTACACAGCTTTCCGTCTTCTCAACTTGCAATTTAGACCGTTGGTTTCTCACCTCTACCTCCAACTTGATATATTTGTTTATTTTATAATATAATTATTTTGATCATTCATCTTGTCTTTATTTCCTTATGAATGGTTGATATTTGTTAATTTTACAGTACTTTTTTTTTTATAGTATTTTACAATACTTTTGATCATTCATTTTGTCATTATTTCCTTATGAACGGTACATATTTTCTTTAAGAAGAAAATTTTTTTTCCCCAATTAACCAGCATCTTGGGTGTCTTTTCGAGAAAAAAAGAACAACCCACATGATGGGTTGTATCATATCAGGCGTGGAGATATTGAAAAATATTCAAACTCTAAAATGAACGAACGCACACTTTTTTTTTAACATGTTCTGCAAAAGTACAAAAATACCAGCCTAAATTTTTCTAAACTATGCCAACAAATCTTTTCACGGGCGGGTCCTTTTTTTTTTTTGCCCCTTTTTATAACCAAATTACAAAAATAACCTTGTTTATGTTTGGACATATTTCTCCCTCTCTTTGGATTACATGTTGAATTACCTCTCTTGGAGGTATTTGGTTAAGGGTGGAATCTTGGAGAAGAATGGGTATCATAAGTAATAATACCCATTGTTGGTGTATATTAAACAGCTATCACTGTCAGTTCAATAAAATAATAGTGATTAATTAGGGTGTTAATGATTCTCTCTAAAATACTATTCTAATCAAATCCATTAACCTTTATGATTAAGAGCAAAAACACACCCCACTAAAAAATGCATATTTTTTGAATTACCCACTCCCAATATACTATTCATCTCTCTCTCTCTCTGTTTTGTCTTTTGATTTGATTTTAAATATTTTTTATTAGTATTTTAATATTTTTTTTATAAAAAAATCTTTTTAATAATTTTTTTTTAATTCAATTTTTTATATAAAATTTGAACTGAAAATCAAAGATATATAGTACTCTCTATTAATACAACAAAAAGTGACTTCTTTTTTAGGTTATTATTATATAAAACTCAAATTAGAGCATGGCTATATTTTAAAATTGAAAAACATTTTTAGAAATTTTCTTTAAAAAATATATGAAATAAAGAAATCTTAACATATTATATCATAAATAAAAAATTTAAAATTTTAAAATTTACTTGAGTCATTATAGAAAACCAAACAAATATTTTTATAATAATTCCATTCCATTATTAAACCAAACATGTTGAGGGGAATCATCAAAACCGTATTCATAGTAGGGTTAATGATACCCATAATAATAGTGATTGACGAATTTAAACCAAACGCCCTTTTAATCTTTTTTTTTTTTAACAATCGTCAACAGTATTTTATCCTATTTCTAATTTGCTTTATGGGGAGATCCAACTAGACCCAAAAGAACCGATAAGAATTGAACTACCATCAGACAAAACAAGTGCATTATGCACCCATTTGGATTAATTTAAACTGGTAGTCTATTTGTAGAATCCAACATGACAAATCCATAATTGATCTTTCCTGGTATATTCGTTCGAATATGTTGTTTTAATGTTAAATAAGTGGCATTGTGTACAAATTAACTTTTGTGTTTATGGAACTACGAGTAATTGATGGGAACTCGAATTTGATACCTTGTTCGACTTCAATTTAGATTAAACAAAAAAAAAAGGTCATTTTCTTTTAGACTTGATTCAATGTGCATGTTAGCTGGACATGGCTCTATTTGTTACAGAAAAATTGACTGGATGATTTCTTTTATGAATCTATACTGGCAAACCAACTTGATACATTTTTATGTGTTTATGACAACACCCACTCATTTTACAATTAAGAATTTAGATTGAGATGCCTTCAGAACATTTACCGTACGTTTGGTACATAGGAATGACTTGGAATGGAAAGTCTTTCCATCCAAAATAACATTCCACCTGGAATAGGTTGGGAAAAAAAATTCCATTCCATTGTTTGGTAATCAAAGTCAGAATGGAATGTCTATTTCCTTTCCAACGTTTGGTATAATCATATTGAAATGTCAGAATGGAATAAAATATATATTGATTTGACTATTATGCCTTGAATTTTTTTAAAGTATAATTTTCTTTTGTGTGTGCACTATTATGTACCTAAAAGAAAATTTAACACTTTTAATTTAGTAATAATAATGTTCATATTATAAATAATATTAATTATTCGTTTTTACAATATAAATAAATATTTATTTTATTTTATTTTTTTACTTTTTGGTAGTATAACTAGCAATGTAGAAAAATATGCAATAATAAAATAAACATATGTTTTGTTACTTTTAATGATACTGAACCTACTAGTATATATATTCGATAACCTAATTACAATTTGTAATATAAACAAAAATAGGTTGATGGATAAAAATACAAAAAATTAAATCAACAAATTAATATTTACATATGAAATTAATCAATCGAAACATATCAAGAAGAGATTATTAATTGCTTATAAAATTTCTTTGTGCAAGACTAAAAAATTCTACTGGTGAAGAAGGGCAAGGAAGTTGATAAATATTTAAGTGAGTAGGATAATCATGACATCCCTTAATTTTAGGTTTCCAGGATGAAGTGGAAAATGTCATTTCTTAGGTTTTGTTGAGGAATGACGTTTCCAGGAAAAAGTTGGAATAAACATTCCTGGTGGAAAGGGTTTTCCAACTTAAAAAGCTCATACCAAACATGAGAATGAAATAGGTATGTTGGAAAGACCTTTCCATTTCAAGCCATTCCTATGTACCAAACGTAGGGTTAAAAACTCTATAAACAATTTCCCGAAATAACAACAGAGTAAGAAATTCAAAAGAACAATTAGCAACGTCTACATTGTATAAAAGAACACTAAGCATACCTAATTTAGGCAAGCATGAGATGGAAGTTCTTATCTTATAGCAATTCATGCAACAATTACTTCACGGATAAAATGGAAAATTTAATGCTATAAATATTCAATAAATTGATGGCGGTGATTCTTAATCAATTGTCTATTACTATGATTATCACCAAATATGATATGCTTTTAATTAAGAAGGGCTAGCGTATTGTCAAAGCAAGAATTTTCTTGTAAGAGTGATTTTATTTAAGTGCCAACACTACCCTTAATAAGTCATAAGCATATTTTTTTTATTAATTTTTGTGCTTCCTTTTATTATGTTAATTACTCATTTCCCAAATTAACTTCTCTCCCATACCGTTTCCAAATTAACTCTCCCACCTATTTATTCCCCCTCCCCTTAACCCACCCAAATCATTTCCTATTTCTCTCAAATTTTCTTGTTTAAGACTTTTATGATAACTTTATCTTTTTCACATTTTTCTTTTTCTACACTGTATTAAGATTTCTTTCATAACTTTCTTTTCTTTTTGTTTTTTTACTTTCCCCCCTCTCTAGTAAGTTTTATTTTTATCTTTTAATTTATTTTTATTTTTTTTAGCATATTTGAGCACATAATCTATTCCTGTTGGTATAAAATTATGCAATATGGTAATAATAAGTTATGTTTCAATTATGGGGTGCAAATCTATTTTTGATTATTTAAATATATGTGAAAATATTTAAA